>VZTD01003637.1:79459-151350 GCA_013397725.1 Rhagologus leucostigma | reverse complement strand
AGATTTTAAAGTGAAGGAAAAAAACCCACAAAACAACCAAATCCTGACATATTTTCCTGGAGCATCTTCTGTGTCTTCCAGCTCATGTATGGAGAGGCAAATGTATTTTGAGGCAGTGACAGGGAAATGGGTTTAGGATTTTTAATTAAAAACTTTAAATTTTTATGTTATTTGACTTTTTTTTTAAATCTAGGGAGATAAAACCCCAAAAAGACAAACAAGAGATAAAACCCCAAAAAGACAAACAAACAAATAAAAAATAGTGAGGGGGTGGCTCCTGAACTTGCACGAAGTGATGGTTGTCAGATTAGCTCTGTGCACGTTGTCTGCGCAGAGCTGGGGGGGTTTAGTCTGATTTACAGAGTTTCTGCTGCAGATTGGCCTCTGGAACTTGCACGGCTTTCCAGCAGAGCCAGGGTCCCTCCAAGCATCTGCTTCGGGACATTCTCATTTCATGAGAAGGAGTTTTTCACAAATACGGCTGGGGTGAGAAAAATAGGCAATGGGAAATCCTGTCTTGTCCCTGTGGTTTGGAAAAGCCATCAGGTGGGGACGGTGTTAATCTGAGCGAGTCTCTAATTAAGGGAATCGGAATTAGGTTATGTCCTTGGAATAACTGGGATGAGCTTGACTCCAAAGTCTGATTTTTCTGGAAAGACTGAATACAGTGGCAAGCCCGGTGATATCCCTGCAATAAATCCGTGAGTCCCGAAGGGCCTCTCCAGGTGGTGCCGCAGTTCCGAGCACCTCGCCTCAGTGTCAGTGCCCTGACTGCCACACCCGGGGGATCTTGTGGAGCTGGGAGTTCCTGAGAGGGGAAGGGGAGTTTCTGGTGGTGCGGAGACAGCGCGGCAGCCTGACTGCTCCGTGGTGTGGCCCATGTCAGGAAAATTAATCCACAAACACCAGAGGTTTATGTCCAAAAAGGAGACAGAGGAGGCCTGTTACTTTATTCGAATAAAGGGAGAGGCCATGGGGCATTCCCCTGGGGTCTCTCACATTGTTAAAGGATGCAGCCTCCTTTTTATCCTGATTTCCCGGCCGCATTTCCCTCTCCCTTTCCCCACTGGCCGAAGTACTTGAGAGGTACAGACTTCCCAAATCGCCTAATACAGACCCCCTTCTAATGTATACCCCCACCTTTTCTTCTCCTTGTGTCAACCGGTGGAATTCCCATGGAATTTATGGTTCCTCCCATTGCTTCTTTCACCTCTCAGTACCTGGTCTTGTCTAGCAGACGCACGGCTCGTTTGTAAAGACAAGTCTCTCTCATTCCGTTCACCCGTGCTGAAACGTTCCGGGCACGGGGCACGTCTGGAGTCCCTGAGTGTCCGAGAGCCCCGCGCAGAGCTCCCGCCGGGCACAGCAGGGCTCCGGGGCGTTCTCCGCTCCCGCCGCGGGCCGGAGGAGCTGAGCGCGGCTGTGCCCCGAGCCCCGGCGGCGCTGGGCAGGAGCCGCCCTCGGCGTGCTCCAGGCGCCATTCCCGAGCTTTCGGCACGCCCGGGAAGCGGGGGAATGGTGCGTGTTCTGCTCGGCTGCTGCTGAGCGCCGTGCGGGAGGGCTGCGATTGTTTACGGTAAATTTGTCCCTTTTAATGAGGACACGCTCCTAATGAGGCAGCGTTCGGGAGAAGGGTTCATTAGGCATTTCCTACTCCCGTCACAGCTCAGGGGGAGCTGGAAGGGCTGGCGGGGCACAAAAGCTCCTGTGCCTCTCTTCTAGCACATCTGGGGATCCTCCCTGGCACGGGGCAGGGTGGGCTGAGCGCTGGGAGGGGGAAACGGGAATTGATTCCGCACTGCTGGGAGTATTTGTGCCCAGGAATCGATCCAGGGGAGGAATGCAGGTAGGCGGAGGGGCAGCACCTTCCCCCAGGGCTGCAGCTGGGACAGAGGAGTCTCCTGTGCTGCGCTTCGGGGCAGACTGGCGAATTTTGGGGTATTTACGCCAATCACCGACTTCAAAGTGGGAAAAATCCCCTGGAAGGAGCCACATAGGCACTGGTTTAAATCCAGTTTAGAATGGAGGACAAGAGCAGGGAATCCCAGGTGACAGATTTGGGGTGCAAAGCAGCAATCTGAGCATTCCCCCCGGGATCCTTGTGCTTCCGTGGTCTGCAGTTGTGTTGGCAGCAGTGCAGACGAGATTAATTCAGTTACCATGGAAATGGAGGCTACATGGGGAGGGTCCATTGGAGACACCAAACATGGAAGAGTTGGGCTGTTGTGGTGGAGAACCCTGGGTTTGCACAGCAGCTCCTGGTGGGTTTGGAAAAGCACCAGTATATGTTCCTTTATTATTGTCATTATTATTCTGGTGACACTCAAAGGAGGCACCAAATCATGAGCCCACAGTGGTAGAAGCTGTAGAAACAGAGATCAAAGAGGTGGCCCTGGGCCAAAAAACCCCAAAATGGACATATTTGTGTCTCTCTGCACAAATACTCCACTCAAATTATTCCATTTGGCTACTGAACCCATCCAACACAAGAACAAACACGGACAGAGGAGCGAACTGAGGATAAAAAGGGTGTGCAGAAGGTAAAACAGGCAGAGTTTTACCCAAATAGAGAATGAGAGACTTGGAAAGAGAAGGAGCATTCAAATCCTCTGCTGTGGTTCATTAACACAAGGCTGGGACAATTGAAGGTGCCCCACTGAGTAACGAGCCAAGGCTCTGGAGGGGCAGGTGCAGCAAATCCCACCAGAATCTGCAGCAAAGGACAGGGATTGCTCTGGGCTGGTGTTCCTGCACACAGAGCTGATTGTTGGAGTGCCCTGTAATGGCACCGGGAATTCCCAGCTTTTGCCAGTCCCGTCTCCATTCATTTGGGTTGGGAGCTGTCAGGGCAGGAGAAGCATCCCAGGAAAAAGTGCCTTTTCCGTCACTGAATTTTATTCAAAACAACCCCAACACCCTCTCGATCTTTGCCTGTTGGCACAAAATGGAGTTAGAAATCACCAATGCCCCCTGAAAAGGGAAAAACCATGGAATATTTTCCAAGCTGAGCATTTTTGGCACATCCTGCAGAACAATTTCGCCATTTTCGTAGCCTTTTGTTAATTTGCTCCTTTTGAAGTGCAGGTTCCAGGCTGGCTGTTCCTGTTGAGAAACACCTCGATACCTCATAATGAAAATATCTTTTCATCCTGAGGGTGTCTTACTGAAAGAAGCTGTGACTTGGTGCTGTGCTGGGTTCGCTGGTGGTGCAGCGGAGCAGCACCTCCACAGCTGGGAAATGAGATTTTACTGAGTTGTCTGCCTTGTACGGAGAGGGGCGATGGGAAAGCTCATCCAGAACATGGCTGGTGTGAGAGGGAACGTGAGGAGCTGTTTCTGGTTCCCGGGCTCTGATTGTGTCGCTCTGAGGGAGGGAATGGGGCTGTGCTGGCTCCAGGCACAGGGAAAGGACAGAGAGCACCCCCAGGGCAAAGGGGCTTCTGTGGAGCCCAGGTCCCTCTGGATTTCCTTTCTCTGTGTCTCATGGAAGTGAAAACTGTCCTGGAACAGAAAAAAGTGGTACCAATTCAGAGCTGAGAGTATTTTGCCTTGTAGGAGGACATGGACAGTTCCAGCTGGAAACCACGAGTCAGCACCTTGGGAGCAGAGGAGATAGAATATCGCGAGAAGTCTGTTTTCTGACAAATGAGGGATATTTAATTCATATTTTGTGTTATTTCTGTTGAGATTTTGTGTTTGAACCAGTTGGATAAAGCAAACTGGGGTGAGAATCCTGACACAGTAGTTGGACTGAGGCTGGGATGGAATTCCCAGAGGAGCTGTGGCTGCCCCTGGATCCCTGGAAGTGCCCAAGACCAGGTTGGACAGGGCTTGGAGCACCCTGGGACAGTGGGAGGTGTCCCTGCCCATGGCAGGGGTGGCACTGGATGGGATTTAAGGTCCCTTCCCACCCAAACCATTCCATGATTCCATGCATGGCGGCCTTAAACTGCTTTCCCTTTCTCTTCCCAATATTCCTGCAGTCAGGATGGTGTCAGACAGCAGCTTCCCAAAAACTCTGGGCTAGCAGGAGCTGGGTGGTGGGACATGGGCTGAGAGGAGCTGTGGGGGCTCTGAGCCCCATCCCTGCCAGTCAGGAATGAACTTCTAGCAGGAGAATCCACAAGAGGAATGAACTTCCAGCAGGAGGATCCACAGGATCCACGTCTGCTCCTTCCCTGGGAGCCCAAACCGCAGGAACAGCTCTCATTAAGGGGTTATTACTTTAATAAGATCAGGAGTTTAATAAATGCACAGACATTGATAATTCCAGGGAATGTCACAGGGCTGAGAACTCAGGCTGCAGCTCAACCTCGGGAGGAGCAGCGGGTACAGGCAAAGGCTGGATTGTGCACGAGGAAAATGGGATTTGTTATGACCTCACCATCCCAGCCACTCCACGGGCCCTGAGTTCTGACCTGTGCCTTAAAAACAAACATTCCTTGGGAATTCCGCCCTCTTTGCCAAACAATTCGCCACAAAAGCAGCCCCGTCACTGAGGTGGCTCTCGCAGAGCACGGATGGCTTTTGCAGAGGGTTTGCAAAACGTGCCCAGGGTCCCAGTAATCGTCCCAGTAATCCCTCTCCTCTGTGCCAGGTCAGTGAGGGAAAGCTTAAATTTACTCTGCCATGCTGTCAGATACTGGGATCTTTGTGGTATTCCCGGCCGCCTGGGCTGCTGTGAATCTCCCAACAGCACAATTCCCCATCAGGAAATTCTGATTATTACCCAGCCCTCCCTGATGAGACACAGCAAACAGCTCCAGGCAGATACAGCCCTCCGAGGCAGGTTAAGTACAGGATCCTTGGGAAGATAAAGAGAACAAAGCCACTTCCCCCAGCAATAATTTAATCTCCCTTGATTGCTGATTGATTGGATGGACACCCCAAAAAATGTGGCACCTTCACAGCCCCTCCCATCCCTCGCTTTAATTTGCACTCTCCCAAATTTCAAACACGTTCTCAAGGTGACTCCATGGAATTTTTTTCCCTTTCCCTCTTCACAAATGAGAAGCAGAGGAGTGATGGGAGGCCTGAAATGCAGCAAGTGCTAAACAGATTGGGATTTCTTTTTTGAAGCCATAATAGGGAAATGTTATTAGTGGGAAAATGAAATGCTTGACGTTGGCACTTTCTGGCAGCAGAGCGAGCGAAGCTTTGGGGGAAGATTCTTTGCGAGGTATTAATGTCACCTAATCAGCTTCTCCAAGGAGACAGGATCGCACAAATCCTCCCAGGACCTTCCAGCTGGGAGTTCAAAGTGCTTTTCACACAGAAAAGTTTCGGGAAGTCTTTTGAAATGCGAAGATTTCTTAGGGGAATCCTGACGTTTTAGGTGCCAGCGGAGGAAGTTGTTTATCTTCAAGGCAGGATTTAGGGTTGTGTTAAATTTTAGGGCTGTTCCGAGGTCCTGAGTGAGCCCAGCACTCAGGGGTGATGAAACTGAGTGAGCTGTGATGGGATTTTCATGGAAATGAATCAGGGAATCCTGTCCTGGTGGTTATCCCGAGAAATGGGGGGAAATGGATGTTGCAGATCCACTGACTGACGGAGTGTGAGTCTGTGTCTGCCTGGAGAGGAGGCACAACGTCACTGGGTCACGCTGGGAATTCAGGAGAGGCTTCCGTCCTTCTGGAAGGGAGCTGCATCCTGGGACAGGGCAGACACATGGCACAGGAGGCTTCAGGATGGACCTGCAGGGAGAATCTGGGCAGGAAAGCCAGGATTTGGTCAGGATTTGGGTGTAACAGCTGAGCTGGAAGAGCTGCCCTGACCGAAATACAGAGATAATAGAGAAACAATGTTCATAAAAATACTAAAAACGCTAATTTCAGACTAATAGTTGATTATAATTAATACTAATTTCATACTACAAATAGGAATTTGGAGAGCAAAATGAAGCAAAATGAAGGAAAATGAGCAAAATGAATTTGGGGAGCTGTGTCTTGAGTGAGGATGGTGAATAAAATAAACAAACAGTCATTTAACAGGGCTTCAGTGCAAGTCAAGGCAGTTTTAGGGCTTTTGCAGCACAAACCTCGACAAAAAACCCCAATTTCCCGAGGCCACCCTGTGATCCTGTCACAGACCTGGGACAGGGGAGGTGTCCTTGAGGTGCTGGAAAAGGAGGGAGGTTCCTGCATTTGTAGGACTTTCATATCCTCAGGCAGCTCCTTTTTGCTCCTGCCTGGAATTGCTGGAGCCCAGGGAGGCTGGGAAGTCGTTTCCATGACCTCCTGAGTGATGTTTCCATGGGAGACAGATCCTGTCTCTGCACAGGTGAGGGAATGGGGGAAATCGCAGCCAGATGGGATTGGGATGGAATGCAAATATCCCCATAACATCAAAAACTGGAGTGTTTGAGCACCTGGGAGATGATGGAAAAATAACAACCCATTTTCCAGGGAAAGTAATTCGATTTGCTCAGAGGCTGTGTCTGACTGGAGCAGGAATTGGAAAACCCAGCCTTGGAAAACTCAGTTCTGTCTCCAGCCCATCAGTGCTGCTCAGCTCATTGCAGTTCCCATTTTCCTGTTCAGAAATGGTGCTACAGCCCCCAAGTTCCTTCGTGTGGCACCTGGAGTGTAAAATTGTCGTGATTTCTGTTTATTTTCGGAGTCACAGGTCACTGCCTGCCCCTTCTCCCTGAAAACCCTCACTGAAAGATGTTAAAATTCCAGTTCCAACAGAATTCCTGCTGTAAATATCACCAGGCCTGAAGGATTTGCCTCTCCTCCCTAAAAGAGCAGGATAAATACAAATTAGAATAATGAGTTTGGCATAGAAAAGGGAACATTTCTTCCCCGTGTCAGGAGGTTTGATGTGTGCGTTATGCTGGAGAGGGAGGATTTCCCCTGGAATGCTGGCCCAGAACGCCCCTGGGAAGCTCTGGATCACCGGGTGTTTCTGGTGTCAGATTTTCTTTCCCTCGGTTCTCTGACGTGGGTGGTTTGAACCTTTGTGGCCACACAGACCCACAGCTTCTGCATGAACTGGAAAAGAATTTGGGAGGATTTTACCTTCCTGCATGTCCTGAGAATCCATTTCTGAGTTGTCTCATCAGAGACTCTTTAATTTAAAAAATTCCACATTTTCCTCTTTGTGTGTTTGTTTAATGAATTGTAGAGCGAGACCATCGGTGCTGGACATAAACCCCAATAAAATGGGTTTGGGTCATGGGGCTGCAGCTGCGCTGAGAAATCAGCTCTGCTTGGGCTTCAGGGCCAGGAGAGAGGGAAGGGAAGTGAGGAGCCAGATGTGCTGGGTTGTCCTAAGGCCAGATATGCTGTGTCAACACTAAGCCAGGTGTGCTGGGTCAGTTCTAAGACCAGATGTGCCATATTAGCCCTAAGCCAGATGTGCGGGGTCATCCTAAAGCCGGATGTTCTGGGTCAGTTCTAAGGCCAGATGTGCTGGGTCATCCCTTAGCCAGATGTGCTGGATCAACCCTAAAGCCAGATGTCCTGCATCAGCCCTAATCCAGATATGCTGTGTCAGTCTTGAAGCCAGATATGCTCTGTCAGACCTAATCCAGATGTGCTGGGTGAGCCCTGAGCCAGATGTGTTGTGTCAGCCCTAAGGCCACATGTGCTGGATCAACCCTAAGCCAGATGTGCCAGGTCTGCCCTGAGCCAGATATGCCAAGTCATTCTTTAATCCAGATGTGCTGGGTCAGCCCCAAGCCAGATGTGCCAAGTCAGCCCTAAGACAGATGTGCTGTGTCATCCCTAAGCCAGACACGCCGTGTCAGCCCCGATGAGCTCGGCCTGGCAGCTCCGCCGCCTCTCCTGTTATCCCAGCTCCGAGGAACGGCCCCCCTCCCTCCAGCCCGGCCGATAACGGCACAGCCTGGGGAAAGGCTCCCCAGGCCCAGCTCGGCACGGGAACAGCTCCCGGGAGGATCCAAACCATGCTCCACTCGCGTTGAACTTTGCTTCTCGCAAGCCCCGAGCTCCCCGCTTTGGCTTCTCCCCATTTTCCCACCCCTTTCACAACAAAGGCTGGGCAGTTGTGGGTGCAGCCTCCCAAAATTTAGATTTAATCTGCTTTTATTTGTTGTTTGCATGGCAGGAACACCCAGAGCTCCTACATGGATTTTGGTGTGGTTTATGCTGGAAAAGCACGATCTGTATTTTTTCAGGAGTTCAAATAAAGATTAATTACAAGTATTAAGGAATTCTAATGGGCGACAGGAGAGAAGTGGGAGTTTTGCCCCCAGCTCTGCTGATCTTTCACGTGAGCCCCAAAAAGCCCCTCTCAAATGGTTCCTCTGATCCTTTATAGATTAAAATTCTCTGGAAAAAAAAATCTCCTTTATTAAAGATGTGCCCAGCAGTTCTCATGATCCACAAGCTTTTGCTCTTTAGACATCAGTGTTATTTATAAATAATACATGGAAATTACATTTTCTGCTGTTTGTTTCAATGAATTTTCCTTTTCCTCCCTGGATTACAGGAACAGTAAGTGAGGATCTCTGATGTATTTGTGTGCTGACACATCCTCAGTTGTGTGCAGAGCCTGAATTTCCCAACATTCCAATGGATAATGCCAGGCTTTACTTATTATTCCTTAAAAATGCAGCTGATTTCCAAAATGCCTCCTTAACTCTGGGTATCAGATTCCTTTGCTGATTGTTCCATGGAAGTTTTCACAGTGTGGATCCTTTTGAGGATCTCTGGCAGCCTCGTGAAACTCAGTGGGAAGCAGGAAAATGATCAAGGGCTTTGAAATCAAGTGTGGGAATAATGAGAAATGTGTGGATTTCAGGAGTCCTGAGAATCTTCTACAACTCTGAGTCCACAGAGTATTCAAATTTTTATCCCAAATCCCCACAAAGTCACTGCCAAAAAACAAATATTTTGAGCGAAGTCTAAAAGAGGGACTGAAAGTGTGGTTTTAGTTCTCAGAGAGGTTGTTCTGAGTAGCAGTAATTTAATAAATGTAATTATTTTGGGAAAAAAATCCTGTCTTTAAGTGGTCTCCCCTTGCACAAAACATTTTCCCTCCTGGAGCTGTTCCCACGTGTCCCTTTTTCCTCCTGATTCTCATCCCAGGAAGGCTTCAGTGCACAAGAACTGAGTGGCTCAGGGATAGATGGAAAATATGGAAAGCAAGCCAATAATTCTCATTATTTAGAGGCCATGCAAACCCTGAGTAGTGAAAAACAAAGGATTCAATGCTGAATTTGAGTGGTTTGATGCAAAATTCTGAATTATTTGAAACTGAGGTGTAAGATTGGTTTGGGATGTGGAACCAGTGAAACATTCCAGGGGCACTGGCAGTGGAGAGCCCTTGGAGGGAGTTTGGAATTAGGGTGGGCAGTCTGGAACCTGGCAGAGAACCAGCTCTGAACTTTACCTGAGCCTTTAAAATTCCCTATTTTAAATTTTCTTTTGATTTCCTTTCTCTTCTGAAATTCCTCCTTTTGTCAGAAGGCATGGGAAAAAAATGGGAAATAGGGAAAAAATAGGAAATAGGAAATTTCCAGCTCACTCAAGCTTTGCCTTGAGGATTTACAAACACCATCCAGAAGGTTTTGCCGCTGGGAGAATCTTGCAGGAGCCTGGGGACGCTCTGAGGAAATGGGGAGTGAGGGAAGAGGAATTAAATCAGATTGAGACTTCATTCCTGAGCTGCCGTGGCTCTGTCTGAGCTGGTACTGAGGGAAAACCAGCAGGTGGAGCTTGGAATAGCAGAGCTGGGAGGAGCTCCTCAACGCACTTCCTGAAGAACAGTTTAAGTAGAAAAAGCTATAATAACTATAAATACCATTAATCATATTTATTATAATAATATTGTAAATTAAGAGGAGATGATTTGTCTGAGGAGCACCTTTGTTTGTTTAACTGACTCCATCTCATGCTGGGAAGCAGCTCAGGAATTCCGTGCAGACGTGCTGTGGGAATATTCCAATCTTTAACGCCTAGTTCGAGGCAGAAAATCCAGGCAGGGAATGGGAGTTGCTGGGCGCTGCCAGGGGCTGCTCAGACAGATTTTAACAGATTTGCAGGGACCGTTCCCAGAGGTGCTTTGGAAAATTTGCCTTGGAAATGAACAATTGGAGTTATGGGAGCAGCAAACACCGGGACTCATTTTATCCTCGTCCTCAGACATGGAAACAGGAACTCACTGCCTGTAAAATGGGCCTGTAATTTTGGATTTTGAAGTCTGTAATATCAAGCAGCAGATCAGAGGGAAGCTGACACCGAGTTAAATTCCATCCCAGAATCCTTTTGCTGACATCATCAGGCTGACAAACGCAAGCTGTTGTTTCCATAGAATAAATACAATTTTACAAAAGACCTGGCCTGGAAGCTTGGATCATCTCAGCATTGCAGCTCCAGAACAGCATCTCCTGTCCAGCATTTCCAGTGACCAGTGCTCTGCTTTGCTTTGATTTCATGATTTTAGGACTTACAATGTTGCTTCCTGGCATTCCCGTGATTGCCCTTCACCTTCTGGAGGAAATTCCCCAGACCACCAGCCCACGCTCCAGGGGAAGGACTTCCAAGATTATGCAGGTTCTCTTTTCTTTGTTCCTTAATTCCATTTAATATTTTCTCCAGCCTAAATCCAACAAATCCAGGTATTTTCTGGGCAGGGGTGAGAGCTGTGGATCCTGCAGACTTGGCGTTTAAAACCAAACGAAAGCAGCTCTAAGCTCTATGACCCCAAAATCCAAGTCCTTCCCTCCTTCTCCCATGGTTTGAGCCATTCTCCATCCTCTGGGAGCCATGAAGATGCTCCCCTGTTTCTCTCCTTATTTAATCTCTTTTTGGCTGAGTGGCCAATGAATTCTGGTGGTTTTAGTGCTTTGTAAAGAGGAATTGTGTGATCCAATGTAATTTTCCGGATTAAATTCCCTCAGTGAGTTTTCTGGGATGGGATTTGACCCCTGTGGCTGCTGTGGAGGATCCCTCCCCTTTCCTGGGCATCCCTTCCAAGGAGGGTCATTGACTGATTCATTACAAGTAGACATTAATGAGGCATCTCTGGATTTTACACTATTTTGAGGCTGCAATCCAAATTTTCCAGCTCAAGCCATGGCAGAAATTCCCATTGGGAATTTGTCTTGTTTCTGTTTCCTTTGGCTCCAGTTCAGGAGGTTCATGCTCAGCTCCTGTGGCTGGATCTGGGCTGTGGAGATTCATCCAAAGGAGAAGAAAATGAGTTGTTTCTTTCAGGAATAATGAGAAAATCTGGGAAATTTCGCTCCTTTTTATGGATACAAAATTCCATGTATGTGCTGGTGTAGGAACTGAAAGATTCAGGGGAGAATAATCCAAAAGAGATGGAATTTTTCAGGGAGCAGGCAGAAGGATTGAAAGACCTGAGCATTAAAGAGCCAAACAGCAGCAAGGGAAGATAATTTTGAGTCATTATGCACCGGATTTTCCAAAGAGAAAAGTATCTGCTGGATAACAACCCCTGAAAGCAAAGGGGACTTGCGTATTTTAAATCTTATAATTCCACCCTGGATTTTCAAAGGAGTTTAGCATGTGGAATGCTGATGAGAGCCTAGCACAAATGAAAGGAGGTGGGGAAAAAAGGAAATTATTTTTCCTTTGCTGAAAGTTTGCTGAGAATGAAAAGCATTTTGTGTTCAGATTTTGATTTGCTTAAATTTAGGGGAACACAGGAAGGAGCAGGAGTTTTTAGGAAGAGGAATAATTCTGTATAAAAAGGTTTGGAAGAGCAGACAAAGTCGATCAGATCCAGGAGACAACTTTTCCCCAGGAGCTCAGGTACCACCAGGACGTGCTTGCTTGGATTTGGAGCACAAGGACATTTCCAAACAGTGCTCTTCAGTTAGAAAAGCCCTGGAACAGGTCACACCTGGAATTTCTAGGTCTGGGATCAAGTTTCAGATATGGGATATCTGTGGTTTTTTCCTCAGAGTAAGGATAAATAGTGAGAGCCAGGCGTTAAAACTTCGATTGTGTCAAATTTTAGCATCTTGAGTTTCTGTGGCATCTCCCAGCCTGTGGCCAGTGGCCAATGGCAAGGAATGGGCAGCTCAGGGCTGTGGGACAGAACTTCCGTGGCCTGCACAATTCACAGATCCACGGAGAGGGACTGGGACAAGGGATGGAGGGACAGGAGACAGGGGATGGCTCCCCACTGCCAGAGGGCAGGGATGGATGGGATATTGGGAGGGAGTTCCTGGCTATGAGGGTGGGGAGGGGCTGGGATGGAATTCCTAGAGCGGCTGGGAAATGCCCAAGGCCAGGCCGGACGGGGCTTGGAGCCCCCTGGGATAGTGGGAGGTGTCCCTGCCCATGGCAGGGGTGGCACTGGCTGATTTTTACCATCCCTTCCAACCCAAACTATTCTGTGATTCCAAGAATTCCCAAACCTGGGAAACCCCTGTGTCCCACTCAGATCTCCCTGAGCCGTCTGGTCCCCTGGCTGTGCCCGTGTGGCCCTTTGCTCGCTGCTCCAGGCTCTGTTCCTTCTGCAGCCCTTGGAGCAGCGAGTGCAAATCAAACTCGTCCTCTTTGCCCTCTGCTCAGCGTCGTGCCTGCAGCTCCAGAGCCATCGAGCAGAACGTTCAGCCAGTAAATACCAGTGAAAAGGATCCCTTTCATTTGCAGTTCTATTAGTGGAAGGCACGGTTAACAATTCCAATCGGGGGAGAAGGATAATTGCAGGAGCTGATTGCCAGCCATCCTCCGATGTTGACTCACAGGGCAAAACGAGGGAGAGTGAGAAAGAGAAGCTAAAATTATAGCCCAAGTCTCTGAGGAATATTAATGTAATAGTTTTAACATGATCCTGCTCACAGTTTATCAAAGAATGTTAATAACAAGGAGGGCAAAGCTCTGATAATTTTTGCAGTATTCCTCTTTCCTCGGGATAATTGGGACTCAATGCTCGCTTTGCAAATGAATGAAACTTTTACAGGTGGGAATGTTTTTATAAGTTTTTTGTTATTCAGGTGCAGGTTGTACTTTTGGGCTGGGGAAGTGCTTTGTGGAATGTTGATCTTGTTTGCTGAAATATTGATGTGCCGAGCCCTGCAGACGCTGCACAGCGAGGGATCCTTCCCTGTGGGAACACATTGTTATGAAATCCCTGGGATGGCTCGGAGCAGCTCGTTAGCGATGCAAGGTGGGGTCATTTGGGGTTGATTCAAAGATAAAATGTCCATGGTAGCCCCAGTGAGGCTCTGGGCTCCCCGTGCCTGGCACTGCCCCGGCACCGCACACGAACCCCTGCCCTGGAGGAGCTGCTCCCGATGGATGAGGGAACGCGGGATCAGCGGACAGCCCCAGCCGAGCTCGGTGAGGAGCAGAACTCAGCTCGGGCTCTCGGGGACAAGGGTTGAATGGTTTGTGGGCACTGAAGTGAAGATCAGCCCGAGCCCTGTCAGACTCCATCCCTGTGCCCTGGGCACGGTTAATACTTGGGATGAGCTCCAGCATCACAGGGACTGACTGAGGCACCCGGGCCACTCTTTCCTTAGAAGGTGGTCATGTATCACTCCTGGAGAGCCACAGGAGTCCCAAAGAAATCAGAACCCTCTGTGAGTCTGAGCTGAGAACAGGGAACTGAGTATAAATGTTCCAGCTGCGTTCAACGGGATGGATGAGGGGGAGCCTGGCTCTGCTCAGCCCCACTCGTGGCCTCTCCAGCTCCTCTCTTGGGGAATCCTAGGTGTTTTATTCCATCAGGAGGGTCTGGCTGCAGCTGGAACGCTGTGGGCAGCACCTGGCACTTGAGCTGGGGAAGGGCCACCCTCCAGCCAGAGAGGAAAATAATGAATAAAATAAAATAGAAAATAAAATAAAATAAAATAGAAAATAAGCTCTGTCCTGTCAGGTGATTTACCTACAAGCCCCACACCCTCTGTCACAAACACACATTAACCCTTCCTGGAGTGGGACCAAACAGGATTTTTATGCTCTCATTACTAAGCCAGGCTACACTTTTTCCCATTCCCGATGCAATTCCAGGTAAGCTTATTTTTAACTCTCCTGCTTTTCTCCTTCCCCTAAGCTCAGGTTATTGTTTGCTGTTATTTGCTTGTGCATCCCCCTGCCCAGCCCGCATGTTCTTTACACAGAACGCACCAATTTCTGTTGGGTTTGCTCTTCCCCCCAGTACCAAGCAGTTAATGAGGCCAGGCCAGACTGAAACACGTCCTCGTGTGCTGTTTGGAGCAGGCAGAAAGCAAATACTGCGTGTTCAGGTGGGGCTGATGGGTTTGGGCAGAAGAAAGCACCTCCTGGGTGTTCATTGCTGCAAATGAGATATAAAATAGGTTCCCGTTGCCCCGGAGTGATTGCAGTGCTCACTCCACCAGCCTGCAGTGGACAGAGATCCATTAAAATTAAAACACCTTCTGCGTTAGAAAAACCTGCTTCTAGGAGGGGGTGTCAGCTTTCCCTCACTTGTGACCAATTAATTAATTTAATAATTAAGCTGTTCAGGCATGATTGGGGCACCCAGAAAACAAAAGTGCCTCCCCTCCCCCCAGCACTTTCCCTGGTGGCCAGCACAGAAATCCTTCTCTGTATAAAGGACTGTTAGTGCTGACTCCTCCTTTGTGCCACTAGGATTTCATGCCTGGCTACTGTTCCTTTGGATATTTTAAAATCTTTTAAATTTGGATTTTAAAACTCTCCTTGGTGCTATTTGCTTCCTCAGGAGTTCTGTACTCAGGATAAGCTGCTCACTCTTTTGCGATGACATAAATAGACTGAGGATTTAAAATCTCGTGCTGGAGGAGGTTTTCTCAAGCCTACCACTCATTTTTGGCCGTCTTGCTGTATTCATCCCAATTTTCCAAACCCCTCTGTAGACTGCAGCTCAAAACTGGACATCTCAGCCGTGTAATTCTGGGTCTCCAAACAGGGGTAAGGGCCAAGGAGGAACTCGGGATATTTATTTCACACACCCCTTTCTGCTGAGATAAATCCATTCCCTGTTTCTGCCGGTGCCACTTCAATTTCTCCCTGCTTTTTCAGGAAGCTGCTGTGTGAAATCCTGACAAAATAACCCAATATTGGCTTTTCTTGTCCAGTGCTTTGACCATTCCAAAGGAAAATCCCTCTGCAGGACCTTGCAACGTCTCAGGGATTTGTTTTATTTATGGGAGCAATTTGTCTCTAACGAGAGTTCTGCCTTCCAGTTCAGGAAGGAGCCAAATGAGCCCAAGGACCTGGATATCTGCAGTGAGTCAAGAATTGATTTCAAATATTCTTTCAACATCCAAGAATGTTTATTTTTGCAGGAGGATGAGTCAATACCGTCAGCTGATGTGCAGGGAACGGGAAAAGAAAGGAAAAAAAAAGAGTAGGCCCAAATGGCTGGATGGATAATGGGCTTTCTGCCCGAGTGATAATGGCTTTAAACGAGCCAGGTCCCAGTGGCCGGAATTCATTCCCAGCAGCAGCCAGCACAAGGACTGGATTTCAGGGAACCTAAACAACATTCATCCCAAACTCCAGCTCCGTCAGCACCACACAAGCCCAGCTTTGGGCTCTAACCTCACCTTTTCCACACCTGCAGACCCGACAAACCCTCCAAACCTGCCTCTCCCTCCTCTCTTCTGTTCCTTGGTGAAATTCAGCTGCCCCGCTGAAGTTTGGTAGATTTGTTTGGAATGGAGAATTCCGGTGTGGGAAGAGTGTTGGTCACTGAGTGAGTTCCTTACCATGCACAAATGTCCCCCAGGGTTTAGTTCGAAGTTTATGCTTAAATACCTGGCAGAGTGAGGCAGCCAGGTCAAGCAGATGCTGGAATCAGGCGCCTTCTGGGATTCCTGGTGCTCATCCAGGCAAAAGGAAACGTTTTGCAGGGCAAGTGGTGAAACACCGAGGGTCCTGTTAAGGTTCAGGAGGTTTATCTGTGTTGTTTTCTCTGTTAAAAAGGGCATTGCTTTTACCTTTCATTGCTCTCATCCACAGTTTTGCAGCCAGAGGAATGGAATTGGAGGTTGGATGGACTCAGGGGAGAGGACAGAGGCAGTCTGCTGTCATTAGAGCCGGGGATCAGAGGGAAACGTCGGGAAGGGCCCTGCTCAGTGTTGTCAGAATTGGGTATTTACCAATCTTCTCTGTCAGCTGTTAACAGTTAAACACAGCACCTGTTCCTGCCTGATCCCCGGTGGATTCTCCTCCCTTCATCTTGCCATGGAAACAGGGAAACCAGGGACATTCAGCAACGTTCAGGAATGTTACAGCATTTTTACCTTTGTAAGGGGGGATGCTTTTAAAACACATCCTCCTTATGGCATAAAAATGTCATTTTTGTCCAGCACAGGACAGAAACCAAGACCAAAACCTTCACAGGTGATCCCAGAGTTTCGGAGCCTAGTTTTCAGCTCAGCCTCTTTTTGTCCTGACATCCAGGTGCAGTGAGGGCTTGGAGCTCTCAGTGATGAGCTGGCACTTTGGGTGCTTTGCATTTAAGACACTGAATTAATTTCAGACACCTCCTAATTTCAGAGGAGTGATCATTTTGCAGAGAATTTCAATGATTGTGGCAATTTGATGAAAGGAATGAGGAATCCTGCCCAGAATTTGACAACCTGGTGCCCAGCAGTTGAGCATCTCCTTGTTTTGTTGTGCTTCCAACACAGAGTGAGGACTTTGTAACCAGGAAAAGAAACCTAGGGAAGAACAGTCCCTAAATCTGAGAATAAAAGGGGAAAAGGGATTTATGGGAGGGAAATTACAGAAGATACTTTGGAAATAACCAACTCAGCTGCAATAAAAAGTAAAAGAGTGAGGGAAGGGGTGGAATTCCCTGCAAAGGGAAGCAGAGGCAGGACGGAGCCTTCGTGCTCAAGAGCTTCATCAAAGTCAATGGCCAATTATAATGTTGGAACAAATGAGGATAAAATAGTGGATCTTGAAATTGCTCCAAAGGCAGACAGAGGAGCCTGATGTTTTCCATAATTGATTTCAAGGCTCGGATGGGGAATTCTGTGAGTTATAGAAACATCAATTCTGCTGTTTTCTTAATAATTTAGACGAGCTGCTCCTTTGATAACGATGTTCCCAGCAGCTGTGGCAACAACTCTGGGCAGACACAGGGCAAGGGAGAGGCGAGTGCTTGACACCGGGAGGGAAAGGTTGCACTTTCTGCAGGAGTGTTGGGAGTACATCAAAGGAAATCCAAGGATTTGGAGTCCATTGTTTGGTCATTTGTATGCAGATGGTTCCTCAATTATTTTATGGCTTCCTGGACCTGCAGGAGACACACGCAGGGATTCAGCATCCAGCTGGATATTGCCAGTAATATCCACCTTTTCCTGATGAATCTCAAAGTATTTCACAACAAAAGCAGTGCTGTTTTCCCTGTTTTAAAAAGGGGGAAATCGAGGCATTGATGGACTGATTTTAGCCATGAACATCAAATGCCATTCCTTGGCCCGATAACACCTACTCATGATTTGTGGAGCTGCTTTAATTTGTCTCTTAAAGTAGCACAAAAATGACTGGTTTCCCCATAAAGTGATAAATTCAGATGACAACACCCTAAGAATACGTGAGCAGGTGGTACCAAGGATGTGGTTAATTGAAACACTGGTGCCAGCAGTTGGATATTTCAAATACTTACCCCCAAAATAGCCATTTCAGAGCTGTATTTATTAAAGGCACAGGTTTAAGGCCTAAATCTTTATCCCGTTCTTTGCTGCAATTCAGGAGCAGCTGACACACAATGGTGTCAAAAAGGATGTCAAAAGAACAGACAGTTATAGATATCCCCAAATTCAGAATGTTATGGGATCAGGTGTCTCATTTCTGGAAGAGCTGGAAACTTCAGGGCCAACTGTGAAATCACAGATTTTCAGAAATCTTGCTGAACAAAAGTTCAGAATTTGAAGTTTGGGGTGAGTCAGTCGGGGGGTTTATTTTCCTTTTTTCTTTTTCAATAAAAATAAGTTCTGAGAAGCAAAGCTAAAGAAATTGAGCTTTTACCAGACAACATTGCGGAACATGAAACCCCTCCGTACTGAATAAATATATGGCTGGCAGTTCTAATTGTCCCGGATTTTCCAATACATTATTTCACAAGTTAACAAAAAACCCCAAATCCTCTGGATATCACCCCCCGCAACCCAGCTCAGTATCGAGCCGCTCGTTGCCATAGCTGCAGCTCAGGAAAACGCATTTGTCTCCCAGATTTATAAACAGCGATTGCAATGGGAGAGCTCTGGGGAGCGCCACAGCACATCCAGTGGCCCCCAGCTGGAGATGAATGCCAGCCCTGGGGAGCCATTCCGGGCCCCTCGGAGCCCTGGCACAAGGACGGCGCCGCTCCGCTTGTCCCTTGGCACACCTTGGGCTGGCCTCTCGCCAGGTCCCTGTCCCCAAGGGACGCAGGAAGCGGTTCCATCATTTGAAACCCCAGGAATGCCATTATTTTGCTGGAGGAGCAGCCAGCACACGAAAAGCTGGATTTCTGGTGGGTTTTTTTGTGGTTTATGGTGGGTTTTAACTTTTTTTCCCTCACTTCTTGAGCCAGCCTCAGTTTTACACCGGAGGAGGTCATGGATAGACAGACTTGGATCAGCAATGCCATGGCCAGGCTTTGGGGCTCAGGGTGACGCAGTTTTAGAGCACATTATTTCAATTTTTTGTATAAATAGAGCTCTTCCCTTCCCTGTGAACAAATGTTTGGTTTGGACAATAACACAAAAAGCAGCAAAAACTCATTGAGATCAGCTCCATGTTGTCCCAGGAGGATGAATCCTGGATAACCAGATCTGCCAGGTGTGCAGAGCAGCTCCAGGGCACCCACTCGTGCCAAAAGCTTTGGGAATTCTGGATATTCAGGCTGAAATCTCCAGAAACCCTTTGCGTTACAGCAGTTTTGTTCCTATGGGAGCAAATGGGTAAACGGTAGAAAAACCCCAAATGGTAACATTTAGCTGATGGAAGGGGATTAAATGGTTGAAATCTTTGCAAACCTTTCCAAAGTATTTTTTGCTCTGGAGTTGTCTCAGCAGAACTGAGACAGGGATTTTAAAGGTACAGGTGTTTACAAATTGGGGGTACAATTTTCTCACTAATTCAAATGCTAATTCCCTTCCTCACACCCCATTTTTCACATCCTTGGTCCTTTGCTTTAACACAGAACTCCCAGAGAAGTTCCTTTTCCAAAGGAATTCAGTTTAGCCACGGGATCACAGTTTATTTCTGGTGTTTTGCCCTTCCCTAAGCCAGGAACGATGCCGAGGTTGGAGCAGGAAGGACAAGCAGGAGGCACAGACAGGAGGAACCATCATTCCCTTTAATCCTCATCGGACCCCAGTGATCCCTCTCATTTTCTCCATTTCTTCCCCCCCCACACTTTTTAAAAAATTAATGAGCCATAAGGACAAGGCTGATAATGAGCTGTTTATTGGCAGGATCATGGGCTGAGGGTGTAATCTGTTGGTGTTGTTAGAGAAAAACATTTCTATTCTGGAGCAGCATAAAATGTTGGGTTTCAACAACACCTTTTGTGTGGTCAGGGATGGATTTATGAACAGGCTGTGCTCCTGGACCTTGTCTGAATGTTTTTAACAACAGATTGATTTACTTAGGCTTAGGCTTGGTTCAATTTCAGTCCTGCCTTGTGCTTTATTTTTGGCAAAGCTCAGAAAAAAACAGTGTGTGTTGTTCCCAGGAGCTGGGGATTTTTGGTTTAACTCTTCACTGGCTTCTGATTTTATTTGTTAGGGATTAATTTCTGTTTGTAATAAACACGTCATTACTTAAGTGGATGAAACAGTTACTGCTGGCATTAAGCTCCAGGAATCGGGGGTGAGGGGGAGAATAACCTCAATCGAGCTCAGAAATGACAAATTAAGAACCAGTATTAGCAAAGAAAACTCTTAACGTCTGCGTGGCAGCTCTTATTTAAATTCTGATGCAAATCTAATGGTAGAATCCAGCAGAATGTTATTTATGTAAAGAAACAGAGCTCGCTTTCATCTGCACAGGAGGGGTGGAATTGTTTTCCTCAATTGTTTCTGAATTTCTCTGTGCCCAGCTCGCTTTGATGTCACCATTTGCAGGGGCACCGCTCAAGTCAGCTCTTGGCTCACTTCACACCCTGACATGAGATTTGCACCACTGCTGCCTGTCAGCCCTCAGCTGGCAGAATAAACAACTGACAAAATCCAGGAAAGTTACAGATGAAGAAATTTTCTTCTATACGGGCAAAATATTGCAAGATTTAAAGGATGGAGCATTTCAGACTGGGACACTCGGTGAGAGATGCCCACGGGAGGCTTTGGGGCAGCTCTTCCTTTTGTCCAGGCCATGCTGGGTTTGTGCCACATCCTCAGAGTTCAGAAGGATTTTTCAGAAGTATATTGAACAAAATAACAGTGCGCCTTGCAGTGTGTTAATTTAAGGCCAGCCTTGTCATTTCTGCTGCGAGTGGAAGCTGTCTGTGTTATCTGCTGGGTTCTCGCCTGGCTCCAGAGGGAGGGAGAGCAGAATCTTTAATATCTCTCAGCTCCAAACTCCAAACTGCTGGAACTGCTGCAGTGACACAGAAAGGAGCTGCTGTCATTAGTCTCTCATATTTTCATAACGAAGTGCTGCTGATTCATGAGCATAATTACATTGTTCTTTTTGCCTTTTGTGTGGCAGGGAGAGAACAGAGAGCAGAGCTGCTCCTGGAAACGCCTGGAATAACCTCCCTGCTGGCTTGGTGCTCCAGGGGCTGCTCTGAATTCCTCTGCCTGTGCCCTGGGGACAAAGCGGCACCTGACAGAGCACAGCACATGGTGGCTGATCCCATCTCACCCCCGGATAAAAACTTCTTCCCTGCAGCACCAGCCTCAGTTCTCTTACTCCAGAGGGAGCACAGCATGGGCCGGCCCATGCTGGGAGCAGGTCGGTGCTTTTCCCAAGCCAGAGCGGACAAGGTCACTCAGCACCAGCAGATTCAGGGGCCAACAAGTGCAAATCTTGCATTTGTTTAAATTCTGCCAGTCTGCAAGTTACCTCCAGCTGGATTCACATCCTGGCAGCAACAGAGTGCAGGGAGGTGACTCAGGGACAGCTGATCAGAACTGATTCTGGAAGTTGTTCGCTCTCCTCTGTGGATATCCCAGCAAAAGGGGTGCAGAGCATCCATGGGAACTGCTGGAGGCAGAAGTAGAAAAGAGATAAAGAGTAAAGAAAAAATGTGGGTTTTTTTAAAGGACTTACCTGATGGAGGGGATGCCCAGACCACACACACTTGACTCTCTGATACAGAGCTTTCCATATTTACCTCAGAATGAGCAGCTTTTCTTCTGCAAATTCCATGTGGAAGGGATGTTGAATCAGTCTGAAACAGCGCCTACAGCTGGATCTGGTGTGGGCTCCTCTGGAGACAGAGCTGTTAAAAGAAGGGATAAACGCCGTGTGCTTGGCTCCCCAACAATGGGGACATCACTGGTAGTTCCAGGTGATCACAGAATCATAAAATCATGGAATTGTTTGGGTTGGGAAGGACATTAAGTCCCATCCAGTGCCACCCCTGCCATGGGCAGGGACACCTCCCACTGTCCCAGGGTGCTCCAGTCTGGTCTTGGACACTGCCAGGGATCCAGGGGCAGCCACAGCTTCTCTGGGAATTCCATCCCAGCCCCTCACCACCCTCACAGGGAGGAATCTCTCCCCAAAATCCCATCTCCCCGTGCCCTTTGGCAGCTCAAAGCCATCCCCTGTGTGTGTGACAGTGGTGCCTGGTGGCTGAGCATCAAGTCCTGGCTTTGCCACCTGTCACTGCAGCATGGCCCTGGCTGTGTCACCTCCTCCTCCTCCACAACTCACATCCAATCCCACTGAAATCCTTGGATTTCGGGGTGTGCAGTGACACAGGTGAGAGCCACAGCCAGGCCTCTTGCTAACTAGAAATGGTTGCAATGTATTTAACTCACTGTGGAGGCATTCTGGGAAGAAAATATTAAATAAGCAGGATCTCTGGGAAGTGATGGAGTGTTTTCCATCTGGTATTTGCGTTCTGGTGACAACCAGTGGTCAGATGGTTTGGAGTGCAAATCAATTCCCATTATGGCTTTTACTAAATGCATGCACTCAGATATTTGCATTTGGAAAGGGAAGCCAAAATCTCTGATGCAGCAGCAGAAATGAGTTTGCCAACAGAGCCCAGTGAGGGAGGAAAATCTCACCGAGTCTCTTCCTACAGGACAAGAACGAGGTGTCTTTTAGGAAGTACATACCTCAGCTTGGAGAAGAGGTCGTGGAATGAAACCCCAAATGGTGCAAACTTCTTGAATTGCATGAAAAGCTACCTGGGAGTCCAAGGAATATTTGAAGGAATAGTTAGAAATAAAGTAACAAAATGCCCATTGTTTGATCCATGGATAAATAAGAGAAAGTGCTTTATGAGTGTGGCAGTGAATAAATCCAAGTTGCAATGCACTGCTCCATGGATTTTCTGATTGTTTGCACAGCATTTGTTTTTAACTTTTGACAGCTCAGCCTCCAAAGAAACCCAAAAGGCAAAACCAAAATACTCCATCCCCAAAAACCCACTCTGGTATTCCTGAGCTCAAAACATGTCCTGTTCAAAGTGTCAAATAGAATGGAGTTATCTTTAAAAAAAAAACAGTTGCATCCAGTCTTGCTGCTGAAACTTTTATTTTAGTTCCACATGGCTTCAAAGGAGCCTCAGGAGCCACTTTAAAATCCACCTGCCCCAGTTATTTAATGTGTTTATATACCCAGAACTGACCCCCCCAGGGGTACATGTTGTTATCTATAGGATCTGGATTTAATTCTATGGATAAGACAAGCCCTGTTGGATTGGTTTTTTTTTTCCTGACTGTGCATTCTGTCGGTAATTATTCTCTTCCAGGTGGGATGAATTCCATCCCATGATAGCTGTTATTTTCCCTTTTATCCTTAACTACCGGTGTTTAGTGGAATATCCGCAGTTTTTCCCCCCTTTTTGCATTAAGCCACTAAAAGGTTTCACTTCCACCTGTCTGAAATTAATGTTGCATTGAGAATAAATTGTCCTGTTCTGGGGTTGATTAAGGTGACAGGTCCTGCAGGATAATTGCCAGTGCTGTGGAGCTGTTCCCAGCAGGAACAACCAACATTTCCCAGTTGCAGGAGGGAAGTTTGGGAATCAGAAATTCAGGGAATGGTTTGGCTGCGAAGGGACCTTCGAGACCAGCCAGTTCCACCCCTTTGGAGTGGATGGGGACAGCGGGAGGTGTCCCTGTCCATGGCAGGGGTGGCACTGGATGGGTTTAATGTCCCTTCCCAGCCAAACCACTCCATGATTCTGTGATTTTAGAGTGGCTCTGCAGCCATCCCACGCCCAGAGGGCTCCTGTTTCTTATCCCCTGTTCCCCCACACTTCTCTCCTGCCGCCTCCTCTCTCCAGAGGGAAAAGAGCACATTCCATTATTACAGAAGTGGATTTTTCCCTGAATTTTTTGGGAGCTGTGGATGGAAGGAATTGCCTATGAATTGAACCCAGTTCTCCAGCAGCTCAGAGCCTTCCCTTGCTCTACACCTCTTTTAGGATGAGTAGCAGTGTAAAGGAGAGTCACAGCAATATTCAGATGACTTAAATCGAAATGTCAATGTATTTTAATGATATGCTGAGGAATAGTCATGAAATTCCGTGGTTTATATAACGCAGATAATCACTTTTCTGTCAAAACCTATTGACACATGTTCATTTTGACTGATAAGCATCGTGTCGAAACTCTTGATGGGGTTTTTGAATCCCAGGCTTTGAACGTCTTTGAAAACATAAGTCAGAACCAAGTCACTCAGCACCAAACCTGAGATTTTGGGCTCCTTTGGTAGCATTTGCCTGCCATCATCAGTGGGTTTTTGCTGTGCAGACACAAAATTTGGGTGTGTGCTGCTCGTGGCTGAGCACTGCCTGGTGTTGGAACAGTTCAAAGCAAATCTCCATGGTCAGTGTTGTCTTTTCTGTTTGTTTTTGCATCCTGTGTGCAGAGAGATTGTAGTTTCTGGGCAAACAGGGTTGTGCAGAGCTGTCTGCCATCCCTCTTTGTTAAATAATTCTCCGTGTTTGCTGCTCTCAGAAACCTTTGAAGTCCAGGCTGCACTGAGGGGAATGAGAGGCTTCATGTTGATCCTGACAACTGCTCGAGCCAAGGCTGATTTTGGAGTCAAATTATGATCCCTCAAAAGTGCAGCTGGGAGCTAAGCAGCTCTTTGCCTCTGAACAGCCCCCTCAAAATGCTTGATGCAATTTTAAATTCAGTGGATTTTTTTTCTGGTGCAAACAGGCCCACAAAGAGAGGAGGCCAAGTTCCTCTGAAAGTCATTAGAAGGGGCCAAGTTTAATGCTTGGCTTCCCTAAGTGGTCACTACAGAATAGGGGGTAGAGGCTGCCTAAATGGGGGCTACAGGGGTTGTGCAGCTTTAAGGATAACCTGGAATGCAAAAAAAAAAAAAGTCTTTCATGTTGCTTGGTGCCTTTTAAGAAAGTTTGACTTTCTCCCAGTCTCGCGGACACCGGGGTGAACTGGAGGAGGCCTGATGCAACCTCCCTGTTAGGCCTTGCTGTGGGTAAGAATAAAATCTTTAAACAGTGGCTTAAAAATAGGTCTTTTTTCTCTTCTCTGCCTATTCTGTTAGCTCAGAAAGATGCTTTGATGACTCTTCATTCCCTTCCTGACAGAGCAGTGATGTTCAGGTGGGTCTAATATAAAATATTCCCCTCTTCCATCATGTTTTTGCACAAGGGAGGAGATGGTTTGCATCTTTTGATTGTTTGTGTGCTGGTCACTGGAGGAAAACTAAGACCTGGTGCTACTCAGTGAACTGAAGTGTGAGATTTTCCCACTCGTGCTGGTCCAGATTCCATCAGTGCCAGGGACATGGAGCAGAGATATTCAGTGTAGGATGCTGGTGATGTGAAAGTTGCATGAGATTAAATGAAGCTCGTGCTCTCTTTAAGAAAACAATTGCATTTTTGTTGCTAGGATTTCATTTCTAACATGTGGAAGAGAACAAAATATTCTTATCCAAGAGTTCAGAAAATGAGCTTTCAGAAGAAACTGAGCCTGTCTGAACTCTGGCAGCATTTCTAAGGCTGGTAAACACTTCTCTCTCTGGCATTTACAGTGCTACAAATGACCCTTTATATCACTATTTTGTATTTTCTGTGTCTTCTTTTGCTTTCAGAAGGTAACTTTACTTTCAGATATGTTCAGTAGCAATGACCAAAGGTCCAGGAGAACGCAAATTAACCTCTGTGCCCCCCCTGTGACCCCCAGGCAGGTCCTGGGCTGCGCTGCTGCTGGCCAACACAGCCCTGAAGGTTGGAGAGGAGTGTCCAGAGCACTCGGCAACATCTGCTGGGACATAATTGCATTGACGAGAATTAGACATTATGACTAACGAGACTCTCCAAAAGCCCTGCTTTCCGAGGAGCTGTGAAAACAAACAAGGGCAACACTCCTGTCTGGTCACTGGGTTTGAGGCTGCTTTTAGCAGAGATGCTCGACAGCTCTGCAAAATGGGCCAGAATCTGCACTAAAAGCTGAGTGGGCTTTGTGCTCCAAATCGCCCTCTCTGTGTGTGCCACAGAGCTCTGTGAACTCTGGGAGGGTGGAAATACGGGCAGCCCATGATTTCCTGTCACCAGAGTGCTCCATGTGGAGCTGGAATGTGGGATGGAGGGCACTGGCATCACATGCCCTCATTAGCAGGAGCCGCCGGTGCCAAAGGCCAGGGCACGAGGCCTCTGTTGGAAATGCTGGGTCTTAACATTGGCAATCACATAAATAATTCAAGTGCTGGCATGGCCGGACCTCAGCTAAATGTGAACAGCACAGTTCAGCCCTGGAACTGAGATCCTCAGCTCTGGAACTGAGGATTTCAGCCCTGGAATTGAGACCCTCAGCTTGGAATTGAACCCCTAAGCTTTGAACTGAGCCCCTCAGCCCTGGAATAGAGACACTCAGCCCTGCAATTAGTATTTCAGCCCTGGAATTGCGTATTTCAACACTGGAATTAAGACCCTGAGCTCTGAAATTCAGACACTCAGCCCTGGAGTTGAGCATTTCAGCCCTGGAATTGAGACCATCACCTCTGAAATGAGCCCCTTAGCTCTGAAACTGAGCCACTCAGCCTGAAATTGAGAACCTCAGCCCTAGAATTGAGTCTTTCAGCCCTGGAACTGAGCCCTTCAACCCTGGAATTCAGTATTTCATCCCTGGAGCTAAGAATCTCAGCCCTGGAATTGAGCCTCTCAACCCCGGAATTATTTCAACCCTGGGACTGAGCCCCTCAGCCCTGGAACTGAGCCCCTCTTTAACCCGTAGGCCATCCCAGTTCTGTGTTCTGTTGAGATATTATCCAAATTATCCAAATTCCTGGCAGATTTAGACACACACTGCAAAGGCCATATTTGCCCTCAAAGCCCTGAAATGCTGAAAAATCAGATGTGCAAATCAGAATGTCTTCCTGCTTTGCCACTCCTGCTCAACTGGTGGTAGCGGGGGCCTGGTGGGGGAAGGATATTGGATACTTGTCACTCAATGCTCAGGGCTGTGATAAACAAAGATTTATGTTATAATCTTTAAGATTCCAAATAATTTCCCAGGTTGCAGTGAATTTCTCACAGCTGGGTCAGCTCAGGGATGGGGTTGAGCTGAACATGCAAATATTTTGCAGCTCTCCTGTGCTGGGGTTACCTTTTGGAATTTGTCTGTCCAAACAGTGATTCTGCATATTGAAGGTGCTTTTGCTCCACGATATTTAAGCCTCTGAGGTAAAGGGGATAAAAATCCAACTGCTTATCCCTGCAGTGTCTTGTCAAAGCAGGAGTTGTGCATCTGGCTGATTACAAGCTTTTTAACTTGCTCTAAAAAACTGCAGTGCTTTTCCTCAAGTTTTCACACAGCAGTGGCTGATATTCTTCAGCATCGTTCAGCTTCAACTCCTATTTGTTCAGTGAAGGCCAAAATCTGTGCATGCAACTGCTGGAAAATGTAATTTCCTGTTGTATCCCCCCTTAATTCTGCCCTGCTGCATTTCCCACGATGTCTGTGTGGGAGTGTGAGAAATGCAGTTTCCCTCTGGACTTACTGACAGTCAGGGGCTGCTGGGGCCATTTGCAGTTCTCCCTTCCAGGTTCCTCCTTCCTCCAGAGTGGCACTGATGCTTCCAAAACCATCTGAGTGAAATTTGTGGTGATTCAGCAACTGCTGCACGTGAAGTTGAGCTGTACTCTGGGTTGGAAATTATTCCATCCCTCCTACTCCTGAACCTGAGCTGCAGGTATTGTAGAAGATAACCATTAGTGCTCATATTCATCTATATATATATTTATCTCTTGCGAAACCCTTTCATGAGGGGCCAAGTGTTTTTTCCCCAAGACTTTGTTCTCCAGAACCTGCTGGTGCAAATCAACATAATGCCCCAAACATGCTGCAAACACAAATGAGATTGATATGAAAGAGTTCAGTGAACAGCACTTTGAATGGGGTCCATAATGGGCTTTTTAATTAAATGAATATAGTCATTTCATCGAGGCAGTTCTCATTAGCGGGCCAATATTGAGCTGACCATTTCCTTCTAATTGCATTGTGTTTTTCTATAAGAGGCTCTGGTTTAGGGTTGATTTGAATGGATTGATATGTGATTGTGTCTTGACACCTGGTACACACAGAGAAGGTGGAACAGCTCTGCTTTCTAAATGAAGCTGTTAAATATTCAGTGGAACGAGGGAGAGTTGTTTACTGCAGCCCGGCTTGGCTGGGCAGGGCCACACTGCCCGGCTGCAGTGTTTATATAACTGCAGATATTTACATTCCTTTGCCCAGTAGAGTGAATTTTATTAAATCGGTTGTGTTCCCACTCCAAAGATGAGACCTGTTCTCTGGTGCATGTCAGAGACTTCAAGGGACTGTGGATTTCCTACCAGAACTCAGAAAAAAATTTCCCTACTTTTCCATGTATTTTATATAGGAGTTACATCTTTTCCTTTACTGATTTAACAGAATCATAATACTGTCTTCAGAAAATTAAAATTTCTTCTTTTCCAGAGTCCTTCTGTCCTATTTTTTAATACTCAAAGAGAAATACTGATTGTCCTTGGATCAAACCTGTGAAACTGCCATGGAGTGACCTGGAAAAGAGGGTAAACTCTTGGGAGACTGGGAATGTTCGGGAGCTCTGACTTCAGCAGCCCAAAGTCAAATATAATTCTGAGTTTCCTCCTGCAGGCCCTGCCCTTTCACAAGAAAAGAAAATAATTCTGTCCCATTCCATCTGCTTTGGTGCTCCTGCTTTAATTCGGAAGCTCACTTTGGAAATTCAGTGGGAGCAGTGAACAAAAAGTTCTTGCAGAAGCTTGAATTTTGTATTTTTTTTACCCAAAGATAGGTGTGTTATCAACTCACCAGGGTCAAGCTTACTGTAATCCTCTGCTCCAAGATCCCATTTGAGCAAAACTCTTTTACCAAAGTTAATGGAACATTTTGTGAGGGATTTAATCCTGTTTGAGAAGCAGGGCTCTGATCCCAGGCACGGAATCACCTCAGGAGCTTGGAGCAGTCTTTAAATGCTGGCTGCATCTGGACTTTGGTGTTTTTGTTGTCAGGAGTCAAACACAATCAGCCTCCAGTAGGTGAGTGGTTCAAACAGTTAAAGCTCTGTTGTACTCGCACAGCTGCACAAGTGCTTTTATAGGAAGAGCTAAAAATGTCAAAGCACAATTTAAAAATGTTAATTAAGTTTCAATCTTTGTGGACAACATTGTTAATCACAGTGAGTGAGTAAAGCAGCAACCCTTGGGTGTTCTCACTGTCACTTCCCATTGAGCAACCATTCATTCCCACTCCTGTCACTTCAACTTACTCCAACCTGTCCATTAAAAATCACTTCATACTGGTTCGGTGGTCAGAAACTTCTGTTAAACATTCAGCAGCTGTTGGGAAGTTTAATCTTTGTAATTTTTTCTTTTTTTTTTTTTGAGTTTTAATTATTACTATGGCTCTGGTGATGTCCCAAAGGCTCTGTGCTTTGCAAGCGTGAAGGTTCAGTGTTTTAAGCAAGGAACTGGTCTGGAGGAGGTGTCACTCCCCAGGAGAGATCCGGAGGTGTTTCATCCATGGATGTGGTGCTGCTTTGGGGCTGGGAATGGCTGAGGAGCTGGTTTCATTTTGGGGTGCAGGTGGGTGCTGATTTCACTCAGGTTTGCTCCCTGGAGCAGAGCTGTTCCAGCTGGGCTGAGAAACAAGAGCCAGGATGGGCCATCCTTCAGTGCTGGGCAGCTGGTGTGTGCTTCCCTCACCTAATTCCAGCCGGGAACAGCCTGGGCATGTGAGGGAATGTGGGGGGAGACGCGAGGCAGCACAGCCTCATCCCCTCACCACACCAGGTGTGCTTGTTCCAGACACCCCCCGGAGGCTCTGGGCTGGCTGGGAGGAGATCCAGAGACAAGGGTTGGAAATCAAGTACATCACCCACGGCTCCCTCACAGTAAGGGAGAAGTTGTTGTCCAGGTGGTGTTCCTGCTCTTCCCTGCCTCAGGCACCTCCAGTGTAGGGAGGGCTCCTCTGGAACGGGGTGGCACCAGCAGCAGACTCGCCCTGGGCTGGCCGGGGCTGGCCGGGGGCTCCTTCCCCCGACTCTGTGCACAGGAGACGGGAATTCGGCTGTTCCCTGGCTGCAGGAAAAGCAGGCTGGGATTCCACGCCTCCTTCCTGCACGGGTTTGCCAGCCCGTCCCTGGGAAGGGTCTCTGTCTGTGGTGTCTTGGTGATCTCGGAGACAGGAGAGCGGGGAGGAGGAGAGGAGAGTTGGGGGTTTACCTTCTCCCCGGTATTTCAGTGTTCTTGATCCCTGTGCTGCCCTTTCAGTGCCACTGAGGGTGTCTCGGCCTCTCTTCACACGCTGGGGCTCCTGCTTCCCCATCCCTTCCCATTCCCTCAGGGATGTGGATCACCCTTCCTTCACCATCAGTCCCACACTGGCCACGGCTGTGCCTCCTCAGGCCTTGGGGGTGATGTTTAATGCAGTGCAGAGCTTTCCACTGTGCTAATGAGTCTTGGATTATTTGGAATTTATTTCTCTTCGCTCATTCCATCCCCTCCCCGAGCCCTGAGCTGGGCCTGGATGAGTTTTTGACCCAGACTGAGGCATCCACTCTGTTTACTCACAGTAGTTTTGCCACCTGATCCTCTCCTCTTTAATTATTTCCATTTCTCCGAGGCTGCATTCTTCCTCTCAGCTGTCAAGGCCTTGCAGAGGGTTTTATCCCACTAACTGGAATCACATTTCTTTTTCTCTCTTTATTGAAGTTGCTGCGTAAATCATACTGGCTTTGTTCTCCCCAAATAAAGGAGGATGCTAACAAGGCTTTCATGGTGCAGACATATCCTAAATGCATTTTGGAGATGTGCTTTTAACCTGTCTGAAGGAGATGCAGAAACTCTTGGGGGGAACACTGTGCTTAAAAAAATAAAACCAAAACAAACAAACAAACCCCCCAAAACCCCCCAAAATACCAACAAACCAAACAAAAATAAAAACAAAACCACACACAAAAAAGCCCCACAAAACCCTCACGACCTTGGATTGTGCATTAGTACATCAGGCTTCTGTTTCTTTGTGTTTTAAAAGGGCAAGAGTGGAAGAATTCCTGTCAGGAATTTCCAGCCCCCAGAAGGGCCAGAATTGACTTTGCACAGGTTCTGCCTCTCCAGAGCAGGGTTTGTTCCTCTCTGAAGTCTCTGTGTGGAGGATTTAGATCCAGGTTTAGATCCAGGTTTAGATCCAGTGAGACGAAAGCTGCAGTGAACCGCGGAACCTGCTGCTCCCATGGGATGCCCAGGAAATTGGTTACAAAAATGCCTTCTGGCAACTTTTTGTTTGTTTTCCTCTTCTGAGGGCGGATTGTTGAAAACTGTCTGGACAGGGGGCCTTTAATTAACAACTTTTGCCTCCATCTACTGCCTTCCACATCTGGGACCTCTGAGCTGAATCAGCTTTAATTAAATGTTCTCCACGCCTCCAGAAGCTGCCAAGGCCTCACAGTGCAGATATTGAATATGGGATTGCCAAAATCCCACCTGGTTGATCTCCTCTGCCTGGAGTTGACAATTCTCAGTGGTTTGAATGTTGTTTGTCAATCTTGCTCTAAATTAAATTGTTGCCTCATGTGATGCTCAGGCAATGGGCAGGGAGGGATCTCAAAAATCCCAGTTCTGATCCTTCTCACCCACTTTCTTCTTGTCTTTATACAACCATTGTTCAGTGAATTGAAAGAAAAGAAAACAAAATACCAACAAACCCAAACAATTCTCTCTCTCGGAGAGAGGGAATTCCTCTCAGCTTCTGAAAGTGCAGAATTAAGAAAAATACAAAATGCAGAACTGGGATATTCTGAGCCAGAAGTCAAAGGCTTCATGCAGATGCTACAACAAAGTTAAATGATCTTTTATAGGAATCAAATGGAACAATTCCTTTGTGATGTTTCTGTTCACCAGCGAGGGTGGGAAGAGGGTTCCCTCCAGGCCATGGCCTTTCCTGTCTCTCTATAAAGGTCCCTGGGTGGGAAATAAATGAGATTTTTGGCCTAACCAGAATTTTTAGTCACAGTAGGTGCTTAAGAAAGTGGTGTTTCATCCATTTGGAGCTTTCAGTGCTTGGAATTTCCCTGTAGCAGGCAGTGGGTGTCACAGGAGAATAAAGCTGTTTGCTTTGTACTTCTGATTGGGTGGAAATATAAATAATGTGGTGCTGAGAACACTTCAGATTGCATTGGAATGAAGTTATTTGCTATGAAATACTGAAATTATGGAGAACAAAACCCTAAACGTTTTGTTATGGTGTTTAAAAGCTATAAAGGAAATGGGGTGAGGAACTAAAATCAGGAGATGAGGCACCAAATAATGTGGGACTGGGGGGTGAGGCTGCTCCAGGAGGGTCTGCTCAGACCGGGATGTTCTCCATGACCCCGTGTACAGAAATGCTGCAAAACACAACAAAAACAGGACTGGGGGCAGGCTGAGCTTCCTCAGGCAGTTATAAATCCACAGGGATGCAGTGGACGAGCCAAACCTGTGTCTGGGGGAATTGAAAGCAGCCCTTGGGAATGAGGGGTGAGATGTTCATCTCTGTCCTGCTCTCTGCTCCGTCACTGCAGCACCAGGAAACAGGAGAGGAGAGCTGAGGGCAGTGACCTCTTGAAACCTTCTGTAAATCACAGCTGGCCCTCGGGGTGTGGAGAGCAGGGAGGGCTTTGCCAAACTGGCACCTCTGGTACCTCCTCAGGTTTCCTCCTGGGGAGGATTTCAGCTTCCAGCAGTTTCACTGGAGTCCTGACAGGTACACAGGGCTTTTATTGGGTTTCCCCCAACCTAAATTGCTTTTTCTGAGGTATAATCACAGAATCCTGAAAGGTTTGGCTTGGAAGGACCTTAAAGGTCACCTAATTCCACCCCTCCCATGGGCAGGGACACCTTCCACTATCCCAGGGTGCTCCAAGTCCCGTCCAGCGTGGCCTGGGACACTTCCAGGGATGGGGAATCCACAGCTCCTCTGGGGAAAATGATGTACAATAATTAGTAGGAATGTAAAATAATTAGTAGGACTGATGCTTTCCTGCAGCTCCTGGAAGCCAGGCTTTATTTAGGATGCCTGCACCCTGCTGGTAGGGGCATCCCCCAGGACAATCTGCTGTGCAGCAGCCCTGCGTTACCAGGATCCTCATGGACCAAATACAAACATCACCCTCTTCCTGCAGCCTCACAACACAGAGCTCCCTAAATTGTGTTTTGTAGGTCACGGGTGGCTCATGGAGAACTGGCTGTTCCCAAAAGATCAGCTCCTCCTCCTTATTTTCCCCAACACCACCACATTGCTGGGGCTGTGTCTATCTCAGAGGTTTCTAAGTGCTCTGTGTGTAGCTCTGTCATCTGATCATCCACGGGACGAGGCTGTGAAAGGAGAAAAGGAACGGAATTGTTCCTCCTGATACAACAGCCAGGACCAGGAGGGGAAACTTCCCACTAAAAGTGTGCACTGTGCTTAGAAAAATTACTAAAAATCTTACCCTAATCATCCTCAAAGATCAATCTCTTAATCTTCCTGACAGTGGAACTGACTAATCACCTGAATAGGATTTAAAGCCACTGAGATACTGACAAGGCTTTAAACTGGGAATAATTTGCAGGGGTTTTGTTTGGTTTGGCTGTTCTTGATTGTCCAGCAAAGCTTCCCTTTCTCCATTTCTTGATTCATCATTTCTTCCCCTGGAAGTAGAAATGAGAAAGGCAAAAAGCTGTTCTGGTGTTAATTACAAGTGCAACAGCTGGAAAACTGTTTAGGAGATAAAAATCACTCCAGATTCGGGATCATGTGGCTCTTTGAGGTCTGTTTTTAGGGCAGTTTTGCATAACAAATATGAGTCTGGAACCTCAGGCTACTGCACTCGAGTCTCCTTCCACATTTGGGAGAAGAGTTTCCTGCTTGTAACACATTTAATCTGTTCCTTAGGAGATGATGAATTTTGAATTGTCATTGTCTTCTTTTTTCTGTGTTTGTTTATTTTCCCTCTTCTCAGCGGCAGAGCTGTGTTTGACCAGGGCTCTCTCAGTGGAAAACCTGCTGGAGTTCCACGTGGTGCACACAGCTGGACCTGTCTGGGATCCTCACCCAGTGACGGCTTGGTGTCACTGATCCCATCCTTGGGAATGTTTCTGAAATCTCCTGGATCCAAGGAATTTGTGCAGCCTGCCCCACGTGTTTCCTCCCCACACTTAGGTGTTCTGAGCACAGCCCTGCTTGCAGGCATGCAGCTTTGGAGGGCCATTAAAACAGCTGGAGAATGAGAGAAGGTTGATTTTCTGCTTGAATGTTTGGGATAGTTTGGTTGGCCTCACGTAGCAAAGGCATTTCTGTACACACAAATTTGTGGTAAGTTTAATTGTAACCCTTAAAAAGATGGTTATATTTAAAATACAAGAGATATCAAGAGATAAAGAGGAGACACAAGCCACTTGCTGAAAATTATGTTGCAGATTAAGCACATCTTTATAAACATCAATCTTAAAGTGACTCTGGGAGCCGAAAATCTGGCTCAAAAATTTTGACTCTGGTGGGTCAAAAATCCCCACCGTCATCATCTGTTTGACGTTCAGGTGCTGAAGGAACAGCTCAGTGTTTGTAGGGATTGGAGGAAGCACTGGATGAGAAACTAGGGGCAAACTGAGCTGGGGCTGTCTGATATTCCCAGGAAATGATGGTCCCACTCGGTACAAACTACAGGGATAAACAAAACTGAATTTCAGGCCTGCTCTGAAAGTTTCCTCAACTTGGAGTAATTTTGGGGAGATTTATGAGAGCCCTGGTGTCTGGAGGAGAATGTGCTGCAGATATCCTTACGGAATGGCAAGAGCTTGGAACAAATCTCCCTGCACAGGGAGGGCTCCTTTGACCTGGGAAGCTGAAAAATGCTGCAGACTACTTTGGGGGACTCATTAAGCATTTTTTCTTTCATAGTTTGGGTAAAACATTTCCTTCAGAATTGAATCTGCATCATTCTGAGTGTACAGTTAAAGTTTTAAAATATGGCAGTGAGGGACAGGTGAACACGGACCCACATTAAATCTATGGCTGCTCAGCCCCTCTTAGCCCCAAGAACTGAGGCACTGACTGCGCTCAGCATGGAATTTCTGCTCTTGGAGAGGCTGAAATCCTATTTCCAAGTAAGCAAATGAGTCTGCTGAGACATGGATAGGGGACATGGGATTAGCAGGAACACGGGTGGGCAAAGATGACCATGCAATGGAGAGATAACAATTAGTGAGGGAAATATTCAGTAGTTCAGAGTTCGTGTTTCTGGTGGCTCCTGTGCAAGAGTCCCAGTGCCTGCTGCAATCAACAATAGATGGTGCAGGTTGGAATGGATTTAAATAGTGCTTTACTCAGGCTGCTGTAGAGTAATGATAACATTTTATCTTATTCTAGGCTGACTTAATGCATTTCAGCTGAAATAAACCCATTTTCAAAGAGCCACGCCCCCCCGGATAATTCATATGTATGTTTTTTGTAATATTTTAACAGCACGTGGCAAACCCCGCAGGGTGGTTATTGACACCTGTTCCACCAGTTCCAGGCGGAAACAGGAAATACAGCTGTAGATGGTGGAAGTTCTCCCCTTTCTGCTCCTGCTTCCCACCCTTTTTACCTGCACAGTTTGTTGGAAGAGCAGATGGAAGATCCTGAATGGGAATTGCAGGCGTTGGCAGAGCAGGAATGACTCAGCTGGAGCCCTGAGAACTCCTGTTGTTCCGTTTGTTTTCCTCATTTTCATTCAAATTGAAGGGTGGAATTGCAATTTCTTCCCCTCTGTCCATCTCCAAACTGGATGGATCTCCACAAAAATGTGTTTGCAAAGGTGGATTTCTGGCTCTAGGGAGAGAAGAAATTGCAGAATTTACATGGTGAGGCCCCTTTATAATAGGAAAGAGTGGAAACAGGTTCTAAAAAATGCACACAGGCACCTAATGAAGCTTTTTAATGACTTTAAAAAATATCTCAGATAATTTCAGATCTCCTGCTGAAAGGACAAGGGAGCTGGACAATCCCGATTGCATCATGCCCTTGGAAATGGTGTCAGAATGTGCAATTCCAGACACCGAAACAGCTCTGTGAACTTGGCTGGGTCTCTCAAACATTATTCCTGCGGTGGTTTATTTAATTTTGTGTCATTCCTTTCTTGCCAGAGTAAATAACTCCCGGGATTTTGGAAGGAGACTGAAAATACCTGGAGTTGAGTCTTTCAAGGGTGCCTGGCTGAATTTACCACACCTTCCCTCAGATACCTGGTCCCTTTTTCTTTCCTCCAGTGCTCAGGCCCTCTCTGCAGTTCCTGTCAGCATTCCCAGCTGAACAGAATAATTTCCCTTCCTCAGCTGACAGGAGCTGTCATTAGGAAAATTGCAGGGCCAACTTTGACAGGATTCACACAATGGAGGAACTTCAACTTCTCGCAGGCTCCGAGAAAGCCCAGGCTCTTCAGCACATCTTGTCAGTCGGAACATGAGCTCATCTCCTCCCCGAGAGCAGTTGGCAGATGAGAAGATTATTTCTGACAGATCTGAAACAGCCCCGATGACATCCTCCAACAATAAAATCTCTGCCAGGGGCTGGGGGGAGAGGAGAAAATGGTCTAATGAAAAAATTGTGGTTAAAAAGAACAAGTGAGCGCTTAAATGGGAGGATTCTCAGCGTTTGCGGCTCTTTGTTTGCAGTTCCTTCCTCCTCCCTGGGTTAAATATTCACAGTTGTTAATGACCCAGGGACTTACAGCTCTTCCTGCAGGATGTTCCTCAGGTCTGAAGGCTCCTTGGAGCTGGAGTTGGGTCGTTTTGTGCCCATCAGCAGGTGGTGTTTGGACATTAGGGATTAATGATGGCAGCAGTAGGAACTGTGGCGTTACCCTGGAACTGCCTGGCATTCTGGAATTCTCTGGCATCCTGGGATTGCCTGGGACTGTGAACATCCTTCGGGAAGGGGAGCCTCTCCACTGGCAGGGTGTGTGTGACCACAGGGCTGGGCTGGTGCTCAGGGCTTTGGCCCTTTGGGGAGGTGGATGCCACAAAACTCTTTTCTTCCCGGGGTTATTAATTGGGTGTGCTGACAATTAGGGAGTTCGTTTATGTCTGGCAGGAGGGGGAACGAGAAGGACCAAACCCCACAGATTTCTGCTCTTCCTAATCTCGGCTTTCCCAGCCTAAGGTGCAAACATGGCCTGAACTGAGTGAAAGCAAGAGGCACAAACGGCTTTAATGTCCTTGTCAGTATTTAAAGTTTATCCTTTCCTGTGGCACTGGGTTTCTTTCAGCCCATCTTTAGCCCTGCTTCCCTTCCAGAGCTGGTTATTCTCCCTGTTTACCCTTTAAGAGCACACTGGGGATAAAATCCCATTTTTCCTGACTGTGTTCCTGCTGGGGAACGAAGAACCCTTTGGGAACACGGCAGGGATTTGTGCCTTGTCTGGAGTGTGGCAATTCCCTTTCCAACAAAGCCAGAACTCCCTCTCCTTGTTCTACTGCCATGCCCAGGATCATCCTCCTCAAAGGCAACAGTGAGGCAAGAAACCATTAAGGGATGTGAAAACTGAGGGTGCTGCATCTTGGATTCTGGTTTTGTTATTTCAGAGCTTCTAGGAGAAAATAGATTATAAAGGTTCCAAGCTGTGTAAGCCCAGAGCGTGCAATCAGGGTCCTGTGGGCTCCAGAGCTTGGTTTGAGATCCCCAAATGTTGTGCAAGAAAAGGCACCACATTTAAAACCCTTTAGGTGGGATTTGAGATCCAGCAGCCATCGGGGAGCAGGATGTGCCTCTCTGAAATCCTGAAATGCTCTTGCAACTCAGGGAATCATGGAATGGGTTGGGTGGGAAGGGATTAAATCCCATCCAGTGCAACCCATGCTGTGGGCAGCAACACCTCCCACTGTCCCAGGGTGCTCCAAGCCCTGTCCAGCCTGGCCTTGGACACTTTCAGTCCACGGCAGTGGGGCTCCAGCCCTTGGAGCATCTCCGTGGCCTCCCGTGGACTTGCTCCAACCTTTCCTCTCCCATTCCCCCAGCGGGATGAAGGCTGATGGATCTGGGATGTAGCCTGGGCATGACCCCTCTGTCTCCTGGGATAAAGGTGACGATGGAGCTAGGCAGGAAAACCATCAGCAGAACTGGTTTCGTTAGTCCTGATCCTTACTGGTTTCATCAGTGCCTGACCCACAGCACACAGACCCCAGGCAGCTCCAGGAACCTTTTCCCTTCCCTTAATTATTAAAAGGACCTTGCTTTTATCAGGAACTGCTGAACTGAAGGAGGCAGGTTGTGTTTTACACCACATACTTGAGATAAAAACATTAAAAACATCCCAACCCTGGCTCCCCAGAGCTGTCAGTGCGGAGTGGGAATGAGCACACGTGTTCTGGGGAACAGTTTTCTGTCACAATGTGCAATTTCATTAAAACTTCAAGCATTTCATGGAAACATTTCTTTGCTGGCAGAGCAGCTTCATAACTCGAAACATCTTGTTCAAGGGTTCCCACTTCATTCTGAGAATATCCTGATATTTGATGGTGTTGAGATGGAATAATTTTGTTTTACCATTTACAGTGAATTCAGTGTTTCTATTAAATGAAAACATCACTCTGTTTAGGTGAGGGTTTATTTTTGAAAGTTTACCCCATAAAACAGATTCGGTTTGTGTTTGGTTGAAAGGGATGCCAAAGCACCTCATTCCAGCCTGTCCTTGCAACACACACCCACAGCCTGCAGGGAATTCCAGCTCTTGGGCTGCTTGTTCACAGTTTTGGGGATGCAGGTGGGGATTTTGGGGCAGTCTGGGCTATGCTGGATACAGAAACAACAGGGAAGTAAAGGCTTGCACAGACAGGACAAAGCAGAGTCAACATCTGTGTCTCACTCCTCCTTGGCAGCAGTGAAAATCTGGGATCCTTCTAAAATAGGAATTAGTGCAACTGAACCAGTCTGGGTATTTATTTTAGACCAGTTAGAACCAGTATCAAGCTGGTGGGAGCAGCTGATTGGGGCTGAGCCAAGCTGGGAGAGCTGGGGGTGCTCACCTGGAGAAGGATCCAGGGAGAGCTCAGAGCCCTTTCCAGTGCCTAAAGGGGCTCCAGGAGAGCTGGAGAGGGACTGGGGACAAGGCATGGAGGGACAGGACACAGGGAATGGCTTCCACTGCCAGAGGGCAGGGTGGGATGCAATATTGGGAAGGAATTCCTGGCTGTGAGGGTGTGGAGGGGCTGAGATGGAATTCCCAGAGAAGCTGTGGCTGCCCCTGGATCCCTGCAAGTGCCCAAGGCCAGGCTGGAGCACCCCGGGACAGTGGGAGGTGTCCCTGCCCATGGCAGGGGTGGCACTGGGATAAGCTTTGAGGTCTTTTAAACCCAAACCATTCTACATTTCTATGCCAATTCTGTTTCTCATCCTCAAAAAATGTTCTTAATGCATCCATTCCTTTTCTCAACTTTATTCTGGTTTTTTTTAAAAATAATTCATATTCAGCGCAGAATGGTTATGAAGTGCAAAACTCATCAATTATTCAGGTTATTTATGCAGATTTTAAAGTCAGAGACATTATGTGGCTTTCTCTCTTTTAAGAGAACTTGAAAAGAGATTTAAGAGGAGTAGAACATTTTCCTGAGCTGAGGTTGGAGTTCAGCTCTCTGGGATTGTTGTGTGTGTTTGAGTTGTTTGGGTTTGCTGTGTGTGTTTTCCGACCCCCTTTAGAGGTGTCAATAACGGGGTGACTCAAACAATCAGACAAAGCTGGAAGAGCACCAAAACCCACAGGATTTGGATAACCTGAGTATTCCTGGTGTGTGACCCAGTGGGCAGAGCACAAAACAGGGACACAGCAGCCAGCAGTTGAATTCCCAGCTTGGATTTTCCTTGCTCAAATGATTTTACCCCCTCCTTGTAAACTTTTAGTAGTAATGATAATAACAATAATAATAATAATTTCCTGTTGTAAAGGTGTTAATTACGTTAATTTAACCAGCATTCCGTCAGCTGATGCTGGTTTTTGGGTTCAATATTGATGAGGGCCAAAGCACTCCCTCCTGACAGGCTCTGCTCCCCAGTTTGTGTCCGAACCCCTGCGCCGGGCAGAGCGCCAGCCTTTGCTGGGAAACCTGCTGTATGTCAGCCCTCCAGGTGAGAAACCCCAGGTGACACAGGAAGAGAACCCTCCTTCTGGTGTTTTTTAGATGCCCACCATGGGACAGAGCAGGGAACAACCCAAGCCTGGCTGGGGACAGGTGAGGCAAAGAATAAATCACTGAGTACGGTCACAGAGACAGGAAATCCTTCCCTGCTCCTGAAGTTACAAATTGGCAGCTGGAAAGAGCAGTTCCTGTGGCTGTGGGTGCTGAGGGTGCTCAGCACTCGCAGGGACTGTTCATTACCCGACTGCTCTGGCCTTGAAGTGATTAAGATCCCGTTCTGTATTGAGCAAGTGTTGGAGCAACTGGAATTGCTCTGCCTTGGATAATTGTGTTTGTTTCTCCCCGTTAAATTTACAGGCTCTTTTATGCCTTCTCCCCATGTGCTCGCAGATTTTCCAAGGCAATTTGCAAAATAACCCTGATTGCTCTTTCAAGCCCCTTTTCAGCTTGCTGTCTGCAAAAAAACCCAATAAAAACCAACTCCAAAGTGGCATTTGGAGCTGACAGTTCACGGTGCTGCTCTCCCACATCCATGTGGCTCCTGTTGTCTGCAGTCGGATCATTACCCTGGAAAAATCTCTTTATCTGAGCATTTGTTTGTGTTGGTGCGTGACCAAAAGGTGCCTTGATCATTTCACAGAGTGATCATTTGCTAAATAATGCAAAAATGCTCATTTTTTATATTTATTTGTTTATTTGTCAATAACCCCCAATATCTGTCTGAGCCATCTGTGGATGTTAAGGCAGTGATGACTGCACATTCCAGTGTCCCTGCCCATCCCAAGAGAAAATTCCCAGGGAGAAATCCTGCTCCTCAGGATTCAGGCGGTGTTGCTGTGCGCTCTGGCAGTCCCCTTGGCCCTGGGAGTGATGGATGGCGCTACTTAGGCTGGATTGGATTTGGTTTAATTTCCGTGCACACCCATGATTCATCCTGGGCTCTACTGCAGAGCCCCTGCAGCGTCCAAGGGATCCCAGAGTTTCATTCTGGCAACCTGGGAATTGCCTGCCCTCGCTGTGTTGATGGTCCAGGGGAGTCTGGGGGGAGAGGGCTGGAAGGGGAGGAAATCAGGAGCACGTCTGAAATGAAAATGTGGCAGGAAAATAAAACAGAGCCAGAGTTTTGTGTAATTCACAGCTTTGGTGAGGGCAGAAAGGAGCTCCAGGAAGCTCCAGCACCCACCATGGCCAAGGCTGGGCACTGGATTCTTTAAAATCAGCTTCCAGTGCTTCCCTGGAGGGGTTTTGCCCCATCCCTGGAAGTGTCCAAGGCCAGGCTGGAGCAACCTGGGATAATGGAAGGTGTCTCTGCCCATGCCAGGGGTGGGAATGGATGGGCTTCAAGAGCCTTTCCAACCCAACCCATTCCATGATTTTATGGCTTAATTATAAAATTTGCAGGTTTTCTTCTTGTTTTTTTTACTCTGTGTATGTTGTGGGACTTTTTGGTTGTTCTTCAGGTCACGTTTGGTGACCCACAAATGTCGCTTCCCCCTTTTCTGCCTCCCTTCCTCTGTCCCTCCCCTCTCCAGCCCAAGCCTCCCTTTTGGTTTATTCTTCTCCCCATTTTTAGCAGACTGACTCCAGATACTCCCACTTTTGCCTCTGCTGGGCTGGCAGGATAAGCCCAGCTCTGCAGCAGTTTGCAGGAGCAACATGAACACGGTGACAAGAAATCAATCTTGCTAATAAAATTAGCTGAGTTTCGCTTACTCTTTTCGCACAACTGGAGACCGACTCATCCCCATGAAGGCAGTTTTATGGCCTCATTTTTTAATGGAGTGTAAACCAGCATTAATCGTGTGAGGAGGGGCAGAGATTGGGAGCATAAATCCCCTAAACCTCTGCCGCGGCCCTGCGCATCAACCCCATGGAGATTAGGGAAGTGAAAAGGGATTCTGCCCTGCACTTGTCAGTCAGCTCAAAGAGCAATTGGTGGAGTCAGTAAAAATATCCTGGAGGAGGCCGAGTCCCATGTCTGAAACTCTGCTGCCTCAGCAGCATTGGTGTGACTGCTCGATGTTCGTAGGTGTCATTCCAACCTCGGTGATCCCATGACATTTTGGGGCACTGGTGTTGATTATACCTCCTGTGAGGCTGTGCTGTGGGAATTTGGTTATTTTTTAATACTCTGTGCCTGGCTTGAATATCCAAATAAAGTCATCTCTTCATGATTTTCTCAGAGTTTAGGGTTTGAGAGGCTTCAAAGGTTGGCAGAGGTTGCCCAGAGGAGCTGTGGCTGCTCCATCCCTGGAAGTGCCCAAGGCCAGGCTTGGAGGGAACAAAGTGACAGGACACAGGGAATGGCCTTCAGCTTAAGGAGGGCAGGGTGAGATGGGATACTGGGAAGGAATTCTGAGGGTGAGGGTGGGGCTGGGATGGAATTCCCAGAGCAGCGGTGGCTGCCCCTGGATCCCTGGCAGTGCCCAAGGCCAGGCTGGACGAGGATTGCAGCCCCCTGGGACAGTGGGAGGTGTCCCTGCCCACGGCAGGGGTCAGATGGGATCACCTTTAAGGTCTTTTCCGACCCAAACCATTCAGCGATCCCAAGATTGCAGTGGCAGCAGGGAATGTGGTGTTGGGTAAGAACGCCCTGTCCTGGGAGTCAGGCTCATGCAGATAAGGAAGGAAAGGTGATTTTTGCCTGTTTTATTGGTTGTTTAAAAGACCTGCAAAGAACAAGAGCATTACTGGGCTCCTTTTCCCTGATGGTGCTGGCAGCTCACCCTTTACCTGGAGGGGCGTAAAGCCGGAGGATTTATTGCTCCTGGAGTGCTTTATGGGATACAGGGAGCGGGGTGATGGCCTCGCTTTACTACTGACTCATCTGCTGACATTGAGAAATCTCCTGGGCACTCAGACCAGCGCTGAGAACTCTTCCCTACTCCATAAAGGGATCCTGAGGCTTAATCCCACCACGGCTGGACAGTGCTGCTGGGTTTACGTGGAGAAAAAAGATGTTCTTGTAGTTTTCCATCATTTCTGATCTTAAGTGGGCAAGTGCTTGGAAAGTTTCTGTGGTTGCTGTGTGCTTCTGATCCGTGTTTGCCAAATGCTGCTTTTTACAGCTTCTCCTCTGGGCACTCCCCAGTTTTCCCAGTTGCTGTCACGTCTTGGTGTGGGGGCTGATGGCTGAACAACTCTTTTTATTCTCCCTCGCGCATCCTTCGAGATTTTGTGCGAGTTTCTGTGTGCTTTGTGTTTATTTTCTCTCTCCCAGAGCACGTGGCTCCAGGTTTGTTTAGGCTGGGAGGCTGTTACCTTCTGGGAGGGTAAAAATTACTCGATTCCAAAATAAATCCAAAATTTTGGACCCATTTGGACCCATTTTTCTCATTATAAACCTGTTTAATTTCAGGAACTGTGCGTCATCTCCTGTTTGCACACTCTGCTTCGGCCTGGTCAGTGTCTGGTTTTAAACCTTCTCCTCACTGGGCTTTTCCTGGGGAACTTTCCATACACAGGGAATAGCATGGAAGGAAGCAAATCCCGATTTTCTTCTTTTTTAGAGTTCAGCTGCCAGGGCTGACAGCATCCCGCTGAGCCAGGCATGGAGTGGGTGCGTTCTGAGACCAGTTAAGCACTTTCCACATAACCTGGATATTTTTGTCAATTCTGAAGTGTCCCCATGCCACAGAAAACTCAGGTTACAAATCACCACTCTGAGGCAATAAAATGATGACTCGAAGGAGTTCTGGGCAAATCTTTGAAGGGTTTGGAGTGATGGAAATTTGGGTAAAACCCAAATGAAATCACAGAAGGGGTGAAGCACTGATGTCTGTTTTAAATCTGCTCTGTTTCACCTCTGGCTGTGTTTGGAGTCGCTGTCACCTGTCGGCCAATGTCAGACTTTAACAGTTAAACGCTGCCTTTGTCCGCGGAGACAGGAATGAACTCCTTAACTCAAGAGGGTAATTAATTTTCCTGACAAGCACTCAATTGAGATTTTAGCGTGCTCAATTGAGATTTTAGCCCTCCCATGGATGGGATTTGACAGTTTGCATTTGCCTTCTCCCACCTCCCCCTGCAAACCCAGGACTTGCTGAGTCGGGCTGAACAAATCCCTGGAACACCCCGGAATGAGATTGGGCTTTAATGTGTAATAAAAACTTTGGAAACGACTCCTTCAAATGGTTCCAGAGGTTGGAAACGCATCTATAAATATCCACTTTATGCATAAAGTCCCCAAATCTTACTGGAAAAGGTCATTTATTCCAAAACCTGTCATTCAGCTCCGGAGCCAAGGAAATTGCAGGATGGTTTTGATGTGGCAAAGTTTGCAGCTGGAAGCAGTGGGAGAGAGGGAAGCCCTGGACAGGAACGGCAGTGATGGTCCTTTGCTCCTCCTCTGCTCCCTGGATGCCTTTGGAATTTCATAATTTTCCTTTTTCCTGCAATAAATCCTAAAACAGAGTTGGTCATGGGTCCTTTGCAGATTTATCCCTCTGGGAAACCACCCACCCAAAAGGCCAATGGAGCCGGGCTGGAGAGCTGGGGGTGCTCACCTGGGGAAGGGAAGGCTCCAGGGAGACCTCAGAGCCCCTTGCAGGGCCTAAAGGGGCTCTGGGAGAGCTGGAGAGGGGCTGGAGTGACAGGACAAGGAGGAATGGCTGTGAGATGAAGGAGGGCAGGGATAGGTGGGATACTGGGAAGGAATTCCTGGCTGGGAGAGTGGGGAGGGGCTGGGATGGAATTCCCAGAGCAGCTGTGGCTGCCCCTGGATCCCTGGAGGTGCCCAAGGCCAGGTTGGAGCACCCTGGGACAGTGGGAGATGTCCCTGCCATGGCAGGGGGGGCACTGGATGGGCTTTAACATCCCCTTCCAACCCAAACCATTCCCTGGGTCTGTGATTCCAAGTGCAGCTGAAGGAATGTGATGCCCGAGCCACGGATTTGATCGGGAACATTTTCTTCAGAACTTTTTGAATGAAGTTCTGTTCTGAGGGAGGCAGGGGTGTGCCGGGCGAGGCAAGCAAGGGTGGAGTTAATCACCCCCACGTGCTGTTCCTGTATTCAGACCTGTGCCCCTGGCACACAGGGCACGCGAGGATCGGGCTGAGAATGGCTTTTGGGATTTGCCAGCTTTTGGGATTTGCCAGCTTTTGGGATTGGCCTTTTAGCGCAGCAAATGTCAGTGACAGAGACCAAACCGTGATGGAGGTGAAGTAAATATGGACAAGAACCATGCAACTCCTCCCCTCCAGTGCCACCCTCTGACAGCTCGGATTTATCGATGCCTTTAGTGTCACTTTTCATTCCCTTTGCTGCCTCCCCCACACCCTGCTCAGGAACTCTGCACTCATCAGAGCAAAGTGACTCAGGTTCATTTAATATTAATTTTAATATTAAAATCACCATTTTACTGCCTGGTACACTTTCCATACAGAGACAACAATCCTTGCTTTTCCTTATTCCTCTTCTGTCTCTTTTTATTCTACACTTGTGGCTCTTTAATCTTTGATTTTTAAGGAAATAAATTGCATGTGAGAATCCACGTATGCTGAATTGGGAAGGAAGGAGCTCCCTTTTCAGTGAGGGACTCAAGAATTTATAATCCCCAAATCCCAAAATAATTTGGCTTGGGAGAAGCCTTCAAACCCATCTCGTTCCACCCCATGCCATGGGCAGGAACACCTTCTCCCAGAGCCCCACCCAGTAAGTTTAACTTTAAACTAAGAGATAAAATCCGATTATTTTGAAAGAGGAGCTGAGCTTTGGGGGTGGGCAGGATGAGTCAATCCCTGTGCTCCAAGGAAGGGGATCTGGGGGGCTCATGTGCCTTTAGTAATGCGTGAGTGGTCCCAGCCGAGCTGCTGTGATCACATGGAGCTGACTCAAGGGAATTTCGCACCACGGGACTGCCGGGAGCTGCTGGGTGGAGGTTGGGAGCGCTGGGGTTGTTGAGATCCCTGCTCTGGGATTCCACTGCTGTTGCTGCTGGGAATGGTGGTGATACCAGGGATCATGGAATCCTGGAATGGCCTGGGTTGGAAAGGACCTTAAAGCCCACCCAGTGCCACCTCTGCCACGGGCAGGGACACCTCCCACTGTCCCAGGGTGCTCCAGCCTGGCCTTGGGCACTGCCAGGGATCAAGGGGCAGCCACGGCCCCTCTGGACAAACACCACAGTCCTGTGGGTTGAGAGGCTGCTGGAATTTCAGCAAAAGCTGATTTACTCAAAGAGAATTAAGTCTCAGTGATATTAATTGATAATTTTTCCCTATCCGTGAGGCCTTGGAGCACAGGGTACAACCTCACACCGTTGGCTGGAGGTTCAATTTCAGTCAGATCCTGTCGTGGTTCCTCTCTCAGGTCATCCAGGACGATTCTTGGAATAGCAGTGAATGACATGAGGTGCAGAGTGGGATTTTCTTGTCCTGCAGATGAATTCTGACCATGTGAAGCAAATGGTGAACAGATCTTTATAGGAACTCCAGATCCTTGCCCGTGTCACAGGGACACTTTGCCACTTTTCAGGGAGGAAAAGCATAATTTATAATTAACCAACCAGTGTGGACACCTGCTGGAATTCCACATCCCTTACGAGAAAAGTTCTGTCTGTAGTTTACTGTTGTTCAGGCTGCAGATAAATCAGAATAAATTGCCTAGATTTACATGGGATTTGTGGATATCAGGGTGTTATGTACATAAAATTGGAATCTGTGCTGGTGTTCTCAGTTTCCGCGCTCTGTGTTCCTGGAAACATGAAAAATCTTTTGTCTACAAGGGCTGAAACAAGTCCAGAGCTCGTTTGCTGAAAGTAGCAGGTGTTGTCTTGGTCTCCTGTTAGAGGCAGATTAAATTTGAAACAGCAGAATTTCCCTGGGAGAGAAATTCCATTTTCTGGGGGCAGCTCCCACGCTGGCTGGGACGTGCTTCCATGGCTGGGATGTTCTTCCATGCATTCCCTGGACTGGTTTTGCCTCCTGACTCACATTTGTGTGTGGAATGTCGCTGCTCTGGGTCAAGGAATGAGCTCTCTGCTCTGTCCCTGTCACATCCACAGATCCTGATGGCAAATGGAGGGTGGGAAATGGAGCTAAAGGAGCAGGGCGGGGGTTTTTGTGGAAGTGCTGAGCTGGATTCCTGGGAAATGATGGATGGAAACACATTTCACAGCAGGAAGGCTTCACTCCACCACGCTGCTGACTCAGAGCGCTCTGTTACAAAGTGAGGCCAACAGCAATCAGCTCATTCATAAGTTAAATATTCTCTGGAGCCATAAATCTCTGCAGGTTAAAGCACCCAGGTTCCTCACACAAGACAGGTTTGGAATTCTTCCTGGCACCAGTGGATGGAGTTTGATGGAAAGGTCACCTGTCAGGATTGGGGATTGCTCTGAAGTGGGCAGGTGTTTTATCACGGAGATTTTCTGTGCACTCCTGATTTACATCGAGAGGGAAAGCGGGAATGGGCAGGCTGGGAGGGAGGCAGCTGGGGAGGAGAAAAAACAAAGTGTTGAAGGGATTGGGCAGGAAAGAGCCAGAGGATGGTGCAGAGCTAAGGAAGCTGTGTCAGCTCTGTTAAATTCCCAGTTAAACTCAGTTCTGCTCCCTCTGCCAGCTCAGGCCTTGGTGCTCCAGGAGCCAGAGGAAAATCCAGGTGGGAGACCGAGGTTCTGTCCTGTCCTGTCCTGTCCCCAGCCTCCAGCATCTCACCCTGTCCATCAGAGCCAGCCTCTGGAGCTCCACCAGCCTCTCAAGCTCCATCAGCTCTGGAGCTCCACCACCCTCTGGAGCCCCACCAGCNAGGGAATTTCGCACCACGGGACTGCCGGGAGCTGCTGGGTGGAGGTTGGGAGCGCTGGGGTTGTTGAGATCCCTGCTCTGGGATTCCACTGCTGTTGCTGCTGGGAATGGTGGTGATACCAGGGATCATGGAATCCTGGAATGGCCTGGGTTGGAAAGGACCTTAAAGCCCACCCAGTGCCACCTCTGCCACGGGCAGGGACACCTCCCACTGTCCCAGGGTGCTCCAGCCTGGCCTTGGGCACTGCCAGGGATCAAGGGGCAGCCACGGCCCCTCTGGACAAACACCACAGTCCTGTGGGTTGAGAGGCTGCTGGAATTTCAGCAAAAGCTGATTTACTCAAAGAGAATTAAGTCTCAGTGATATTAATTGATAATTTTTCCCTATCCGTGAGGCCTTGGAGCACAGGGTACAACCTCACACCGTTGGCTGGAGGTTCAATTTCAGTCAGATCCTGTCGTGGTTCCTCTCTCAGGTCATCCAGGACGATTCTTGGAATAGCAGTGAATGACATGAGGTGCAGAGTGGGATTTTCTTGTCCTGCAGATGAATTCTGACCATGTGAAGCAAATGGTGAACAGATCTTTATAGGAACTCCAGATCCTTGCCCGTGTCACAGGGACACTTTGCCACTTTTCAGGGAGGAAAAGCATAATTTATAATTAACCAACCAGTGTGGACACCTGCTGGAATTCCACATCCCTTACGAGAAAAGTTCTGTCTGTAGTTTACTGTTGTTGAGGCTGCAGATAAATCAGAATAAATTGCCTAGATTTACATGGGATTTGTGGATATCAGGGTGTTATGTACATAAAATTGGAATCTGTGCTGGTGTTCTCAGTTTCCGCGCTCTGTGTTCCTGGAAACATGAAAAATCTTTTGTCTACAAGGGCTGAAACAAGTCCAGAGCTCGTTTGCTGAAAGTAGCAGGTGTTGTCTTGGTCTCCTGTTAGAGGCAGATTAAATTTGAAACAGCAGAATTTCCCTGGGAGAGAAATTCCATTTTCTGGGGGCAGCTCCCACGCTGGCTGGGACGTGCTTCCATGGCTGGGATGTTCTTCCATGCATTCCCTGGACTGGTTTTGCCTCCTGACTCACATTTGTGTGTGGAATGTCGCTGCTCTGGGTCAAGGAATGAGCTCTCTGCTCTGTCCCTGTCACATCCACAGATCCTGATGGCAAATGGAGGGTGGGAAATGGAGCTAAAGGAGCAGGGCGGGGGTTTTTGTGGAAGTGCTGAGCTGGATTCCTGGGAAATGATGGATGGAAACACATTTCACTGCAGGAAGGCTTCACTCCACCACGCTGCTGACTCAGAGCGCTCTGTTACAAAGTGAGGCCAACAGCAATCAGCTCATTCATAAGTTAAATATTCTCTGGAGCCATAAATCTCTGCAGGTTAAAGCACCCAGGTTCCTCACACAAGACAGGTTTGGAATTCTTCCTGGCACCAGTGGATGGAGTTTGATGGAAAGGTCACCTGTCAGGATTGGGGATTGCTCTGAAGTGGGCAGGTGTTTTATCACGGAGATTTTCTGTGCACTCCTGATTTACATCGAGAGGGAAAGCGGGAATGGGCAGGCTGGGAGGGAGGCAGCTGGGGAGGAGAAAAAACAAAGTGTTGAAGGGATTGGGCAGGAAAGAGCCAGAGGATGGTGCAGAGCTAAGGAAGCTGTGTCAGCTCTGTTAAATTCCCAGTTAAACTCAGTTCTGCTCCCTCTGCCAGCTCAGGCCTTGGTGCTCCAGGAGCCAGAGGAAAATCCAGGTGGGAGACCGAGGTTCTGTCCTGTCCTGTCCTGTCCCCAGCCTCCAGCATCTCACCCTGTCCATCAGAGCCAGCCTCTGGAGCTCCACCAGCCTCTCAAGCTCCATCAGCTCTGGAGCTCCACCACCCTCTGGAGCCCCACCAGCCTCTGGAGCTCCACCACTCTCTGGAGCTCCACCACTCTCTGGAGCTCCACCACCTTCTGGAGCTCCACCAGCCTCTTGAGCTCCACCAGCCTCTGGAACTCCACCAGCTCTGGAGCTCCACCAGCCTCGAGAGCTCCACCAGCCTCGAGAGCTCCACCAGCCTCAGGAGCTTCCAGCTGTGTCTCTCTCATTAACAGGGACCACAGATCTCCTGGAATCTCCACACCCTGGAGGCTTTCAGGGGCACATTCCCCAGGTCTGTTGCTCCCACGCCCCTTTACCAGCAATCTTGGCTCCCTGTGTGCCGGGACACCCTGAAACCCCGGTGTGCAAATCTTGTCTGGAGTGTGCATCGAGCAAATGAAGGCGTGGATGAGCCCTGCTGTTCCCACATTTCTCATTCCCAGCCACTCCCGAGATTTTCCTCAGCACACAGTAGCAGCAGAACCACCTTCCCTACTGGTATCTCCAGTTCTTCTCCATAAATCCTCCAAAATATTCCCACTTCTGTGGATTGTTACTATTCCCCAGTGGCAGATTCCCTCTGCAGAGTTTTTAATGTAAAGAATCGGATGATTAAATATTTGACAAGTGCATTCAGCACTGAAATACTAATAAATTGCATTATCTCTGGGGGCAGAGGGTTATTTTTTTGTCATTTTAGCAGCAGAATAATGATGCTTTTGGAAGGTTACAGTTTTGCTGCCTGTAAGAGCAAGCAAGTCCTCCTTTCTTTTCAATAAGATTTTAATATAATTTGCAACCATTGTTAACTTGTCATATTCTTCCCTCCCCCCTAAAGAAACTCCAGTCCTTTAGAAACTCAGTGTCTGCATATGAGCCTCGTGCTTTTAAAACTTCATTTTCTGTCATTGAGCAGAGGTGAATTCCAGATGCATTATGGCACGAAAAAGAAATCTTTGAATTGATACTGAAGGAATCTCTGGTCCCACTCTTTAGTTTCTGACAGGAATCAGCTGATTTTCGAGTTTAAAATGCGAATGTCGTTTCTCACCCCGCCTGTGACAGGTGACGGGTTGGTTTGTGTGTCCCGGCCAGGGTTTTGGTGCTCCAGCTCTGAGCTCCGGTTCGTGGGGCAGGACACAGCCCTGCCCTGGGGCAGACCTGGGGGCTCTGCAGGCTCGTTGTGATTCCAGCACGGGCACATTCATTCCCGTTCTGGAGCGGCTTCCAGGGACTTCTGCAGGGCCTGGATCAGCCTCTGTCCCACACCTCTGTCCCCATTCCTACCAGTGCAGCCCCTTGAGCAAACCGAGGGAGTTTTCCCTTACAGTGGCTGAAGAGTTAATTTGAAATTTCGAAATTTAAGTTGCAATTCCTTTGTCTTTTTGCAGCATTTTGAAGTGAAGGAGGAACTTCCCAGGCAGGAATTTGGCCCTGCTGATTATTCCAGTTTCCCAGGCCGAGGGACATTCCCAGGAGCATCTTTGGATGATTTAGGAACTTGGTCCCTCCTGCAAGTGCCTCCGCCCCGTACATTTTCCCTTGGCTAATCAGTTTGGGATGGGGAGGCAATATTTAAACAAGCAGAAAATCATTAGATGATTTACAAAACACTGGAACCCCACGACGAGACCGTGAGGCTTCTTTTGGAGTAGAAAATGATTTAATTATTCCTCGCCCTTCCAAACATTCGTCTTGGTAAAAATTAAAATGATTTTGCCAGGCAGAAAATTGGGCCTCATGTTAATATTTGCTGTAAATGAACAAATGGCAGAGCATCAGTGGGTTCCTCTGCTGGACTAAAAAAAATGAAATATATTCTGGGGTCTTTTTAATGCACAGCAGTTTTCCAAGGCTAATCAGGACATTCTCTAAGCCTGCCTGGGCTTTATATTTTAATTTAAGCACAGCTGTGTCTGTGTCTGGTGGAATTATTCTCCCTTTCCCTCCTCTTTCAGCACTGGAACTGTTGTTGTAATATTTGCACCAGTGTCAGGGAGGTGTTGCCACGGTGGTTTATGTCACCAGAGAGGTGACACTGTGTGCTGCCCCGTTTTCCATGGGACCTGGGCACTGGGGTGGCTTTTCCTGGCTGTTTTCCTGGGATTTGGGGGTACTTTGGTGCAGTTCATCCTCAGAAACAACAGAGAGCAATAACAAACCTCCAGCTCCCTGAAAACCAAACACCAGGGGGTTGTGCATGAAGCGTTAATGGGGTTTGGGTTCCTTTTTAATGATAAATTGCCTAAAATTCAGTGGGATCTGATCAATGATTTCTGCTCTAAACCTATGGGACTTCACTTCGCTGCCAGCCATGGGCCAGAGAACAAGCAGGAATGTGCAGCATTCCCTAAGGACAGAATTTGTCTGGCAGGGGCCAAAATAAATCATTAGAAACCTTTTGCACCTCGCTGTGTTTCCATCTCCACTTGCCTGAGCTGGCGGTGTGGGGCTGTTCCCTCGGTGGGCCCGAGTTCAGGCTGAGGACACCAGGACAATCAGCTGGCTCGCAGATTCCTTTATGTGCGCTCTGAAAACCAGAAGGAACCTCCGGATAATCCGCTCTGGGCTCCCCTCTCCCTGAATGTTTCCCTTGTTAACCCTGGGTGGAGCCCTGAGCTCTTTCCCGAGCCGGTTCCGACTTCTCACACCCCGGGATCCAATCAGTTATTCCTTGTTTTTCCAGGAAGGAGATCAGACACAGACCAAAGGTTAAATTAGGGACACTCCATCAAAAACAACGAGTCCATGGAGCATTTCTGTGGGTACCTTCCCCCTCCCACCCAGGGGCGGGGAGCAGGGGGAGGCAGGAGGGGGATGAGGTTTCCAGCTGCCTGCACTGCTCTAATCCCCCTCTCCGGTAAATCCCCGGGAATGTTCGGTGAGGGAACCGCTCTGACCTGGCTCTGAGTCCCTCTGGAACGTGACAGACCCAGGGCATCCAGAGGGGACAGCGGGGAGGGAGGGGAGGGAGGGGAAGGCAAACGGGATTAAAGTGTGTGGTCCCATATGGCTTCCAGACCCTGGGCTGGAATCCCCTTAAGGAGATCCAACTGCTCCAGCAGGAACGGGAGGAGGATTAAAACGGTTTCTGCTCCTTTTGACCCTGTTGCTATTGAAAATATTATAATATAACATAAACAGATGAATTTGTGCTGCAGTAAATTCTGCTAAACTCGAGTTTTCAGGCTGAATCTGATGGTGCTCAAAAGAAAAGATGGAGACAGACCCTTCCTATGGAAAAGGGAGGGAAATTCTAACCTTTGCAAGGCATCCAGTTTTAAACCAGGAACCTAAACTGCAACACTTATCCAACTACAATTCAGATTCCTGGTGTAATGCCCCATCCCTGGAAGTGCTGGAAGGGCTTGGAGCAACCAGGGATAGGGGAAGGTGTCCCAGCCCATGGCAGGGGTGAAATGGGATGGGCTTTAAGGTCCCTTCCAGCTGGACCATTCCAGGATGCTGTGATTCTGTCTGGAGGAAGCATGGCCCAGGTCCAGGCTGGGGTCTGAGGGATAAATCCAATCAGTGCTGAAGCACAAGCTCAGAACCACCTGCGCACGCTTCTGTCAGCTCCAGTTCTCTTTGTTTCCAGCCCTTAGTTACAATCACTTTGGTTTTTATTCAGGGCACAGCATTTGCCTAATTACGGATCTGATAGATAACAATGACATTAATTAAACTTAACCAGCACAGGGATTTAATGAGAATTCCACACCTGTCCTTCACCATTCATCTCACTGGACACTGCAACAGCCAAATGTCTGGAGGGCTTTCCCTCATTTTCCCAAATCCTTCTTTGCTGGGATACCCTCAGACTTTTGCCCACACGGCCCCAGGCAGAGAGGGCTCAAGCTGTGCTTGAGTGAGGGGAAAAATTGGGGGTTTTTAGATTTGAACTTTATTTGTCCTCCCTGATTACGCTGCCGGATCAGCTCAGGCTCTTCAGGAACCTTTAAAATGCTTTTCCATAACCACACACCCCATCCCACAGGGAATCTCCTCAGCTCAGCAGGTCCTGGGGATACCGCTGTAAGAGTAAGTTAATTCTGATATTAGCAGGAGTTAAGAACTAGGAAATGGAGAATCCTCTTGTATCCAAACGTGGGATATGGGCAGCCTCACACTTGCTGTATTTTCTGTTCAGATTTATTGGAATGTAAAGAGACACAGGATTTTTACTTATATGTATATGTATATATATATGTATATTTTATACGTTTATGTTTATATATTCATATTCATATCTATATATATTTTTATATAATTATATAGATTTTATATAATTATATAAATATTATATAACCATATAGATTTTATATAATTATATCTATTTCTATATGTATAAAAGACAAGTATTGAAGAGTGCATTATGTGCCTTTCATGAGTTTCCCAGGAAGTGGGAGGATGCTTAATTCTGCCCAAACCTCCCAAACCACTGAGGCCAGCCCTGTTTTCCAGCATTAAACCCATGCTCCATCACAAACCCAGAGATTCCTGCTGCTGGCACATCCAAGTCCATTCCCCTGCAGACACAACATCCCCTCACAGCCCCCCTAAAAACTGGTAATGCATTAAAAGCTTTTTCGTAACGAGCAGGGGGTTACACAAAGCTGCTCTGGGCATCCTTTACCAAGTTTTGTTTTGTCACACAAGTTCTGTCACCAGAGCTGCGTTTGCAGGGGAAAATCCAAGTTTTCCTCCATAACATGATCTCCTTTTATGACCAGGTGACCTGCCTGGTGGACGCTGGAAGGGCTGTGGATGTGTCTACCTGGGCTTCAGCAAGGCCTTTGACACCATGGCCCACAGCAAACTCCTGGCAAAGCTGCAGCCCACGGCTTGGGCAGGAGCACTCTCTGCTGGGTTAGGAACTGCCTGGAGGCCGGGCCCAGAGCGTGGTGGGGATGGTGCTGCAGCCAGGTGGTGTCCGGTCACTGGTGGTGTCCGCAGGGGTCAGTGCTGGGCCCAGTCCTGTTTAATGCCTTCACTGATGATCTGGGTGAAGGGATTGAGTCCAGTGTCAGTAAATTTGCAGATGACACCGAGCTGGGCGTGAGTGTGGATCTGCTGGAGGGTTGGAGGGCTCTGCAGAGGGACCTGGACAGGCTGGATCCCGGGGCCAAATCCAACAATGTGAGGTTTAACAAGACTAAGTGCCGGGTCCTGCACTTTGGCCACAACAACCCCTGCAGCGCTACAGGCTGGGGACAGAGTGGCTGGACAGCGGCCAGGCAGAAAGGGACCTGGGGGTGCTGACAGACAGCAAGGCTGGACATGAGCCAGCAGTGTGCCCACGTGGCCAAGAAGGCCAATGGCACCTGGCCTGGATCAGGAATGGTGTGGCCAGCAGGACCAGGGCAGGGATTCTTTCCCTGTACTCGGCACTGGTGAGGCCGCACCTCGAGTGCTGTGTCCAGTTCTGGCCCCTCAGCCCAGGAAGGATGTTGAGACACTTGAACATGTCTAGAGGAAAGCAACAAGGTTGTGAGGAGCAGCTGAGGGAGCTGAGGTTGTTTATCCTGGAGAAGAGGAGGCTCAGGGGAGACCTCATCTCTCTCTACAAGTCCCTGACAGGAGGGTGCAGCCAGGAGGGGGTCGGGCTCTGCTCTCAGGTAACAGCGACAGGACAAGGGGACACAGCCTTAAGCTGCGCCAGGGGAAGTTCAGGTTGGACATCAGGAAAAAATTCTTCTGTGGAAGAGTGACCGGGCACTGGAGTCGTCTGCCCAGGGAGGGGTGGAGTCACCGTCCCTGGAGGGCTTTAACAAAGCCTGGATGTGGCACTCGGTGCCGTGGTTTAGTTGATGAGGTGGTGTTGGGTCATAGGCTGGACTTGATGATCTCAAAGGTCTTTTCCAGCCCAGCTCATTTTGTGATTCTGTGAAATCCCAGCTGTTCTCCCGGGATGGAGCACATTTGTGGATCACTGCAGTGATCAGTGCAAGGAATTGTTGCTGGTTAAGACAAAAGGTGTTTACTGTAATAAAGATTTTATTCTAATAAATAGAGAAATTTAATCAACAAATTGGTGGCATTTGCCTTTCCCAGGGCTAATTTGCTGATCATTCCCAAATCCCCGAAATCAGGTGCTATTCCCACTTCAGGAACACCCCTGGCTGCAGGCAAAGGGCGAGAAAAGGAGGCAGGAGGAAGCAGCAGCTGCTGGGACGCTGGTCCTCCACACCCAGGGAGATCCTTTAAGCAGATATTTGTAAAAACAACCACTGGAGCTGCTTCCGTCACCTTTAAAAGCAAAAACAGTGAGTCCCCCCTGTCCTGGAGCTAAATAATACGGAATTGCGGTGTTTGTAGTGAAAATGTGGGACCAGGCACCCACCTTAACCCATCCCTGAGAGCTTACACTGAACCGGGAAATATTTATAAATCCCTTTGAGGAACAACATCTCAATTACAACGGGGATAGAAGTTCCCAACCTCTTCTTTTTTAATTTCTGTCCTAATCATGAAAACATTTGTTAGCCAGAAATTCTCAGAATTATGATCTTAGCATCCCCTTCTTTGGGACTCTGGTTATTTACACATTTATTGGCAAAGCTTTAAAACCAGAGAAACATCTTCTTTTAAAGTGTTCCTGGCCATTACAATTAATCCTCTAGCCAGGCCTGTTTGTGCTGCCTGCAGATTGTTCCCAGTGTTTGGAATTTGACCGATATTCCTATAAAACAATAGGAAAGAATGAGTGTTTAGCTTTACTTTTGCAAAGGTTAGGAACGTCTTTTCCCCATTTTTTTGCTCTATTGATTTTTTAGGTCAGTAATAAATATAATCTTTGGTAGTGCCATAAAATTTTACTCCACTGTTCCAGTTGATTCCCAATGAATTCAAGACAAAGTTTTGGGGTTTTTTCCACAGTTGGGAATATTGAATTCATCACATCAGAGCTGGTAATGGAAAAACTCGGTGTTGGTGATAGCAACACTGCTCACACACATGACAAATGTGTGATGTTTGCCCCTCAGCTGATTAATTCCACAAACACCTCTGAAAGGTTTCTGTGGGATTTTTTTTAAGGAAAACATATGGATTTTTCTCCTAACTCCCATCTGGCTGCATATCCCGGAGATAAAGTAGAGTGCAATGGTGAGAGAAGGAATTTGGGTTCCCCTGGCTGTTCGCTTCGAGTTTCCTCACTCTGCAGGGTTTGTGTCCTTAGGCTGTGACCAAACTCCCCTCCTGGCTGGCCTCGTGCAGACAAACCCACAGCTGTGACCCAGAGTCCCACAGCTGTGACCCAGCCAATCCCACAGGTGTGACCCACAAACCCACAGCTGTGACCCACAGTCCCACAGCTGTGACCCACAAACCCACAGGTGTGACCCACAGTCCCACAGCTGTGACCCACAGACCCACAGGTGTGACCCACAGACCCACAGGTGTGACCCACAATCCCACAGCTGTGACCCACAGACCCACAGGTGGATCCACCCAACCCCACAGCTGTGTCCAAGTGCTTGTACAGAATCCATCAAAGTCCAGGGTTTTTGGGAATTCCTGTAGTGTTCGCAGTGCAGTGGCACTGGCAGTGTCCCGCTCTGCCCTTTTCCCGCTGCTGCCCCACAGCCCTGATGTTCTGTCCCACCAATTCCCCATTTCCTGGAGGAAACGGGCTCTGGGATTCTCCCTGCAGTTTCTCCTGCCCTGAGCCCATGGAGTAGCGTCCCGTTATGGAGGAGTGGGAAGGGGAGGGGAGGGGAGGTGTTGGGAGCCCAGGGAGGGTTTGCTGGGCTGTCACAGCCAGGGACAGGAGCAGGGTCTGTCCCTCCTGCAGGAACTGAACTGGACATGGACAGCAGGCTGGGAGAAGGGAAATGCCACAGAGTCCTGGAATGCTTGGGGTGGAAAAGAACTTTAAATTCCACCCAGTGCCACCCCTGCCGCGGGCAGGGACACCTCCCACTGTCCCAGGTGGCTCCAGCCTGGCCTTGGACATTCCAGGGATCCAGGGGTAGCCACAGCTCCTCTGGGAATTCCATCCCAGCCCCTCCCCACCCTCACAGCCAGGAATTCCTTCCCAATATCCCATCCAGCCCTGCCCTCTGGCAGTGGACGCTGTTCCCTGTGTCCTGTCCCTCCATCCCTTGTCCCCAGTCCCTCTCCAGCTCTCCTGGAGCCCCTTTAGGCCCTGGAAGGGGCTCTGAGGTCTCGCTGGAGCTTTCCCTTCTCCAGGCTGGACAGTCCCAGCTCCCTCAGCCACAAGTTTCCCTATGCCTGGAGTTTCCTTCCCCTCTGGGTTGAGCGGTGACCCCTCTCTTTTCGGGTTCTGCTGACCCTCAGAATGGCCTTGCCAGGACTTAAGGCAGCAGTGGGAATGGCTCCTCTGCCAGGGTTTTATTGGATCAAATCCTAAAGCTGCCCCTTGGGGAGTCAGAGCGTTTCTGGGATGCTCAAGTGAGGTGTTCGCCTGCACTCCCATGCGGTTGCTCGAGCAGGAGAGAGCCCTGGGCTGAGCTGTGTGTGAGGGTTTGGGGCGAGCAGCTCATGGCTGCCGGGAGCAGTTCTGTCTCTCTGGGTGTTTTTTCTGTCACACAGAGAACAATATTATTTGTTGCCCTGAAGACTTGGGGAGGTGTGAATCGCTGCCTTCGTGTGCAGTGAAGTCGGGGGTGACACTTGGAGCTGACACCTCGTCCACAAGCCTGGAAATCAGGGAGCTGAGCTAAATCAGAAATGGCAGATTTGAGATTGAGGACGGGAAGTGTCCTGACCCTGCAGGATTAAGCACAGTGTGCTGGACTCTGAGGAGGTGCCATTTTTGAACTCCTGTTCTTACTTGAGAGTTTTATTTGGGGCTTTTGCGGTTTCTGTGGTGATCAGAGAGCACCAAGCCTGGCTCCTTGGAATATTTGCCTGTGTTCTCCAATCCCATTATTTCCAGGCACCTTGACCTGAGCCTGACTGTTCTGACCTCAGGCACCCAAGCAGGTGGTGATGTGCCAGCAGCAAGGACTTGGAGAAGCAGAAAATCCAAATCTGAACCAGAGATGACTCCAAGGCCAAGCTGGACGGGGCTTGGAGCAACCTGGTCTGGTGCAAAGTGTCCCTGCCCATGGCAAGGGTGGGGCTGGGTGGGATTTAAGGTCCCTTCCAACCCAAAGCATTCCACGATTCCAGTGACAAGGTTGGGAGAGAAGCTGAGTGTTGGTGATTTGCCCTTTTTTCCATCTCTCCAGGTCTGAGCTCCAGAGCAGCCATCCCGTGGGGATGAATTCCACGTGTCCATGTCCTTCCCGAAGTTCCTGGTTGTTTATTTTGTTCCCTTGTCAGAACGATCAGAGCGGGTGCCTCTGCCGGGGCTCCGACAGCGACGGCAGCACTGATAACAGACTATTTTAAGCTGCTCCTAACAAGAGCCTGTGAAACTGCAAGGTTGTGTGAAAGAGAGCGAGGGAGCCTCACGGAGCTGTGCAGTGAATTATTAACTGCTGCTCCTGGCCCAACACGACAAATAAAATTCTGTTGCACAAAGATGCTCTGTGTGTCAGGCATCGATTTGGGGAGATGTCGAACAAATGGCTCCTGGAGAAGCTCACAGTCTTCCTTAATTTGTCTGCCTGATCAGTGAACTTGAATGGAGGAAGAGCCCCCAAACAGAATTAGCATTTTCCTTCTGTCATTAGCTGTGCTTTCTTAATAAAAGACTTGGAAGCCCTGCTGATATAAATGGATAAAGTATACACATGCAAATTTCAGAGATAATTCATTTCGGTCCCTGATAACATCACCGAAGCACCGTGAATCAGCTCCAGATGTGCAGAACAGATCCTCCTCTCCGTGCTGGTGGGGTTTGGCTCGTCTGGGGCTTTGTTTGGGTTGAAACTGAGATCTCTCTCTCTGGCACTGCTGTGATTCCCTCGTTGTTTGCCTGGCAAACGCTCCTTGTTTGTGTCCACTCACAGCAATTAGTCAGGATGATCTGGGACAGGAAAGGGAGAGCAGCTGGAAGCTGTAGGAGCCGAGTTTTAATTCTGCAAGGTTTGAGCCCTGGCTGGAGATCAGAACCCAGAGAGAGGGAAGAGGAGGGAGCAGGTCAGCCAAAAAGCTTTGCTGCTCCCTGGGGTGAACAGGGGTTCCCAAGGATCCAGCTGCCTCCAGGAATATCCTCTGGCCGTGGGTAAGACGAGCAATGGACATTCATTCCTGGGATGGGCTGGCTTCTGGAGTCCTGAGGTTTTTGGCAGCAGGAAAATGGCAGCACCTTTGATATAGTTACAGTATTTATAGTTACAGTATTTATAGTTACAGCATTTATAATTACAGTATTTATAGTTACAGCATTTATCCTGAGTATGTTTGTTTATTTATTTAGAACCTCCAAAGGGTTTGGGTGCCAAGGGACCTCAAAGCCCATCCAGTGCCACCCTTGCCAGGGGCAGAGACACCTCCCACTGTCCCAGGTGGCTCCAAGCCCAGTCCAGCCTGGCCTGGGGAAACTGCTGCCCTTGGCAGCTTTTAACCCTTTAATGTGACAAAACACGTTTACCAATGGGGTATAACCCCCCTTTTCCCTGGGCACAGCTCTGTCACCTGCACTGCTCCTGATGCCACAGCCTGTCAGGCCTGGAGGACGCTTTGGAGCAGCCACACAAAGGAAACCTTCAGAAACCTTAAATCTGGAGGCATTTTATCCCCCAGAGGCACGAGCACCTCATCATCAAAGCTCCGCATGCAGCCAGCTCCCGAGTTTCTCACTGCAGACACGGGAGGCACAGGGACTTTTCACACTCGTTTGGGAGATGAGAGGCTGGGAGAAGGAGGAAGATTAATTGCTTTACAGGGAGCCGTGCAGTCCTTGAGTTTGCAGTGGTACGAGGGGCTGGAATCAGCCGTAAAGGCTGGCACTCCATCACCGTCACATCCCATTGTCCCTGCCTCTCCTGCGCTTGCAGGGAGAGAATGCAATTCCTGCCTCTGGAGCATCCGCATTGTTTGTAAGGAGTGGAATGAATTAAAAGCAGAGTGTGCCTTTGGCTTTTCATGTTCTCACTGTCACAGATTTCTTAATTATGGTGACTTGAAATCTGTTTTAGACTTTATTCTCCTCCGTGTTAGAGTTGCAGGATGAAACTGCAGGGTTTAGGTACTGGCGTGGCATTGACAGTTTTTATATTCATTATCCTGAATTTCTGCTGTGATCTAATGGACAGACAGGGATTTGGGGGGGCAGGGGCAGGATAAAAGATAATATTTTTAGTTGTGACTTACAGCCAAATCTGTAAACACTGAAGGATCTTGTGCTGAATGAGATGGGTATAAAATTGATTTCTAGTACAGATCCACTGCTAGAGACCCGAGCTGCTCAGTGCAGCCGGGGGTGGAAATGCAGCCTGGGTGTGCCAGGGCAGGTGGCAGCCGGGATGCAGTGCCAGGGGAAAGGACCTGGAGTGGGGCTGGCACCGGGAACTCCAGGGGCAGCTCCGTGTGAGCAGTGGAATCACCACGTTGTCCCCAGGAGTTCCTGGGCCCTGGGGGCCTCAAAGCACGAGCAGGGAGCTCTCAGCTGAGGGCAGGACAGTGGGACCAAGGCTCGGGGGATTTGGGGTCCCAGGAGCCATAAACTGACAGGAAATGAGCTGGGACATCCCTAAAAAGTTGATCACAGCCACTGGCAGGAGCTAAAGCCAGGCAAGTCCTTTCAGCAGTTCCATCCGATTTCAGGAGACCCTGAGCCATCACTCAGGGCAGGGCTCACGCATGTTCTGCTCAGAGAAGCACTTCACCGGGTTTTCCTTCATCTGCTGCGGTGCTTTCCCCTGCTCTGCTTCATTCCCTGCCCTGGAATGGCCCATCCAGGGGATGTTTTGTCTCAGGCAAAATGAGTGCCTGGAGAACAGCGCTGTGACCTCTGCGTGCCCAGAAATGTGATTATCACGGGCCTCAGAGGAGCTCCCGGGCTCTGCACACGGGATTGAGAGGGGAAAAGGCCCTGTGAGCAGTTTCCCTGCAGGTTTCATCGCAGTGTGCTGGGGAGGTGTTCACGTGCCCTGCTCACGGCTCTGGGGGAAGTGCTGATCATTCCTCTCCCTTGGAGCAAACCAGTTGTAACTTCCTCACTCCTGGGGTTTGGGGTTTCTGAGGGTGGTGGGAGGGTGTGAGAGCTCTGCCATCCCTTTTCTGGGAGCTTTTCCTCCAGATAAGCTGCAAAACACTGCAGTAGATGAGCAGAAATATCAGAGGAATGTGAAAATTTACCTTTTTAGTCTTCCAGAAGTGCCAAAATGCTGAGGTGAAACCCATGAGCTCCCAAAAAAACACCCAAAATTCCTGACTGCTTCGCCCTTGATTTTCTCTGCAAGCGCTGATCACGTCCAGCAGCACTGGTGGCACAAAGATGGGAATTAAACCTCTGGGAATTGCAGCCCAGAGGGAATCGTGGGCTCTGGACAGCTCACACGGAGCCAGCAGCGGGAATTTGGGTCTCCTGCATGGGAACGCCCTCACTTTAACCTGGATGGGCAGGAGTGGGAGCTCCAGCTCCTTCCTGCCAAGTTTTTCCGAGCAGTCAGGGGCTGTGTGATTGGGGTCAGGATTAGACCTGGGTTCTGCTTCAGGCTGTTCATTCCATGGAACAGAGGAATCATGGGGATAGAGGGAAAGGAATTAAAAAGCACACGCAGAGAGAAAAAACCAACCAAAAACTAAAGAGAAAGTGCTGTTTAAAAAGCATGAAAACTGGGAAAGCTGAAATGTGCTTAAATAGCTTAACTTTTCCTCCCCTAAGAAATAAAATGTTCCTCCCATAAGAAACAAACAGGAAGATCTGACTCAGCTTTAGACAGGCCTCAGCTTTAGAGAGGTCTCAGCTTTAGACATGACTCAGCTTTAGACCTGGCTCAGCTTTAGACCTGACTCAGCTTTAGACAGGTCCCACCTTTAGACCTAACTCAGCCTTAGACAGGCCTCAGCCTTAGACAGGTCCCACCTTTAGACAGGTCCCAGCTTTGCTCCAGTGCTAAAAATGAGAAATTTCAGTCTTCATGGTTAAGCTCAGTCCTGACTGATCCCACAGCCCTTCAAAAGCTGCACTAGCTCCCAAATTCCCAGCCCCAACTCTGCCTAAAGGATCAGTTCAGGATGCTGTGGTTCCTGCCCAAGTGGGTGAACTCCTGCTGAAGGCATCAAACGTTGGTGCTTCCCCAAGACTCCTCCTCGCCTGGCTGTTTCCTGTCCATCTATCCGGGGTATTTATACTCATTGCTATTCCTGGCTCATTTTACATAATCTCACGGAGCCTTTTTATTTTCCTGTGAAAGGAGATTACTCTGGGTAGCAACAACTGACGCCAGCACAGATCAAATGCCTGAAAATAGTTCCCAGCAATGTCGGGAATGATGCTTGTAGGGAGCATGGAGAAAGTTCTTCTGCATTTACAACTGATCTGTAACTTTGGATAATCTCCCCCAAAGCAGTTCTGGTTTAAGACTCTGTGATTTGGGATTGTTTTTCCAGATTTCTCATTGTTTTCAAACACTGTGGGGCCCTCTCACTGGGAAAGGTCTTCACAGAATGCTTGAGAAATAGTTTGGGTGTGACACACTTGTGCAAGGAACAAGAAATTATGTTTGAAGAGTAGAATTGTTAAATAAAAATATTAATTTGGGTGGTTTCTTGCCTTCCTGAAGCTCAGAGTTCATTGCTAAGCCCAGACATGTAAATTGTGTGCTCATTCTTGAAAAGCCCAGCTGGCAAGCTGGCCTTCAGAACTGTGTGAATCATCATAATTAGATTAAATGAGGGGAGGAAGGTGCTAGGTTTGAGTTCTGGACAAATGCAGCCCTGACATTCATGGTATCAATGGAGTTCTCTGTGCTTTTCAAACCATGGAATGGCTGGGCTGTCCTGCAGGGTCAAACCTGGAGGAATGAGCAGCATTACAGGTCCACAGGTACAGATGTATTTATATTTATATTCATCGTCCAGGAGAGGTTTCAGCCTCACTAAAACCAGTGGAATTCTCTGTTATTCCATTAACATCCCTGGGAAAACTGGCACAGAATCGGATGGGATTAAAGCACAAATCTGTCCAACCAAAAGGGATCCAACGAGAGCACAAAAAGCACCTTGGATCAGGAATCTTCAGGGCTTGTTTGCCTGGGATCAGGAATTTTCAGGACTTATTTACCTGGGATCAGGAATTTTCAGGACTTGTTTACTTTGGATTGAGAATCTTCAGGACTTGTTCACCTTGGATTGGGAATTTTCTGGGGTTGTTTACAGGCAAGGTCTGGGCTGTAGAAAAAGAGGAGTGAAGAGCTTTTAGGGTTGTGTTTCATAGTGTTGATCCCAGGTTTTAGCTGGCAGCTGCTGGATGTTTTCCGTGCTGTTGAAGGGCAGAGGAAAAGGGACTCTGTGGTGCCCTCAATGGAATTTTTTTTTCATTGCAGTGGGGCTGGATGAATAAAATGCAGCTTGCCAAGAGGTTCTTCTGTCGTGACAGGGGTTTGTGGCCTTGAGGGAATATTCATGTGGGAAAATGTAAAGCATTTCTCATTTTGTAGGGTTTTTCCTTGGGCTTTTTTGGTCTTTTGTAGGTCTTCTTCTTTCTACAAGGAATGAAATGATCGTGTGGCCCCAGCGAGGTGCTTCATGGAGCAGTGATGGTCACTGGCACCCCAGAGCTGGGTTGGAGCTGTTATTCTGCCCATCTGCCACCCCAAATTGATAATCTGTATTATGTAACCACCTCCACATTAACTTGGGGGAATATTTGCCTTGTAAAGAAGCAGCTCGTCCGTGGATGGCAGAAACAAATGTGTTTCCTCTATTTTCCATGTTCAAAAGGAAAAAAAACCAAAAAACCCACACACCTCCCTCTGCCCAAGAGCTGAGATCAGATTTAATTTAGAGCAAATACTTGAACTTTAATTATGAGCATTCATCCAGGACATTGCAGAGTGGGTCCTAATAATTAAGAGAAAATAATTAAATATTAATAAAGGAAATATGGAAGACATTGTAGGCACCTTTTTTTCCTGTACAACTAATAAATCTGCTCTGAATGACCTGATAGAGGGGAATAATTATCTCAGCCAGGTAATTGTGAGTGAGTGAGGGAAAGGCTGTGGATGTGTCTGCCTGAATTTTAGGAAAGGAATGAATTCTATCGTTCTCCTGGAGTGTGTCCGGGGGGGCAAGGAGGCAAAGGGCACCTGGGTTGTGTCACCCCAGTGTGGCCACAGGACCAGGGCTCAGTTTTGGGCTCCTGACCTCAAAACATGGAAGGGCTGGAGCGTGTCCAGGGCAGGGAACAGAGCTGGGGAAGGGTCTGGAGCCCCAGGAGAGGCTGAGGGAGCTGGGAAAGGGGCTCAGCCTGGAGAAAAGGAGGCTCAGGGGGACCTTGTGGCTCTGCACAACTCCCTGACAGGAGGGGGCAGCCGGGGGGGTCGGGCTCTGCTCGCAGGGAACAGGGACAGGAGGAGAGGGAACGGCCTCAGGCTGGGCCAGGAGAGGGGCAGGATGGATATTTGGAAAAGTCCTTCCCAAAGAAGGGCTGTCTGGCCCTGGCACGGCTGCCCAGGGCAGTGGTGAGTGCCCATCCCTGGGGGATGTCACAGTGGATGTGGCACTTGGGGACACGGGTGGCCTTGGCAGTGCTGGGGGAATGGTTGGACTCGATCTTTTCCAGCCTAAACAGTTTCATGATTTCCTCAGCCTTTTGTCACTCCCACTCTGCGTTTTAGCCTCTCTGTGCCTTCTCTTAGTCCTGCTCTCCTCATGTAAACAAGTCTGGGGGGGCTCAGCCAAACCAGTGCTGAGTTACGGCTGAGTCGCGTCCTGTCCGTGGCGTTGTTCCTTTCCGTGTCTCTTTGGTGCTTCCTTGTAATGAATATTCAGTTCTGAGGGAGCAGAGGCCTCCCCAGGGTTTTGGGGCAGGAGCCTGACCCAAACCCGACAGAACTGAGCCCAGCTCTGGCTGCTGGTGTCGGGGAGAGCTTTGTTAGGCCGGACTGCAACAGGAATTGAGCTCGTTGGACTCGGTGAACTTTGCTCATTTACAGTGAGATGTTGATGAGCTTCCTTGTGGTGACAATCCTGGGAACGATTGAGTGAAGGAGAGCCCTGGGGTTAACCAGGAGAGGCGCTCATTCCCACTCCCTGTGAGATTTAGGGACATAAAATGTGGCTGGGGAGAGATTTCTGCTTTCTCTAACTCAACGAGAACAGCAAAGAACCAAATTCCAGGGAGAGCTGCAGGCTCTGCATCCTGAAAGGATCTGTCCCTGGGGAGTCAGGACAGTGGGAATTGGATGTTTATTGAGGTGTTTATTGAGGTATTATTTGGGTTTTCCAGAGAAGCTGTGGCTGCCCCTGGATCCCTGGAATGTCCCAGGCCAGGGCTTGGAGCAGCCTGGAACAGTGGGAGGTGTCCCTGCCATGGCAGGGGGGGGACAGGATGGGATTTAAGGGATTCTGTGATTCCATGATTAACCAGCATCCTACTGCCACCCAGACCCTGTCCTGGGGATGTCAAACCACAACACAACCATTGCCTGGCTCTGTGCCTCGCACAGATACTTCCTTCAATTATTTTTGTTTCTATTATATCATTATACCTGTTAAATGAATGCCAGGGTCAGAGGAGAGGATATTGGGGATGACTTTTTATCAGTTTCATGTTTTCCATGTCCTAGAATGATCCTGTTTGATCCTTTTTCCAGATCAGATTATAATCAGCAGTGAAAAAGCTCCTTCACTGGGCACTTTTACCTCTTTGGCACTGTTTATTTTGCAATTTAGTGGCAGTTTGTGCACCAAAAACTGGGGGTGGCTGAGACTCGCTGAATTTGACAAATTCCCATGGAATGAGGTAATTTCTGCGGGATTGTTGCTGTAGGATGTAAAGACCGAGCACCTGTAGGAGGCTGTGGCGTGGAAGGCTGCACACATCAGGCTGGGACTGACAAACGAGTGCTCTGACAGCCCTTTTGCCACAACAGATGGGCTTGGAGGGCACAGCTGGATGGCAGCAGCCGAGCTGTTGGTGTCAGTTTCCTGCAAGGAAACACCCTCTGCATTCTGCACACCCCAGATCACCTCAGCGATCCAGGCCTTGTCAAACACATCACTTTATTTCCTTCCTGCCTGGTGACTCCCCTTTATTTATTCAAAGGTCTGCAAAGCACATGGAACTCACTGCACAGTGATTCCAGAGGTTCCCAGTGCGCTCTGCCAAAACTCCAGATTGCGGGGATAATTATAGAGAATTACATTGTTTCAGGAGAGGGACGTCAAAGAGTTCTTAAAATGATCAATGATGACTTTTAAGATTAAACTCTGGCTCTTTCCATCATTTCTGTGAGACATTTTAAGGACATAATCTTTATCTTTCTGTCTGGTTTTACACTCTGCAGTCAAGGTATGACCTGGGGGTGGCCAAACGTTCCTGGTGCTGGAGGCAGCTGTGACCTGGAGGCTCTTACAGGTGCTGAGAGTTACTCAGAGCTACTCAAATTCCTCAGTTACTCAAATTCCTTGGAGTTACCCAAATCACTCAAATATTCTTTACTCAGAGTCACCCAAATTTTCCTTCTTTAGCAGAAATATGGCACCATCCTGCCTGGTTCTTTGAGAGCTGGTGCAAATATTGGTGTGGTCCTTGGCTGGAGCCAAGCTGGAGCGCTCAGAACACGGCTGTGACCCAGTGCAAGTCCATGAAAGTTTGGATTTCTAAAAATTCCATGAAAAATGGGATTTTCAATGCAGACTCTGCAGCTGTCACCACGCTGAGCCAATTCAGCCATAGCTGTTCTATTCCTGAATTTCCAACAGATCTAGAATTCAGAGTTCAGTACCCAAAACAATGTGACAACAGTGAAATCATCTTTACTTTGTCCACAAAACATAAAACCAAATGCGAAATGATTCCCTGTCCCTGGCAGGGGTTGGATCCAGATGAGCTTTAAGGTCCTTTCCAACCCAAACCATTCTGGATTTTAATTCTAAAGCCAGTCTCAGACGTTGTGTGTCCAGCGTGGAAAGTGAAGCCATTTTTCTGTGCCTCCCATCTGCTGTAGGGAACGACAGCAGTACCTTTCCTTCTCCCAGCTTTTGGTTGGGATATTGATTAATTTAATTAATTAAACCATTTGTGTCAACGTACTGGTGAGTGGTGAACCCCTGCTGTGTGAGAGGAGCCTCTGCTGTGTTCCCCCCTGCAGAGGAGTGGACACAGGAATGTGCTGGTGGCTCAGCCTCTCCTCCCCTTCCTTTGGCATCTCCAAAAGGCCTGGAAAGCAAATTCAGCAGGAACTGGGAGTGTTGACAACTTGAAAGTCTATTTTTATAAATATATATGATGCATTCTTCCAAATGGGATAGTTAGGCATGGAAAAAAACCTGCTACGAAATTCCCTAAGCCTTTTTCCTTTTATTTAGTGGAGCATGACCCTAAATCTGTCGTTTTTCATGGCAAATGAATCTGGATCCTCAGCAGCGCCCCTGGGTGAGCACAAAGCTTTGTAGTTCTTGCTCCTGGCGTTCTGGGGAGTTGCTGTTTGTTCTGATGTGGAAAATTCTGGCGAATTGTTTGCATCCCCAAGTGGGGGTGGGATTTTTAAGCACAATAAAAAGGAAATCTTTGCCACACAGCACCTTCAGCTGTGGAGCTGCCCGGGAGATGAGTGTTGCTATTGCTAATTAATGTATTGAGAAACAACATGAAGTGGCTTGTCTGTGATTGTTCATTAAGTCACTGGCAAGAGCTTGGAATAAAATCAGGGGATGCTGAATTTGCATCCCTTGCCCTTCCAGCAGCTCCTTCTGTTTATTTATTTATTTCTTTCTTTTTAAGGGGGTCTTTCAAGTGTGTGAAAATCGGTTCCTTTGGGGCCTAGTGGCACTGACACTGTGGCACCTGAGATAAACACGCACCTGTACAGAAATATTTGCAGATTTTTGGAGATCAATCGGCCTAAGTCACCAGTGGGGATCCAAGACTTGTTGTTCCTCGAGCTCTTCCCTTCATTTCAAACTGGAGGAAATCAGGGCCTTGCTCCACCTCAGTCCCAGGCCAGGGAAACGCTTTGGTTGAAAGGGAAAATCTCTCGGCAGCTCAATATTTTTATGTGCCAAGAGTGATTTCCTTAAAATATACAGCGTTCCTTGTAATGTTTGCTGGGTTTTTTGGAGAAACAAGTGGGATGGGATGGGATGGGATGGGATGGGATGGGATGGGATGGGATGGGATGGGATAGGAAATCTCCTGGCCTATAACAGTGCTGGAGTCACCAGGGAGCCCCTGGAATGTCTGTGCAGGGAAGTGATTCTGTAAAAGAATTGGGAAATGGCTTAATAAGTGAGGAATCCCACAGATTCCTTGGAATATTAGCTCTATTTGTACCTTACAGCTGCAAAGGTGGGACAGAGCCTGTCTCTGGGTGGCTGCAGCCTCGTGGTGTCCCTCCCACGGGACTGGAGCTGGGAGTTAGTGCTGGGCCATTGTTGCTTTGCACCAGTGGAGGTTTCATGGGTTGGATTTCTCCTTTCTCCAGGTTCTGGCAGAGCTCACAATCCTGAAGGAGCTGTTTGTTCACTGAGTCCCGGGGATGCATCCCAAGGTTTCGAAAGTACTTGGAAACCTTCCGAGAAAAGGCAGCACATGGCAATTGTTAATCAGGGGATGTCTGGCAGTTGTTAATTAGGGGATGTCGAATTCCACACAGGCTTTATTATCTGGGAAGGAATTTCTCCCTTTGAGGGTGATGAGGGGTGGGATGGAATTCCCAGAGGAGCTGTGGCTGCCCCTGGATCCCTGAAAGTATCCAAGGCCAGGTGGGAGGTGTCCCTGCCCATGGCAGGGGTAGCACTGGATGGGATTTAAGGTCCCTTCCCACCCAAACCATTCCAGGATTTTATGATTGCTGCAGGATCCAGAGGGAGCAGCATTCCTGGCTTTCATGGCCAATCTCAAACCAGAAGCACCAAAGGTTGACATTTGAGCAATAAAATCAGACTTTTTTTGTTGTTTTCCTGTGCGGGTGCCCAAGCCCTGATCCTGAGGGGCTGGGCAGACAATCCTGCCAGGAATGTCCCGTGCCTGGAAAGGCGTTGGAGCTCCTCATTAGTGCTGTTCTATTTGCTGACTCACCTTTGGGTTACTGCTCAGCAGCAGCCCTTACTCAGAGCCAGAATTACTCTGATCAAGAATTACTCCATGGAGCAGCTCCCAGCAGTGTGGGTTTCAAAGGAGGCTGGAAGGAAGAAAAGAGAGAGAGAAAGGGAAAAAACAGAACAGAATTTTCCCTCTGTCCTTTTCCAGCTGACTGGGAACGGGCTGCAGCAGTCCCAGGGCGTGACACAGCATCCATTAATTCTGGAGCAGCACTCCACACATGGCTAATGATCCACGGCTCGGATTCATTTCCTTTGGCTCCGTCCTGGCCGTTAGAATGATGGATTTGTCTTGATCCCGAGGCTTCCATTTGAAAGTCAAAGCTCGTGGTGGAAGAATCCTTTAACTCCATTGGCTCCTCCAGGAAAATTCCGGCCCCCAACGGGCAGCAGACAGGGAAAGGGGCTGGGGAGGGACAAGCCCATGGAAATCTTTACCTGGGTGCAGGTAAAAATGCCAGACTTTGTTCAGCAGGAGTCCTGGAAAGGGGACAGGAGATAAAGCCGGTGAATTTCCATGGACTGTCACGGTGTTTGTGCTCCAGTTTCCAGTTGGCCTGTTCAGAACTGACCCGGAGCATTAATGGGAGGGAATTCCAATAAAAGGCGGGTTCTGTGGGATAAAATAACTTCAGGAGTTCTCGTGTAGCAGCTCAAGCTTTAAATTGAATATTACATTATGCTGGAGCTGCCTGTGTGAATGCCAAGTGCTCTGTTTGTTTGGAATAAGTCTGTTCAGGAGCTCCTTATTTTTTTCTTCCTCCCTTTCTGTGGTGCCTGTGCACAGAGCTGACCCTTGGGATGGTTAAATAGGAAATATCTGCTCCTTTCCCCTGCATCCCATCCAGGGAGAGTCCCAGGGTCTCCTGGAGATCCCAGATGATTGTTCTCATTATCCAGTGGGTGCCATTGAGGCGTTTAATAACTTACAGTCCAACAAATCAAAACCAAATTCAGTACAAAAGTTCTGGGAGTGTTGATTCCAGGGATTTGCCAGGACAGGGAGCTGGGTGTGTCCAGTCATGGACACAGGGTGGACAGGCTGTCCTGAGGAGCTGTGGCTGCCCCTGGATCCCTGGAAGTGTCCAAGGCTGGATGGGGCTTGGAGCACCCTGGGACAGTGGGAGGTGTCCCTGCCCCTGGCAGGGGGGGGATGGGATCACATTTAAGGTTTTTTCCAAGCCAAACCAGTCCCTGATTGTCTGGAGGTGTGTGGGCCACCTGTCCTGTCCTGTCCTGTCCCCAGCCCTGTGGGACTTTCCTGCCCAGGGAAGATCCCATGGAGGGCTCAGTTCCCAAAGGATAAATGCACACGCCTGGCTGCTCACCCCTCAGTGAAAAATCAGTTTAAACTAAAATTTGTGGCCGAGATTCCTGAGTTCCATTTGCTGCCCTGAAAATTGCTTCCCAGAGTAACTTTAGGGAACTCGGGTAGGTTCTGTCTGGGAGGTTGTAGGGGATGAGTTGTGTTTATTGCCCCATTTCTCTCAGTGCTTTAATTCAATGCAGTTTTATGGCCCTTTTTATGAAGGAAAACACATTAAAGAACATCCTCAGCCTCTAAACCATGCCTGGGCTGAAAACTGCTGTCCTGATTTAATACTGAAAATACTTAAAATAATCAATTTATTTAGGCCCAGTGTCGATCTGTGTCTCTCTCTGGAGATGAACAGCCAGGATGCGACAGAGCCCTGGAGAAAATAGCAAACATCTGACCCAGCCCCACCATTCCAGGGAATGTTTGAACCAGGGCAGGGTCTGGATTGGTGCTGAACCCCAGCGCACTGGAGAGAGAAGCACAAACAGCAAATTCAGGGAGCTGAAGCTCAGGTTGCAATTTTCTCCTGTCTCGTTGCCTGGTTACAGAAATAATTAGGTTTTTAATTTTTTTTTTATTCTTTTTTTTAATGGGAAATTCGGGCTGTGAGGAGATGACTCATTTTGCCCATGGTAAATGGAATCTATTCCATGGACAGACAGTGGGCCAGGCACTGACCTGGAGGGAGAACATACCGCACCTGTAGAGCTCATCCAGCTCCCTCTGGCAGCAGGATAACGCTGAGCACATTCCCTGGGCTGGAAGGTGAAGAAATAGAAATTGTGCTGGGGAAAAAAATCTTATCTTATCCAGGGAATCTGGACCTTCAGCTGGCTGGGAACCTGAGTTTCCTCCATGTAAGCACCTCCAGCCTGATGGATGATGTTGTGAGCAGGTGATGGATGGAGGATGGACTTTTATTTCTGGCTGGGGCTTTTATTTCAAATTTTTAATGTTAGGGTGTTTTCTTTTCCTCCCCCTCTTCTTCTTCTTCTTTCTCTTTCCCCCTCCTTCTTCTTCTTTCCTTTTCCCCCCTCTGCTTCCTTTTTTCTCCCTTCTTATTTCCTTCCCCACCCTTTTCCTTTCCCCTTCTTTCTTTCCTTTCCCCCTTCTTCTCCTTCCTTCCCCCCTTTTCTTCT
>VZTD01003637.1:44202-76787 GCA_013397725.1 Rhagologus leucostigma | reverse complement strand
GTCCTTTTTTTGGACAGAAAGGAACAGATTCCGATTATTCCCAACCCCACAGGATCCAGATCCCCCAAGCTGTTATTTTTGTTCTGACAAGCCCTGATTATCATGTTTTTATTGCCATTCTTATACTTCTAATCCATATTTCTTTTAAAAAAACCCAAAACATGTAATTTTTTTCACAAAACAGAGGTAACGACTAAATACCCTCAGTCTGACTTAATTCGACCTCGGTAGAACCAAAATTTAAAATTCTCCTGCAAGTATTTAGATGTGACAAGTCCTTGAAAGGCTTCTCCTGAGTCCCAGCTGCCTTTTTGGAGACACAAAAGGAGTTTAGGAGGAATATTTTTGATTATCTGAAGTGCTGAGTCCCGGTCTGGGTTACTCCCTGTGTAAATATTCGCATGAAAACTCTTCCTGAATATCTGCAACCTCCCAGTTTTAAGGGGTTCCAGCTTCCATCTCCACAGAAATCCAGGGAAGATGTTCTGTGAATAAAAATTTAGGCAAGCTCAAGAAAAAAAAAAAGAGGTGTGTAGATGGGGATAGAGGACATTAAATCATTGGAGCATTAACAAAAATATTCTTTTCCAAGGGAATTATTGGGTCTAAAATGGAAAAGCAAATCCAATGCTTAATTTCCCTCTCCAATTAGCGCATCAACCCCCTTTGCAGCTGTTTATTTCCCAAGAATAAAAATGAATGATGTCTTTGAATACCAGATGGGGACATAAAGCATCCTATTAATTAGAAAAGTCACTATTAATTGAATAATACAAATGATTAATAATTGTCCAGCTTTCCAAATTAGCATTCCTATTCCAGCTCATTGATTTTGTTCTGTGGTGGGTTTTTGTTGTTTTTTTTTAAGTGCCCACCTCGAATCATTAAAATTAAAATTAACATTGTCATTATTAACTTGTAGCTATTAGAGCTGCTGCTAATGCTTGTTTTTTATATTCCCTGAAAATACTTCAGGCAGCGTTGCTGTCTAGACATTATCATTTTCTATTCCATCCCAAATTGTTCCCAGTGTGGTTTCTGGTTGGAACATCACGGTGGAAGAAATACCATGAAATGAAACAGAAATTTATCCGTGGAATCTTGTCAGAGCAGAGTTCATTCAGCTGGCACAGACAGCGTGGATTTGCCTCTAAATTACATTTTCTTTCTTACTTTTTGTGACCGTAAAGCTCTGACGTGGCCAGCATTGGTCGAATTCAGGCATTTGGGTTCTTTTTATGAGAAAAAAGGCAAAAAAAAAAATCTTGACCACAATCAGAGCACTGAGATGAAATTCTGAGTGCTTTCCATGCTGATTGGGATTATTTTAGTCCTTTTTATGCCCTTTTTGACGTCTCTGGTTGTTGCACATGAGTTGAACAAGGAGGAGACTCCTTTACTGCAGTGTCCACAGGAGAACCCCGAGTTCCTTCAGCTGGGGGAAAACATCCCAGAAAATATAATCCATGGATTCTGCAAACGGTATTTTCCGTTTTGCCACCAGCAGCCAGGCTAGGGGCAGTGGGATGATTGTGGGGTTTGGTTTGGTGGGTTTGGGTTTGTTGTTGAAGTGCTGTGTCCATCCCTGGACCCGATCCTGGGGCTTTCCTGTGACCACAGGAGATTTTTGGATCAATGCTCCGTGGGCAGCAAAGGCTCTGCAGCTCCTGTGCTCCAGGCAGGGCTGTGGAGGGTGGGCAGAGCCAACTGCTTGGGTTTTAGCATTATCCAGACAATTTATTTCCTCCTTTCTGTTCATTAGGTCGTCCTTAGGGACACTCCAGACATGTGCAGGCCATTGGGTTTGGTAGCAAACCCCCGAAAATGGCAAAAACTTGCAAAAAAATTGCAAGAAAACCATTGTAGAGAATATAAGAGGAACCGGTCAGTGCCTCCCCAGGAACGATCTGTGTCTCAGACCCATCTGTCCCTCTTTTCCTCATCCCTCTGCCCCTAAACGCAGGGCACTTCCAGCTCCGTTGTTTTTAAAGCCACAAAAGGCAGGGAAGACTTGGGTTTTGTGAGTGTTGTCTCCTGAGGATGCTTCAAACCCCAAGTTCTTGCAGTTTACAGCCTGGTTTTGGAGAGTTTGGAAGGGTTTGACCAGGCTGGACGGGGCTTGGAGCACCCTGGGACAGTGGGAGGTGTCCCTGCCATGGCAGGATGGGACTGGATGGGCTTTGAGGTCCTTCCAACCCAAACCATTCCATGATTCCATGATTAAGGTTGGAAAAGAGCCCCAAGATCATCCAGTCCAACTCTCAATAACAATTTTAACAGCAGAGCCTTGATTCTTGCAGCTCCCTGAAGGAGTGGATGGGAGGAATGAAGAACTGAGGAAGGAGCTGATGATTTTTCCAGGTTTTAGACAGTGAATAAACTCCTCCCTATGTACCCTAAATCCATCAGTGGAGAGGAATTTGCACTTCCAGAGGCTGATTAAGCTTTCACTGGATTTCCTGATTCTCTGCAGTGTTTGTGTCTTCTTTAACTTAATCCTCATGCCAGCTAACGGAGAAGTTTGGGGTGACAAAGCAGAATTTGGGGAGCTTAAGACACCTGGATTTAAATGCACCGAGCTCCTCATCCAGAGTGTCCTGCAAACATCGAGGCAGCCTCAGGAATTTGGGAAGGACAAGCAAGATCCAGTGTCTGCAGCTCTTGAAATGGAAGCTGGCCTTAAAACCCTGTGAAAACACAGAAATAAATTTCCCTGATTTATTTGAAGTGTGAAGAGGTCAGAATTTAAGTGTCTCTTTAACCAGAAAAACAAACAAGCAAACAAGCAGGACCCAATTGCAGGTGGATTTAACATGCCTGTGGACAAGGGAATTTTTAATAGCTAATCTTCCTCTGCCAGCTCATGGGAAATATCAATCTATTAGGCAGGATTCGAGTGCTGAATTTTTAATGCACTTTTAGTGATTAAAGTGTTCTTTTCCTCCACTGCTTGAAAGAGATCACAGTGGCTTTAAAGAGCAGTTTAAAGTCGGAACAACAATGGGGAATTAATAACTGGAGTTGTCCATATTTCTCTCCAGGAGGGAAGGGCTGGGCCTATTTGCATCCAGGCCTTGCATTCAGAGCACTGGGGACAAGAGAAAATCCCTCATTTTGGGAGCAGCAATGAGCCCGAGCTGCTGGAGGAGGATCCTGTGGCTTTGCTGGCTCGGAGCGAGTGGTTGGCTGTGGATGGGAGCTGGGAGGGGAGGCCTGGAGGATGGGGATGGGCACAGCATTAACAGGGATTGTTCGTGCCAGTGGACATGGAGCGATGGAGTCTCGGTGTCACTGAGGGGAAAATGGGAATGTGCCGGCCTGCTGATGGCACGGAAACCAGAATTTGCAGGGAGAGAGGCCCAAATCCTTCCAGGAACTGATTCCTGACTGCTATCCAGCTAAAGCAGGGAGGTCTAACAGTGCTAACTGCGCTGGATCTCTCCACTGATGCATTCCGTTCCTTTACCTTCCTCTTAAGGGGAAAAATCCCCATTTGGCCCAAAATCCCTTTGCCAACCAGAGCCTGGCTCTCCAACCCCACTTCCCTTATAAAAATAAGGAAAATCACCCTGAGCCCTGCCTGTTCCACTTGACTTATGCAAGCACAGACGCATTTGCTGCGTCGCCCATACCCCACTCCTGCCCCAGAGCATTTCCAGCGTGCTTTATGCTCAGCTGTCTGCAGCCCCCTCTGAAACCTCTGCATGACGCAGCCAAATCCCCATTTTAAAAGTGCTTTCAGAGTCTCTGCTCAGAACAGCCCCAGCCGCCCTAAATTTGTGTTTTTAAGAAGCTTCAAAGTCGGTGCTGGAACTTCCCTCCTCTCACTTCATTCTGGTTTGGGGTTGCTAATGGATGTGTCATTGTAGTGGTGGCTGGCCCAGGGCAGTAACGAATTACTGGATTTAATTGTGGGCTTTTGGGCCTGTTCTGGAGGTAATAAATAAACAGCAGCCTGGGAGTTCTGCAGTCAGGAGAGAAGTTTCAGGCAGGCACACGGACCTGGGGTCACAGCTGAGAGGCTCAAGAAGCAGTGCCAAACCTCCTCTGCCTGCACTGATCATATAGGAAAGGCCCAGGCAGGGAACTGGGAGAGGGTGATTTGGGTAATGAAACATTCCTGAAGCCTCTGCACCTGGGAATCTTGCAGGGATCCTCTGTTCCTCAGTGCTGGCCTCTCGGTCAGAAGATTCTCAAATAGATTTTCCTCCACCTGGTTCAGTTCAAGTTAAGGTAAAACAGGTGTCGTGGTTTGATGCTGGTTTAAACACCAAATACATGAAATCCAATTATATGCATAAGGGGAATATGGATTAATTGAGGAAAATGTAAAGAAATTTCAGGGTAAAATAAGGTCCACACTTAAACAGTTGCAATATACAGAAAAGTTTATTACCAACAGAATGAAAAGTGGAAAAAAAGAGAAAATTATAAGAAATCAAAGTAAACCTTTAAACACCTTTCTTTCCCAATGCCTCCTTCTTTACCACAAACCTTTTACAAGTGAAAACAACACAAGAACATGGGATTTTTGGTCAGAGTTGCACTTTAAGAGTCTTTCTATACTTAAGGAAAAGAGGTTCTTCTGCGGTGCCATAGAATTTTCATAACTTTACAGTCCGCCCAGTCCTGTTGAAGTGAAAAAAGGTATCTCTCCCGTGAATCTTTCGCAGTCTTCTCACACTGCCAACTTATGGGCCACAGGAGAAAATGGGGTTTTAGTCTTTTAAGGATGAGTTATCTTAGCCTGAAAGCAAAGGTTCTCTGCTTCGAATCTCTAACAGCTTCTCACAACTTCTATGTGGCCTGGTGTGGGCCTCTCTACAACAGCTGCTCACAACTTCTATATGGCCTGGTGTGGGACTTTCTTTAAAGTCACAGGCTGCACAAGAATTTCCCATCCCCCCAAGTTTTCCCAAATGGATTAAAGTCCTTTCTACGGCTTTGCAAGAAGCATTTTTAAGCTCCGCGCCAAAAGTGCGACAGCCCTCTTTTCCTGTCGCCATCTAGCTGCCTTCCTACGTGGTCTCACCTCTTCCTTTCTGTTCCTGACCTTGGGGTCGCCACGTTCAGCTTCGTCCCATGTGACTTTACTTTTCTCTTCTTTCCTGGCTGACTTGAAAGAAAAGGTGTCTTTGTTGGTTGCGGTGTGTGGTGTTTCCTCGGCTTTGGTGAGAGCTGTGCTGGATGCAAAGGTGTCCCGCCAGCCCCCCCAGTCCCGTGCGGGGTCTCGGCGGCCTCGGATCATCTCGGCCACATGGCCTCGGTCACACGCTGCCTGCGGAGCGGGAACAGCTCTCCCTGTGGGGGAAGGCCGGCCCTGTGCCGCCACCGCCGCGTCGAGGGGCCGAGGGGGCCCGGCCCGGACCTGGGCCTGGGCCTGGGCCCGGGCCTTTTGCCTTCGGCCACCCCTCGGCCCTCGAGGCAAGAAACAAAGAGAGCTCTCCCGCCCTTGCACGGGATTTTTATATGCAAAATTGCAAAAGCGCGATTGACCCAAAAGCCCCTCAATCAACTCAGATGCAACCTATCACAACAGGGTAAAACTCGAGGTGCCTGTAAGAATTGTCAGATATTTAAACTAAGAGAAGTTAACATCTGAGCCCTTTCCCGGTCCAAGTGTTCAGTGAATCCTTTGTCTCTCCCTGCTCTCCAGTGACACTTCTACTTCGCCTCCCTGAATAATCGGATCTGACCTGATCCAGCCGGAGTGCACAGGTGAAGGGAATGTTCATGCCTAGGAAATCAGTAGTGGGATTTACCACATGAAATAGGGTCTACCTGGCCTCACTGAGGATCTTCCTAAACCCTCTGAAATTGGTGAGCAAACTGCCTGTTTGCTCCATGGTTTAATGAATTAGATAAAGGGAGGACAAATAGATTTATCGACAGAATGGACAAAATGATACTGGAAAATATAATAAAATCTTGGAATGGCTTGGGTTGGAAGGGACCTGAAGGATCATCCAGTCACACCTCCTGTCGTGGGGCACCTTCCACTATCCCAGGTTGCTCCAACCTGGCCTTGGACAGTTCCAGGGATGGGGAATCCACAACTTCTCTGGGCACTTGTGGTGCTTTGGTTTATTCTGTTCAGTGGAGGGCACAACATTCAGACCCATCAGAAACACAGTGGTGGAAAGGGATCTTCCATTCCAGAATTCCTTCTCATTTCCAATTGAAACTGGAAGGGTTTTCCTCTTGCAAGTGCTGGGGCAAGGAGGGAGCTCCAGAGCCCCAGGGTCAGACCAGGGAGAGCTGGGTTTGATTCCTGTGATTCCTTCTGTGGATGTGCTTCTGCCAGAACTGGGAATGAGGAACCAGTTTGCTCATCTGGAGCTCAACACCGACAATGGTGACACAGCTGCAGTTTATAAACTGCTTTTGGCATTCAGTGCTTTAAAATAAGCAACGACCAAGCAAGGAGCACTTCGATCCGAGCCTTTTTCTGGTCTCCATCGGTATCACTACAAGAATTCCAGCTCCCTGGTAATTGAAATGTCACTCTGGGGCCTTGCCCTGCCAGTCAGGAGGAACAGGAGAGGCAGGGAAAAGTGATTTTCTCAGCCTCAAGGAATTATTTCCCCTGGGGGATTCCCCGTGTCCAGCAGAGGCTGCAAGGTGACCTCAGGGAATGTTTCTCATGAGCATTTGGATGATTCCTCATTCCCTAAAGATCATTTATGAGTCCCTGGGCCCTAAGTGCCCCAGAACAGCCAAAGCCACCCAGGGGACAGCGATTCACGGGATTTGTTTGTGGCAGAGCAAAAAATTGAATGGCTGTTTGCCCAAATCCATGTGTTTTGGAGAACTGCTCCTAAATACTGAAATAATTGGAGTAAAACCATCCTCTACAGAAGTTCCTGATTACAGGATTTCTGACCAACTGCAGTTCAGCTCCTTTCTATAAAGGCATTGAAATTATTCTTGCCCAGGGTGGGCAGGAACGTGAAGTCCTTGGTTTGTAGTGTTAACTAAGCAGGAAAACCTCTGGAATTAAACTCTGGCAGATTCCCACCGTTTGTTTTATTCCATGTCTGCAAGACTTTCATCCTTTTTCCCCAAACTACTTCTTCTCAGAGCTTTTCCTGACAGCACAGAGGCAAGAAATGATGTTTTGCAAGATATTAACCATTAACTTCCTTTGATATTTTTTCTGAACTACTTAAATCCTCATGTCTGTAAGATTTGCTCTGAGATATTTGGAGAGTGATATTTGATTTTTCTCTGGCTCTCTGCTGTCTGGGGAGGATGGGAATGCAGTGCTCAAGCCCACACTCCCTGTAAGCTCTCATTGGCTTGGTTTAAACCAGGATTGAGGAATATTTGGGGAGCAGATGTGGTGCACAGAGCCCGGATTCAGTCAGCAGGAATTCCAGAGAGGTTTTGCAGTATTACCAGGTACTTATCCCTAAAAATCCCACTTTAACATGGGCTCCCTTCCCAGTTGAGCCCAGTCACGGTGCTCAGAAGAGGTGGGAAGTGCTGTGGTTTGAGAGGAACAGGTGAAAATCCCGTGTTTTAAATGGAATTCTGAGATGAACAGCTGTCCCAAAGATGTGCTGCAGGACACGGAGAAAACCTCCTGAATTCTGCACTGCCCTGGTCAATTTGGGACAGCTGAAACTCCCAAGAAACAGAATTTTAAGCATTAAAGTCAAATTTTAACAAGTATTTCAAGGCCTGTAGCAGCAGTGATTTAATTGGAGCTTCTTATCCCAGAGTTTTTCAGGTGCAGTCTGGTGCACAGGGCTGGCCCATGGGGGTTTCTGTTGTTTCACTCGAGCTGAGTCGTTCTGATGCCAAAGGAGACCGAGGCAGTTCCTCTTTCCCCCTCTGGCCCGTGCAGGGATGCACTGAATCCTCGTGGAATGCAAACTGTGCTCCCCACACCTGTAATCCACCAGAATAAAACTCCAGTGCCCATTCATCGTTTACACTGGTGCCTCCTGGTGCCAAGGAGTTGCACCGGGATTTCTGGGAGCTGTGTTCAGACAGAGAGGGGACGGAGCAGTGGCAGCAGCCCAGCTGGAGGGGCTGGAGTGGAACTGGAGATCTCCCAGGCTGTCAGGGAAGATCCAGTGTTCTGCTTACTCCATCCTGCGTTCAACAGAAAATAATCCAACAGGGTAATTGTCAGCTCTCTCCCTGAGCCAAAAGTTTGGGAATGCTGCTGGGAGGGAATTCTTTTCCAGCCTGACTTTGCTCTAAATGGTGCAGCCCAAACTGCACATCTGTACAAGACTGAGGAGCTGGAGGAGCACAGGGTGGGGCTGGTTTGGGAATTCCCTCAATTTTCCCTTTTCCTGATCATTTGTCCATCCCTACAGTATTGTCCTCCATTGGCTCCCAGCACTTGGAAGCTCAGGCAGGGCTTGGTGGGGAATGAGAACCAAAAATCCGTGTGAGAAAATGATGATTTTAATGACCGGGCCACAGAACCCCCTCACTGCCTGGGCTTTGATCCTTTTCCTGGGAATTCCGGCTGTTAAAGCCGCTGAAAGAATTGTGCACATGGATGAGAAGATGGAAATAGGGGTGATCCCCGTGATGCGGTGAGGGGCATCTCTGCCACAACAGGGGGTGGAACTGGAGGAGCTTTGAGGTCATTTCCACCCCGAATCATTCCATGGTTCTGATTCCTACTCCTGCACTGGGATGTGTTATACTGGAGATGATCTTTGTTAATTTTTAACTGAGCTCAGCTTCCCGATGGAATTTTCCAGAACAAAACAGCAGAGCTGTGGCTGTCCCTGGATCCCTCCTGGAACTGCCCAAGGCCAGGCTGGACAGGGCTTGGAGCAGCCTGGGACAGTGGGAGGTGTCTCTGCCATGGCAGGGGTGGGATTTAAGGTCCTTCCAGCCCAAACCACTCCACAATTCTGTGAAAACTGATTTTCAAAAGTAACCCTGGCACACGACACATTCTTTTCTTGAGATTTGTCTTTTGGATTGGCAGCTGGCGGTTCCCTAAAAATGAAATTTTCAGCTCTCTACTTGAGCATTCCTTGAAAATGTCACTGCTGCCTGGGATTGGTGGCTGTTCCATTCATTTTCTTCATTACAGAGGGATTTTCGTTCCCAAAATTGACCAAATCACTCTTGTCTCTTTGACAAGACTTTATTTTTCTCCCACTTTGTACCTACTGGCTCATATTTCCCCAGCTGGCAGATTTTGAACCTTTATTTATCCCCTCTCTTCTCCAGCCTCTCACCATCTTATTCCATATGTTTATTATCTTTTCCATCCCCAAGCTGTGAATAATTTTGAGGGAGATCAGGCAGCTGCCTGGGAATCAGCTGCTTGGCAGCAGCCTGGTGCTGGAGAGGTCCCTGGATTAACTTACAATTGCTGCTGAAGGATTTTGGAGAGCGCAGAAAAACATCCTCTCCCAGCAGTGCCAATCCCAAATTTATCAGAATTACCAGCTATTATTGGATTGACTGAAAAATAGTGAATTAAAACAAAAAAATCCCAGTGTTCTGTGTATTTATTTGCTTTTTTAGTTGTTTTTAATACCAGGACGAGCTGAATTTTACATGTTTAATGAAACTCTGGATTCTTATTTAATGAAAGGCATAAAATTAGGAATATTTTCAGTTTAATCCTGGGAATTTATCAGTGAAAGGATCAGATTTGCTTTCTGAGGGTGCCTTAGGAAATTAAGGTCCTGAAGTAGGAATGTGGGGTTCAGATGGAACAAATCCCAACCCCACCTCTGTTATATTCCTGCTATTTCTCCCTAAGCTCTGACTCCCTTAGTTCTGTGCTCCCCACGTTGTGCCTAAACCACTGAGGTAAAATCAGATCCCAAATCTTCTTTGCTGAGTCCAAATTCCTACTAAAAGTCAGATTATTCTTGCTGTCCCGAGGGAATTGGGAGCACGGTGCCAATGCACACATTTTGGGGTGGAGATGGTCCATAGCAAGCAAGGCAGGACTCCAAATTACAGTCCCTGGCATTTCTCTTTAAGGAGCTGAGAAATTGTTCAGAAACACCAAAGTAAAGCATGAATTCCACACAGTTTATTCCTTTTATTCCTTCAGCTTTTCCAAGGGAAGCTGCACAGGCATGGAAATAATTTGTGTTTGATTTCTGCCTGCTCACCCAACGGTTCAAACAGGCAGCAGCCAAAGCAAAGCTCTCTGTGTCTGTAAACAATCCCTGAAATATTTTGATGGAAGAAGAGCATGAAGGGTTATCATTAGCTGGGTTTAGTATCAGGGAATTATAAAAATCACACGTGAATCTGCAGCAAAATAAAGAGACTTCCTGTTGGGTGGTGCTGGATCAGAGGCCCAGGATTCCTGCAGGCTGCGGGGACGTTCCTGGCGTGGACTGACAGCTTGTTTTCCCAAGGCACTCACAGGCTGCAGGCACCCATTGTAGGAAATGCTGTTAATTTTAGCTTGGTGCCGCGTTAACTCGTTTGTGTTGCCACAGGACATGATATTTTCTGGGCATTTTTTCATGGCAACATTAGGATTTAACAGGATGAAAGACCTTGGAGTCATAGAACTGACAAGAGATTTCTTTTGGAAGCAGCCTTTGGAGGTAATTTCAGAGCTCAGGGTTCCACAGGGCCTTGTCCAGTCCAAGTCTGAAGGATGAAGATTCCCCAAACTTTCTGGGCCATGTTTTGGTCTTTAATAACTCACTTGGTTCATTTTTATATATTTTTAAAATAAGTGCAGTCAGAATTTCTCTCCTTGCCTGTTGTCTCTGTGTCCTGTTGTATATTCCTGGGGTGAGTCTGGCTCCATATTCCCAGACTTTTGCAGGGAATAGAAAAAGGCTGGACTGCTGTAACTTCCTCCTCTTCACCCTAAACAAACCTGAGACCCTCCTCCCTTTCCTCAGCCCTTTCCCGCTTGTACGTTGGATATTAGGAACAATTTCTTCACTGAAGAGTGGTTAAACATTGGGACAGGATCTCCAGGGAAGTCATGGAGCCACTGGAGATGTTCAAAGCAACAGCACAAAGGGCACTTTTAGTTTTTGTGGGCATGGTGGGGTTCGGTCAAGGGTTGGACTTGATGACCTTGGAGGTCTTTTCCAACATTAATGATTCCATAATTCCATATCCAGCGGAGAGGGAGGTCCAGCTCTGCCTGGTGAATCCCTGGGCTAGGGCTGGAAGCCTTGGATAGGTTTTAATTCCTCTCTGCTCTCCATGGGTCGTGTCCCACCTCGGTAACAAATCACTCACTGAAGGACGTGCCTGGCAGAGCTACTCCAGGATGGGAATTCAGAGTTCCACGTCGTACAGAGATGAGAGAATCTTTCTCAGGGTGTTCAGAGTCACAAAATTAGGGTTGGAAAAGACCTCCAAAACCATCAAGTCCAGTCTTTGATCCATCACCACCTTGTCAGTGCTTTAATGGTGTCACAAGTCCAGCAGAAAACGTTCTGACCATGCAGGAGACCCATCATCTCTCCAGTTCCTCTGTGGCCTGGAGTTGTGCCAGGGGGATTTAGGGTGGAGATCAGGGAAAGGTCCTTCCCCCAGAGGGTGCTGGGCACTGCCCAGGCTCCCCAGGGAACGGGCACGGCCCCGAGGCTGCCAGAGCTCCAGGATCCTTGGGACACCGCTCCCAGGGATGCACAGGGTCTCTACAATCCTGTCCAACCCAAACTATTCTGGGATCCTATGGAAGCTGGCCAGGCATTCCTACCAAGGACAATTCCGTACAACTCTGCAGAGCACCACAGAGATTCCAGCAATTCAAGGACCCAAACCGCATTCCCTGTGAGCTGGCAGAGGAGACCAACATCACCCCTCCCTGCGCTGAAGGCAGTGAAGATCCAACCCCACAGGAGCCTGTTCTCACATGGAATATCCGTGAGCAGCTCCCAAACCCAGTAACTGCTCGGGATTTGCTTTGCACTTGCACCTCTGGCGATTTGAAGCTGCTGGAGAAACATCAAAGATAAACACAAAAACCTAAAGCTTGATTAAGCGCATGAAAAGCTGCTGTTAAATTGGGCCTCTGGCTTTCCTCGTGAATCCTTTTTATTTTCCCACTTGCCTTTTCTTTCATTTCTTTTTCTCTTTTCACTTCAGCAGGAAGCTCATTTGCGCAGGGAATGTGACCTGGGGATGATCCTAGGGAATGCAAAGGGCTCCTTCACTCCCTCAGACCCCTCTGTGGACTTCTTACAAGTCTGTTGAGGATAAACATCACTCCAGACCCTCTTGTCAAGCAAATTAAGCTCAGATCCTTAACCCAGGATCATCTCAACAAGTGTGTTGAGGTCTCAGGAGGTTGGATCTCTATCTCTCTTTGGATATGATGGATGTCATCTTTATTTACAAGGGTGAAAAATGAAAAAGGCCTCAGTGAAACAAAGGGTTTCCTGTGGATGTATTTGAGGCCAAAATTACAATTAAATAGGTGGAAAATTACATGAGCCAACTTGTGCTGGGATATAATTCAGAAACAAGTGCTAGGAACATGAGTCAACGGGAAAGGATCAGGAGACTCCAAAGGGAATCTGTACAAAGGATCAAATTCACCTCTGGAGCAGCTCCAAGGAATCTCAGCTGTCTCAGAGCAGCAGATGCACTGCCAGGGTTATGGGAAAGGTGTTTATCTAATCTTTGCACTCACAAATTATTATTTATATGGGAGGAATGCTGAGGTGTCCTGGGACTGGGGCCCTGTTGTGTGGAGCGATGTACAGGCCCTGCTCTGAGCAGACCAGAGATAAGGAGTGATATCAGCCAGGGAAGTGATGGATTCCGCAAGAAACACATGGATAAAACCTGGTTTAGCATTTTAATTTGATGTGGGCATGGCTTCAGCAAACTGGAGTCTGTCCCTGTGTTCTGGAGCCTGTCCCTGTGTTCTAGAACCTGTCCCTCTATTCTGGAGCCTGTCCCTGGGTGCTGTCCCTGTGTCCTGGAGTCTATCCCTGGGTGCTGGTACCTGTCCCTGGGTGCTGGTATCTGTCCCTGTGTCCTGGAGCCTGTCCCTGGGTGCTGTCCNGTTCTGTGTCCTGGCCCTGGGTGCTGTCCCTGGGCGCTGGTACCTGTCCCTGTGTCCTGGTACCTGTCCCTGGGTGCTGTCCCTGGGTGCTGGTACCTGTCCCTGTGTCCTGGAGCCTGTCCTTTGGTCCTGTCCTTGTGTCCTGGAGCCTGTCCCTGGGTACTGGAGCCTGTTCCTGGGTGCTGTCCCTGTATCCTGGAGCCTTTTCCTGTGTCCTGGAGCCTGTCCCTGTGTTCTAGAGCCTGTCCCTCTATTCTAGAGCCTATCCCTGGGTGCTGGTACCTGTCCCTGGCTGCTGGACTGGGCTGGCAGGAGCAGAGTGAACTCCTGGTTACCACTGGAGAGGAGAGGCCTGACCTCAGGACACCTCAGGTAAAGGTGCTCCCTCCTTGCCAGGGACCTGTTTGTGTCTCCACCCCTGGAGGTGTCTAAGGAAGGCCTGGATGTGGCACCCAGTGCTCTGGGCTGGGTGACAAGGCAGGGATCGGTCACAGGTTGGACTCCATGGTCTGGAAGGGCTTTTCCAGCCTCAGGGATTCTGGGATTCTGTGAATGGATCTCCTTCCCCCTGCTGTCACTTGTCTCCCTGTCCAGCACCTCTGCAGACCGGGGTTACTCCAGTGGAAGGTGTCCCTGCCCATGGCAGGGGTTGGAACTGAATGGTTTCAATGTCCCTTCCAACCCAAATTCCGTGATTCCCTGACTCTCTTGAGACAGTCCCTGTGGCCTTTGCCCGGTGGATCCATGGCAGCCCCTCTCTCAGCAGCCGAGGGCAGAATGATGCACGGAACGGAGAGTTCCTGGATCTAATTTAATGCTGGACCAGAGTTCCCCACAGCTGTGGCTGTGGGCAGGTTGGTTTTAATCAAAAGCACCAAGCACCAAACCCCAAAAACTTCTGTGGGAGCTGCAGAATTCAGAGCAGTTGGAAAAACTGCTGCACCTGAGGTGCCTAAAGAAGGCAGTGATAGGGAGAGGAGCCAAATTTGGGGTTTAATGAGCTTGATTGATGCACATCCCTGCTTCCAGAAACCCCTGATCCCTTCATTAGAAAGGAAAATATTCCTGCTGCTGGATCCTTCCAGAGCAGTGTGAGCTGTTATTTCCAGGGCTGAGTGGGAGGTTTGGGATGGCAGAGAGGGAGGGCAGTGCTCCAAGCAAAAGCTTTTCCCTAATGGTAATCTGATGGACAGGAGAGTGAGCCTGGAATAGGATTTTGCTGCGGATCGTGATTGGGAAAATTTTGTGCCAAGTGTTCAGGAACTGCCTGTGAGAGCTGCACAAAATTTGGTGGTACTGAGCAAGAGAGAACAAAACACAGCTGGGATCATCCCATGGATCTCAGTGTGAGTGGAGAGGGAGAAAGGCAAAGGAGGGACTTCAGCTCTTCCCAAGTTCAAGCACAAATGCGTGGAGGCTTTTCAGGAAGGAATCTAAGGAAACAGCAGATTATGCCCCGGGATGTGCTCTGGAGCTGCCATTTTGCACGGAACAGGGGCATTTGCTGGGGAAAAGGTGCAAACATGGAATAACTTTCATTATTTTCTCTCATTGCCCAAAGAATTTGTGGCTGCCCCATCCCTGGAAGTGTCCAAGGCCGGGCTTGGAGCAACCTGGGGCAGTGGGAGGTGTCCCTGCCCATGGCAGGGGTGGCACTGGATGGGATTTAAGATCCCTTCCAACCCAAACCATTTTGGGATTCTGGCCTGATTCTCTGATCCATTAAAACCCAGTTTCTGAGACTGTGACATTCCTTTACGTTCCATAAGGGGATGTGTGGGAGCAGTACCAGCCTCTTCCTGGAAACTTCTTCTCTAGTGTGCTTGTCTTTGAAGTGCCCTGCAAAATTAGCGCTGCTGAGGCTGGGAGGGACCTCTGAAGATGTTCTGCTCCAGGTCTCCAGCTCTGGGCAGGGTCACCTGAGGCTGGGGTTGAGTATTTTTAAGGACAGAGACTCGGCAACCTCTCTGGACAGCCCCAGTGCTTGAGCACCTTCAGTGGAAAGAGCTTTTTGTGGTGTTCAGTGAAATGTTCCCCATTTCAGCTCATGCCTCATGTGCCTGGCTCAAGGAGGAGCTGGGGCAGAGCCAGAGGGCCACTCAGCACTGTGAGGGACATGTTGGATCCCTCACACTTTGGGTTTGTTATTAATCACGTCCCCATAAAACTTCCCAGACAGCACATCCTGGAAGGTCACCCAGAGTAAATCAGTCCTGGTGCACAGCAGAGCTGAGGAGTTATGGCTCAAGGCCGCTCAGATAAATCCCAGCCTGGGTCTGATGGGGTTTGAATTAATTTGGGAATGTGTAAAAGCCACCCCGTACATAAACTGGTTTTTGTTTGTTTGTGCATCTTGAATAATTAATAAACCACAACAGGAAGGTTGGAGATTCATAAACTCCAGGCTCAGCCAGGCGTGCAGGGGACTTCTTCCCAAAACCTGGAGCAAGGTGAGATAATTTCTTATATCCCAGTGGTAAAACAAGTTTATTTTCACACCTCTTTAGCATGGCTTTAATTACCCAGAGTCCAGAGGAGTCCTGGTTTTACACACTCCCATTTCTCCTCTGCTGGGAGAAGGAAAGATCAACAGAATTAAACCTGGAGTAAAGCTGTTGAAGATACAGCCTTATTGAGCTAATGATGCTGCTGTTTGGTCGTTGCTGATTGAGTTTTAATTCAAGATAAACTAGTAATCAATTTAATTAGAGGAGCACAGCAGGGTGTGGGGGTTGAGCTGAGGGGCTGCCTGGGCCCATTTGAAAACAATCCATGATTTAATCATGGAGTCTCTGGTCCACACTGAAGACACCTGTGTGGGAGAAGGGACGAGGTTTCATCCCTGAATTCCTGGTGCAGAATGAGGCAGGAGTGACAAAGCCCAAAATTTTGTTTGCCCTAACACTTTTATGGTTTTTAAGCTGCCTCATTTCTGTCTGTCTCTTCAAAAGCTTCTTAAATAAGGTGTTAAACTGAGCCATTTGAATGGATTGAGCTGAAAGTTTTATCCCAGAAGTCTTGGGCTAAGTTTAAGCCACATTTTATAAATTTTTGGCTGACAGAACCCTCACAAGTTACAGTTGGCCAACAGAACCCTCACATTATTTCTGCAGCAGAAATGCACAGAAATCTCATTACAGACCAGATTTGTTGTTTACTTCAGGCCTGTTGACTTCCTCAAACCCATCCCGAGGCTGATGTGGGTTCAGTGCTTTAATTACACAGCAGAACTAAAGAATAAACTGCTCTGACAGTTGTTCTTACACAGAACACGAAGATTAGGATGGGCAAAACATTATTTCTGAGAGAGATATGTGATATATATATTTGTGAGAATAATGTGAGAGGTTTTAGGTGGCCAAGGCAAACCTGAGGCCTGCACTGCCTTCAGGCGTCCTGCGCAATGACATTCCCGGGGGTCACTGTGGAGAATTTGGGCCTGATAAACAAGGAAAATGGACAAAAAAAATGCATTTTAGGTACTGTTCAGAGGTTCCTGCCTTGATAGAAGGCTGCAAGTGTCCCGTTCCAGTCTGCTTGGTATTGGAGTCAATTCAATTAACTTCAAAAAGCAAAATACATGGGAAACTTCAAAGTGATATCTCCAAAGTCACCTTGAAGTTAGGAAAGTCTTGACTTGTTTCTCACTGTGTCAAACTGGAGAGAAGATAAAAATTCACTGCACAGTTCTCTCACATGTTGGGTATCCAGATCCCCCTTCAGAGAAACAGGGATTATATCCATTTTTCTTATTATTTTCCACATCCTTTTGGTTAAACTTTGTGAAAGTGATGGGTATTGCCTGACTCTTCATTCTTCACGAGGTGTCCCGCAGCCCCAGGCGCCTCTAACTGGGAATTTGGTGATGATAAATTGGGTGAAACTCCGAGGAAATCAACACATGGCTTTTCCTTTCCATCTTCATCAATAAGGAAAAGGGGAGGAAATTGTGGGGACCTGAGTAGGAAGTGTTGAGGCTGGCAAAGTGTCTTTATTTGGGGCATAATTGTGTGGGCCTGAGCAAAGGGAAGGTGAGAGGAACCTGCCCCAAACAGGAATTCAGGAAGGGCAGTTTTACAGGACATTTTGTCAGGATTTTTGTCTGGCACGTCCTTCTGCTTGGAGTAAAGACCCATGGTGTCCGGAGCTGCGGGGTATTTCCCTGGGTTCTGTCACATCCTTGGCCTTAAATGTGAAATAAATTTCCAAAATCTGCTCCCTGGCCTGAAATGGTTCATAGATTAAATGGGCATTTTTTCTCGTGGGTTTTTTGAAGGTTTTGGTCCACCTGGATCTGCACCTCGAGCTGTGCTGTGGTTCCCTGGGCTGCTCCTGGCTCGTGGATGGATTCACTGCCAGTTGTCGCTTCAGGGACTCTTTTCTCATACACTGATCAGCTCTTCATGACTCAAATACATTGTGTTTGATAATGGCTACTAAAGGAAATCCATTTTCTGGTGCTGCTGAAATAAGGAAAGAGTTTTTGCCTGTTCGGGTGGAAGGTCTTGGCACTGTTGTGGAGTGGGGGCACTTCCTGAACAAGAACCCAGAGCTGAGCGGATCATGGGGCTGAATTCCTGCTCTGCTTTGGAGATTAGTTCCTCAATTCAGCTGAGATTTTTAGGACTGAATTAAAGAAAGGGGAAAAAAAACAAACCAAGAAGCCATGAATTAAGAGCTTAAAAACTGATACTTCTTTGAATCAAAGATATTTCCATCCTGTCTGTTGATGGCAGTGGCACAGGATCAATTAATAGAACATAAGTCCTTTGTTTATAAAGCTCCAATTTCTTCCCATCCGGAATTGTTCATAATACAGAGTTTATTTTTAAACTCTGACTTTCAAAGGAGCCTGACAGTTGTCAGTCTCAGCTAAATTAAAATTATCCTGACACCTCATGATTCCCACCCTGCACATCCCTCATTATCTCGATGAATTGAGGGCTCACTTACAGGAGTTTTAAAGATGACGAAAGTGAGGTGCAGAGGGAGAGAAACTTCCAATCTTCCAGGTTTTTGGAGGGCTGTAGTGACATAAATCCCAACACTTCCCAAGGGAATAACATGGAAATACCTGTGAACATAAGGGCCCGGGTGAGGGATCCAAATCAAAGCTTTGGGCATAAAAAACCAGCTTTGGTCCCTTAGCTCAGGTGGGTGATGGAGGGACTGAGCTGCTCTTCTCATGGAAATGCCATTTTAACACCCTTTAAATGCACTGGGATTTGCCAGCATAAATTCATGCCTTTGAAATGGCAAAGTAAAACTGCGAGTGTGGATGAGGAGAAACTTCTGTTAACATTAGGAACTGGGAAAGAAAGCTATTAATAGATCCAGCCAGTGATGCTAAACAGAGGGATAAATGTGAATTCAAGCTACTGCTTTTAAGTGGAAGGAGCCAGTATGGAAAATAAATCCCAGATTTCCTCTGGGACACTGTTCAGATTAGCCCTAATCTTCCCAAATGAGCAGGAGGTGGGGAAAGAAATCCTTTTTGTATGTTCAAATAAACAGCAGAGACAGCCTGACCTCCAGCATGACCCCAAAACTCCATCCCGGGAATGAACAGCAGGAAAACCCTCGTGGAATAGGAAGTGGGAATGCTGAGCCAAGGGAATGGGGACTCTGGGGATGGAAGGGGTGCAGGGGTGCTCTCCTGGGCGAGCCCTGCGCTGCTGTGCAGAGCAGCTCCACGTTGATTAACTACGTTGCATAATTTATGCTCCTCCTTATTTAATCACTCTGGAGTTGCGGTGCTCTCTGGCAGTTGCTAGATTGCTTTATTAAATTTAGGCTGTGTTGAAGAAAATTTATTTTTGTGTATTCCCCCTTTGTAATTTTTTTTTTTCCCTTAAATGCTGTCACATAAATTAGGGCGTTATCGATGAATCTGCATGAGGAGCTTTGCTATTTAGTTCTGGGGCCAGAATCCCCTAAATCATGTATGACACCTGTATTAGAACTTACTTCTCACTATTCTTCTCCGTGATGGATTTACTTCCCCAGCTTCCTTCTCATTTCTATCAGACAAAGGCATTCAGACTGGGAAGCAAGGGAGGAAAAGAAATGGAAATCTAGGTTTTGTCTCTTTACTCAGGAAGGTGAAATAGCAAGACGTGGAACAGATCTGTTCAATCACATCATGGCATCAAATACTGACATCTTTTTATTTCCCATTCCCAGAGGAGTGGTAGGGCCAGGGGAGGGGAAAGGTGCTGTTTGTGGCGGTTGGTTAGAGGGGGTTCAGTCCAGAAGAGGATTAAACATAATCATGGAATGGGTTGGGTTGGAAAGGAAATAAGAAGTCACCACCCCCTGCCATGGCAGGGACACCTCCCACTGTCCCAGGCTGCTCCAGCCTGGCCTGGGACACTTCCAGGGATCCAGGGGCAGCCACAGCTTCTCTGGGAATTCCATCCCAGCCCCTCCCCACCCTCACAGCCAGGAATTCCTTCCCAATAGCCCATTCAACCCTGCCCTCTGGCAGTGGGAAGCTTTTCCCTCTTGTTCAGGCCCTTATCCCAAGGGGCTTCCTGTAAGGAGGAGGAAACTCTCACAGTTGAAGTGTTAGTGAAGAAAATTAACACGTTAATGAAGAACTCAGAAAATATAAATTCTTTCCTCTCTTTTTAGTGACTCCCTTATGTCATTTATTCCCAAAACCTCATGAATGCAGTGAGGTCAAGAAGAGGAATTTTAGAGAAATGGTGCCATTGATAAAAATTCCTTTGGATAAAGGGCATCTGCCTGGACTTTCCTGTTGCTCAAGGCTGGAACCTGCTCTGTAAATCCACAGAGTTTCTTTTGCAAAGTTTCAACTGATACCATTTCTTGTTACACATCCTCTACATGGCACATTAATTAGTTTAAACAGTAAGAAATTACCAGATGTACATTTGTGATTGCAGAAATCAAAGTTAAAACACCCCAACACCACCACTCCTATGTCCAGACACATGTGAACATCTGAAAAGTCAAACCTGTGTTTGATTTTTAAGGACAAACGACTCTTTAAAAGCCAAGTATTCACTAGAAAATAGCATTTTTCTTCGTAAAACACACATCAATCCTAATTTAGATGCAAGCAGAAAATATTTCCCTCAAAAGTCCTCACCAGAAGCAAAATATTTCCAGAATTGGTGTCTATTTATCAATAAGTGCTGATGTGGACATAATACAGGGTTGGATTGAATTTCCTCCTTGTTATTTGTCTGCAGGTCCTTGATTTATGAATTTATCCACACATGTATGGAGCCATCCTTCAGCTGCTTGAAAACTACCCCATGGAAGTGTTTTCAATGGAAAATTGTTTTCCCAGTTATTCATCTCATTGCTGGGATCTGCTTCCAGTGGTAAAATTAGATTTCCCCCAATAATTCTTTTCAGGCAGCTGTCAACATCCTCCTGATTCTGCTTTTCTCTGCCAAATTTACATTCTTCCTTAGCAAAATAAATCTCCCACGGGTTATAGGATATTTTTTATCTCCAAAGCTATCCCTTGGATATACATGAGTGCATGGCTGTATCGCTGTAAATCCTACAAAAGGGGGAAAAAAGCAGAGGAAATTAGAGCTTTTTAATGAGAAAATTAACTCCACACTGGTTACTTAAGGCTTTTTTTTCCCCATCTGTTTTATTAAGCATCCGAAGTGGAACAGGCCTAATCTTCCCAGATTAAAGTTCCACAAATTTGAGGAGTGGAGTACATGCAAATATTCTTTTGTAGTCTTACTGAAATACTGTAATCCTCAGAAAAAAGGGGAATTAGACTTGTAATAAGGAGATTCTGCGTCCTGCTGTAGTTTAGGATGTCCAAAGGAGCTGTGGCTGCCCCTGGATCCCTGGAGGTGTCCAGGTTGGAGCACCCTGGGACAGTGGGAGGTGTCCCTGCCCATGGCAGGGGTGGCACTGGATGAGTTTTAAGGTCTCTTCCAATCCAAACCATTTTGGAATTCTGTGATTTATAACAAAACTCTTCCTGTGAACTCCCCAAAACTGGGGATTGGCATCAGGACTCCCAGACTTGGTGAGGAATCCGCTGTGATGGGATGCTTGACCTCAGGTGAGTGACTTGTGTGCTCTCTTGGAAAACCGATGTACAAACTTTGTGGATGGTCTGTTTGGAATGGTTCTTTCAGAAAANTGGGATGGGATGGGATGGGATGGGATGGGATGGGATGGGATGGGATGGGATGGGATCCAGGCTTTGATTCCACACTGAAATTCCATGCTGATCTTTTCCACTATTCCTTTTAAGACTGGACTTTAAAAGTGCAGTTCTTGCACAATGATTTTGAGAGAAGTAATCCAAGTGTTCCCTTTTCTACTCCCTCTGTCCTGGTGCTCCTGCAGAGCCTGGTCACTGCCCTTTCTCCATCCAGGGGTGCGTAGGTGTCAGGATTAGGGCAGGATTTAGGCTTTTCTGGGAAGCAGCCGCTGGGAAGCTCTGTAATTTGGTTATTGCCTCTCTGGCTATCAGAACACACTGGGCTGGCTGGTTTTTCCTGCCAGAACTGCAAACAGCTCCCTGCACCTCATCCCTCCCTCTCCTGCGTGCCCACTCCTTACATAAACCCCGCTCCAAACGCACTCCCGACAAAATTGCCTCCCAAATTACAGCGGCAGCGTCACGGAAAGTTTCATTTCTGACTTGTGCTAATTCCAAGAGGAACAAAGAGTGTCAGATCCCACCGCACTCCCCCAGCAGAGCGTTCTGTGCTGGGGTCTGCGTGCAGTGGGCGCGGTGCAGTGCTGGGAGCAGCGGCAGTGACAGGTACACTGTGACACGTTAATAGTGCCTGATAAATCACTGTCACCCGCTCCCAGGGCACTGCGCGCTGGAGGGAACAGATTTCTCTGCCGTCCTGCTCTCTCTGCTCGTTTCCTGCCTGGCACTGCTCTCCTTGTTCAGGGTTACACCCACCCAGCTCAGGGTATGGGGCTGTGGTGCTTCCCCAATGCTCCACGCAGGGGCTGGCCACTAATAATTCATTTTTGAGCAAAGGGAGAGCAGGAATTTGGAAAATGTCATGGTCTTCACACTGTCCTTGTGGTCACCGAATCCCTGAGGTTGGGAAAGCCCTCCCAGATCATCGAGTCCAACCTGTGACCCATCCCCACCTTGTCAGCTCCGAGCACTGAGTGCCACATCCAGTTGTTCCTTGGGAACCTCCAGGGATGGGGATTTTACAGGGCCTGGATCTTTCAGGGGCCCTGACTGGCACCAAAATATCCCTGTTGAGGAGCAGTTCCTCTTCTCCTGGAAGCACCATGACTGTGGTGCGGCTGCTTTGGCTCTGCCTGGCTGGGTGAGCTGGCCCATGGCTTTGGGAGCCACCAGAATCCCAAGGGAATGTCAGGCACTGTAGGAATCTCGATTTACTGTCAGGAGGAGGTGGCACATCCGTTATCCCAGTGATCCAACTGGCACTCCATTAACCAGGATCATGGAATCACAGAATATCCCGAGTTGGAAGGGACCCCCGGGTCCAACTCTTAAGTGAATGGCCCATCCAGGGATCAATCCATGGGAAAATGGAGCCAGTGAAATCCATTGGGATGCACTGGACTTGCGGATTTGGGCATTGTGCTTCCCTCTTTAGTGCCTTTTTCTATGAAGGAAAAATAAAGCAAAACCATCTCAAACCCTCCCAGGTTCTGAATTTAAAGCATCTGTTCTGCTGAGATTGTCTCAAGGTGCTTTCTAAATATTTGGAATTAGGATACAAGAAAAATGGAATTCTCCTGAAGACTTTGCAAATCTGAATGGTCCCGATAAGAAGAGGATTAAGGAAAAGTTGTTTGAACAAACCAAGATGGAACAATGAAGGTCTTTTTGGCACAGGAACTGTGCTGCCAGGAGAACAGAACCCAGATCTCTGGAATTAATTAATATTAATTCATTATTTGTGTAATATAAATCATGTAATTACCATGTGCAATTTCCGTTTCAAACTCAGTTAATTTATCATTTTATGTCCTTGTAAACTATGGTTGAATCCAGCAGCTCATTTTTATCTTCGTGTTAATTAATTCTTCTCTAACGTAACTCTGGGCTTGTTTTCTCCCTGACATGGACAGTCAGGCATTCAGGCATAGTCTGTGGTACCAAAATGAGATATGAGGAACTCAATCCATGGGTCCCTGGCTGTCCAAATGGTTCGTCCAGGGGAACTGGGAGTATCCATGAAGTCAGAGCACGTCCCTGTGTGCACATGGATGCATCCATTTCCCTGATCTCCTGATTTCCCAGTTTTGCTCAGCCTCTACTACACAAAATGGGACCTGGTAAGAGTTTGGATCACTTTTCTGTGCTCACTCTTCCCTCTGAGAATGGCCGATTGTTCTGGAAGGAATCTGAAGTGACAAAGGTGGGGTTTGATCACGGTTTTCCTCTGGCAAATTCCTGGGACAAGGGCTCTGTCCTGCTGTCACAGGGATGTGGAGGCCGGAGGGAGCACTTGGTGTTCCCTGAACATCACCTGCAGGGCACTGCTCTCTGTGTCAGCCGCGGGAGTGGGTTTGGGTGGGATATTGGGAAGGAATTCTTCCCTGGGAGGCTGGGGAGGGGCTGGGATGGAATTCCCAGAGCAGCCGTGGCTGCCCCTGGATCCCTGGAAGTGCCCAAGGCCAGGCTGGATGGGGCTTGGAGCACCCTGGGACAGTGGGAGGGGTCCCTGCCATGGCAGGGGGGGGACTGGGGGGGCTTTAACGTCCCTCCAACCCAAACCATTCCCTGGGGTTTTATTTTAGCAACTGGAGTTTTTTATCATTTTCCTTCCCCCAGCTTTCTCTCCAAAAGCTCCTGGTGGGATTCTTGGGATGTCCTGTGCGGGGACAGAAGCTGGACTTGGATAATCCTTGTGGGTCCCTTCCAGTTCAGGATATTCCATGATTCCTTCCTTTCCTCCTGCCGTGAAATACACCCCTCATGACCTTACGGAGCTCCGAGCACAGCTTGGGTTTGATCTCTATGAAAATAAGAGCAGCTGATAATTTATTTCATTCCAAACTCACATTTTTAATTAGCTGTCTACTACAAGCAATATTTCATCACCCCATCCATTGACAGGGAGACAGTCAAAGCTGTATTTTTAGTTCCTGTACTTTGCTTTTCCCTCCAGATGCTCATCCTCTCTTTTTTTCCTAATGTAAAACTATTAATTAATGAGAGACAATCACTCACACGGTGCCACTGGCTGTCAGGAGCTAACAAATGCCAGTTAAAAAAGCGAAATAACGAAACTGGGAGCACGGAGAGGTGGCAGCAGGAGAAGGGAGATGAGAGGAGTTAATTGCTGGACTTTCAAACATCCAGGGAAGGGAGGTGTTGATAAAGGTTACAGGGGAAATTAATGATGTACAACAAATTAACTCCAGCAGCTAATGCTGGAAGGGAAACCCTAATTATGAAAGAAGGCAGGATGAGGACTGGGAAAGGGATGGTGGGACACTGGTGGAGACAGGACAGAGCTGTTGGGGACCTTGTTTGGAGCCTTGGAAGAGAGCTCTGGATCGTCTGCTCCAGCAGAACTCAGGAGGCTGTGAAGCATCACAACAAGGGGGGTTAAAGCGTCCCCTGGGCCCTGCTGGGCCCTGCTGAGAGGTTTTGCTGTCAGAGCTGCTGCTGTGACAGGGTGACCGTGTTTGGGTGTCCCCAGGGACAGGAGGGCAGCGGTGTCGTGTCAGAGGGGGCAGCGATGACAGCTCTGTTCTGGTTCCTCCCCGCAGCTCCTCTCCCAGGGACAGCATCAAGGCCAGAGAGAGAAAATGAACTGGGAGAAATCAAAGCTGGAGTTAAGCAGGGCTGGGGCTCAGACCCTGAGGGGCTGTGGGAGGAAGTAACCCCACCGTCCTTCAGACCTTCTCGTGTAGGTCTGGCACAGAGAGGGAGAGATTCTCCCTTGGTTTTGTGCAGTCAGAACCCTCAGATGGGGCTGCCTCTCTTGATGAGGCCACCAGGGACAGCCTCCCTTGAGACATCCCCTCCTCCTGCCCTGGCCTCCCGACTCTGCTCCAGTGCTGCAGCAATCGAGCCCACAAGAAGTTCCCATCACAGGGTTCTGTGTCTCTTTGAAAAGAGACATCTGAGCACTGCAAGGCCTTTTTCATCTCAGAGCACAATAGTGTTTCCATCAGTCTTTGCTCCAACCCTCTCGGTGCTAAAGAGAATGAAAAAATGCCCCTTGATTTCCTTGGTGAGCTGTGGACCAAGCCTCTGCTTTCTACAATATTTCTATGTGAGGAGGGGAAAATGAGCTGAATATTAACAGACAACTCTGAGCCAGAGTTACATCAGAGCCCCCGAGGAATTCCGTATCTGGGTTTTGGGATCACATGCTCTGAGAGGTCAGCTATTAATAGGTTCTGAAAGCGGAGCTGGTGATCATTAGGTGCTTTGAATAAATTTCAAGGTGTTTGTTTCAGGTGGGTGTCGTGTTCAAGGGGTCGGTAATTAAAGCCATTTCTGGCTTAATGTTTTATCTGTTCATCCAGCCGTGGAATCAGTTCATAGTAAAGATCCCTTTTTAACTCACTTGCACTACATATCCCTGAGGTTTTGATAAGCGCCTTCCAAGGATGTTTAGATTTTTTATGGATTCCTTCTTGTGATGACTATTTTGATGCATTTTAGAAATCCTTTAAGCAGATCCTTTCCCCACCACTGGCACATGATTTGCTGTTCCATTCCATGTCAGCTCATCCTTTCATCTTCCTCATTCAGCATCCCCCACGAAAAGTCTTTCAGAAGTTTACTTTAGGCTTGACATTCCAAATGTTATTTATTACATTGTCTATCAGGTTGTCTCTCCCTCCATGTGACCTTTCGAGATGATTTCAGAGCTGAGGCTCAGGCCCTCAGAATATCTGAGGCCGTGGCTGCAGCTCCCAGAACTGTTTGTTTAGACAATAACAGCATTTTCTATTCAAAAAATCAGTGCAAGGAGTCACCAACCTCTCATTTACAGCCTCCTCCTCATCACACTGCAGTGCAAATCCACTGGGGAAGGGATGAAATCGTTCGTGCTGCAGCAGAATAAGCCCACAGACACAGAGATTCCTTTTCCAGTATCACTTTCCAACCCCAAGCCATCCCAGAGTGCTTTCCTGAGTCAAATTACCTATTTATGGACCTGTGCAAAGGCAGGCTGATGTACAGGCCTGCCTGGGTAGATCTCAGCGCTGTTACTGTCTTGGTGTGTCTGCTAAGGAGCTGCAAATCCGATCTCTCATTCATTACTCCCAGCTCGTTCAGCGTCCCGCAGCACTGAGTGCACTCGGATTTAATTCACTTGAGCTGCTGCCACAGGATCTTTCCCTGGGTATTCCAACCAAGGTGCCTGCTCTGGCTGCGGGGCCTCGTGTGCTCCGTTCTGCACTTGGGAGGAGTGGAAAATCATAAACCTTGGAATGACTTGGGTTGGAAAGTGCCTTAAAACTCATCCAGTTCCATGGGCAGGGACACCTTCCACTAGAGCAGGATGCTCCAAGCCCCATCTAAAACTTCCAGGTGCGAATGAGTGAAAACTACCTGCCAGGGCTGGAAGGGCAGAGCCCAGCAAAGCTGGCCTGGAAGCTTTCATGGAGAAGACTCAAGGTTTGTTCCCCCAATGATATTTGCTTTATTTCTGCTCCTGTCTTTTCTCCCTTGGCTCTGGTGAGGTTTAAAGCAGGAGTCTGAGCTCGGCTGCAGTCCCTGGGCGTCCAGGGAACGGCAGAGAGCTCGTTTCATGTGTCAGGATGGGTTCAACCACAATGTTATCCTGCCTTTCCAATCAAACCTTCCCTTTGTACTCTGACTAACGGAGATAATAAATCACAGCTTTACTTTAGGCTGTTTTGGGGAGTTTTGATGCCCTGATTTACCAGTTGATGTTACTGGAACCATCTCACCAAGGAATTAAGCTCCCCACTGTCTCTGGATGGTTCCAGCATGGAAAGGGACAGCAGTGGGCAGTTCAGACTGTGTTCATGCACAAACACGAAGGATTTGGACCCTGCAAACCTGGGCTGCGCCTGATTCCCAGAGAAATTGTCACCTGTCACTGCTTCCTTGTCCATGCAGGGCTGAAGGCTCAGGAGGTGGGCACTGCCATCGCTGCCTTCCCTGGAGGGGGAGAAGCTCATCCGTGCCAGCCAAACCCTGGGGCTTTGTTTTGGGAACTGGCCATCCTTTGGGAGACAGAATCCCAGCACGGACAGGGCTGAAAGCAATTCCTGCCCTGGCACAGCACCAGATCTTTGCAGACGCCAAGGGCAGGTGTGACCTGGCCAGCCCCAGAGGAGCTGGGTGTGGGTATTTGATCAAAACCAGGAAAAACTTAAGTCCTGGTGTTCCTCCTCTTCCAAGCTGATGGAGCTGCAGGTTCATTGCTCAGCCCATCGGGCAGTGATGGTTTCAGGAATTAATACAACACGGTGGGAGCACAGCTCAATAAACTGGATTTTCACCCAGCCATGACCAGTTGGGTTGAACATTCAAGTCCATGGCCTCAGTAACCCCCCTAAGCCAAGATTAGAGCACAGCTCGAGGTTTAAACCACAGGAGGGGCAGAGGAAATGTTTCAAAGGGCTTTAAGTTGCGTGAATTTATGGAGGGAATTCCAGGTGGGAGAGGTTAATGGAGCAATGCCTTTGTTAGCAAGAGAACAGGGAAACAATCCTTCGTGTTCTTTGGATCCAGAGCTTATCCCAAAGCTCCTGGGACAAGATTTCTTCTTAGAGCTGTCAACAGCTGAACCCAGAGAGGTTCAGGATTCACCAGAGGATGCAGATGTTTGATGTCGGAACAAACATTAACATTTGAATTTGGGTTGTTCGAAACATTGGGATCTTTGTAGTGGACACTGCACTGACCCAAAACATTGGGATCTTTGTGGTGGACATTGGACTGACCCAGATCAAACACTGAGATCCCACAACCCTGCAGGTCATAAATGATTCCCAGGGTGGGAATCAGAACGATTGAAGGAACCTTGTGACATTCTCCATGAAAATACCCTTTTTCTCTTCTTTTTGCTGAGCTAGAAATGTTCTTTCCTTCTCTTTTGAGGTAGGAATGCTCTTTTCTTGCTTGTTGATGCAGCTGGGAGGATCAATAAGTTTGTCTCTCTTCTTGTGTCTCTTCTTGTCCTCGATTATATTTGATTGGAGTTTGAGCAGGGCGTGTTTAGTTGCAGTACTTGGCAGTTCTCTGGCAGAAACCTGGATAATTTGGGGCAATTTACTGAACCTTTCGTGCATCAGGTACCTATTTTTAACAAAGATAATGAGAGTTTTGTTATACCTGTCGGTGATGTCTCCTAATCCCTGTTCCTGACCTTGCCTGGGGCCCACATTTCTGTAACATTCAGGCTGCAATGTAAACAGTTCTGTTCCTACTGTATTTCTGTTTACCCACGTGGCTTAGGGGGATTTTTTTTTATTGGAAACCCTTAACCTGTGTTTGTTCAGACAGAAATTATCTATGCCTTGGCATGCAGGGCAGCATTTTGTTCTCTTCTCTTTCTTTCCTTGCCTAAACAAAAGATGAGACAGGCAGGAGCACCAAAGCATTGTTACAGCTGCCTCTCACCTTGAAACCACAGGGGAAACCCATAAATTCAAATATTGGATTTAAGGTTTTGAAGATTCTTGATAGAAATACTACCAAAGGAGAGGCACCCCTGGGATTTACACGATGCTTGGATTTAATTATTCTTAGGGAAGCATTATGTCCTGCCAAGGCAAAGTTTGTCCTTTGCTGTCAGGGCTGAAAGCAACAATTCCACTTCTCCAGAGAGGACCCATAATAGTCTGAAAATAACCAAGAGAAACCAGTTGTGGCTGGAATTATTGTAATTGTTGGTGTCATGAAATGCTCATCCTGTTCAGGATGCTCCAAATGTTCATCCAGAATTGCACATGGTCTTTCCTGGGCAATATTTCCTTTGGGTTTGTATCAGTATCAGCAGGAAAAATGGGATCCTGTTTGTGAGGACATGGAGATCTTCGCAGGAGGGGAGGGGGTGACACAGAGGGAAAGAGGAGGTGACACAGGGGGAAAAAGGGTGGCCATTTCTTGGTCTTGTTCAAAGGAAACCTCATTTGCTGTCTTGAAACACGTTGTGGGTTTGCACAGGGTTTTCAGTTAGAGAATCATGGAATCATGGAATGGTTTGGGTGGGAAGGGGCCTCCAAGTTCATGTAATTCCAACCCCCTGCCATGGGCAGGGACACCTCCCACTGTCCCAGGGTGCTCCAAGCCCTGTCCAACCTGGCCTCAGACACTTCCAGGGATCCAGGGGCAGCCACAGCTCCTCTGGGAATTTCATCCCAGCCCCTCTTTACCCTCACAGGGAGGAATTCCTTCACAATATCCCACCTAACCCTGCCCTCTGGCAGTTTAAAACCATTCCCCCTTGTCCTGTCTGTTATTCCAGAAGAACCTCAGGAGAGGAATTCCAGGTGATGCTATGGCCTCCCTTTCAGTGGACACCACACCAGTGTTTATTCCTGAGGCCCCCTGGCCCCACAGTGCTGCCGGGGGATCCCAGTCTGGGGTCACATCCCAAGTGGAAAAGCTCCTGATGCTCTGGATCCCCTGAACATCAGTCCCACACTTCCCTGAACCCCTGGAGTTAATCCTGATGTTCTGGTCATTCCAGCTCTGTCACAACCTGGATTTGGAGGCCAGGGCAGCTGCCCCTCCTTGGCTCCACTGAACTCACCCGTGCAGGTGAATTTCTGCAAAAACTGGAGCTGTCTCCTTCCAGCCCCTGCCTCCCCTTCCCTGGCCTTCCTGAACCTTCTCTTGGCTGTGCTGTAGCTCCAGTTCCTGGCACTGAGGCCAGGAGGGACGCTTGGATCAGGCGCTCCGTAGCTCTGGGTGTCACAGACCATTGAGCCTCCCCAGTTCCCCCAGGTGCTCGTCCCTTCCAGCCTTCCAGCTTTGATGCAGAGCTCCTGCACCAGGGTTCATCCCAGAGGCAGCTCCATCCCAGGGAAACGTGCTCTGGACAGAACCAGGAATGCTCCCAATGCACCGGGAGCCTTCAGAGCGAGCAGGACTTGTGCGTGTTTGGTCTGAGCCTCTCAGAGGTGCAGAGGGGATTGGGAGGCTCAGCTCCCATTAATTTTAATGAAAATTTAGCACCCAAATGCCCCTGAGTAGTTTTGAAAAATCTTCTCTTTTAGTGGGAGGCATAAAAGCGAGCGTTTGGAATTAGCTGAATTGTGTGAGGAGTTCGTTAGTGTTGGAGATGATAAAAAATGCTCTTCCAGACAATTAATTACCTCCTGAGCTGCTCCAGAGGTGACATCTCCTTCCTGCCTCGGAGCACTTTGTTGTTGGCCCTGAGCTGGGGAGTTTATGCTCCTTTTTAACTCCTGAGCCCACTTCATATATCTCAGGAAGTTCTCAGGAACCATAAAAACGTCTCACGGTCGTTTAAGTTCCACCACTTTATCAATATTGGTATTTAGGAAGAAGGGAACAACTCTTAATTGTTTTCCTGTGCTCTGCCATGTGAGCTACGGCGCTCATTAGCTCTGGCAGGCAGCTCGTGGAACAGGGGCAGGAATTTCCTCCAGGGTGTTTATTCCTGTTAACAGTGACTGATGGTTTTTAGGGGTTCTCAGACATCAGAGTTTCAGGAGACCTGGCTGGTGGGAGACGTGCTCCTGGTGTTCAGGATTTTCTATGCAGAAAGCTTTATAAAACCTTGACTTTTCTGGCTGCAAAAATAACATCTGAGGCAGGATGGCCTTTTGGATTGTGCTAGGATGGGATGCACACAGAGTCAGGGAATCATTAGGGCTGGAAAAGGCCTCCAAGGCCATCAAGTCCAACCCTTGACCAGATCCCACCTCGGGGGAAAGTTCCACATTGTGAAGTGCCAGGTCTACTCCTTTTTTAACACTTCCGGGGATGGTGACTCCAAACATCCCTGGGGAGCCTGTTCCTGGTATCACCGCAGTTTTCTGTGGATCGTTCCCCACTTTCACCCTGATAATTGCATTGGAAAAATACCTTGGATAGGATAATTCCGTATTTTTTTTGGAAAGGTCCTCCACAAGCTCCCATGAAGTTGACTCCCATTATCCTGCTCTTCACTGGGAGCATCTTACAGCCTCCCAGTCCTTGGCAGGGACTCCCAATAACCCCGATTCCTCTCAGTCCATCCACGCTGCTCTCCATCACGCCCAGCACAAATAAATTTCCCCAGCCTCTGTTTTGCATCCTTAGGGTATCAGTTCCCTCCTGTCGCCAGGATCACTTACCCGGGGTGGGATGATGGGAGCCAAACGCTCGTGCGGAGCCCCGCAGGATGTGTGCAGTGCACCTGCCTTCCTAATTACCATGTGCCAGCTTTAATTGCATGACTGCAGCAATGGGATCACACCACTTCCCCTGGCATATTGTGACTGGAACAGCCCACGTTGATTCCTCAGCTACCTGTTGCCCCAAAATGAAATATTTGTCTTATCTGACACAAATTATAATTATCCCAAAGAACCTGGAGGTTCTTCCTCCTCCCCTCCCCCTTTTTTTGTCTTCCTAATTATCACTGTGGCTCCCAATGGAAGCGGTTGGTATCGCTGCTCATTAGCCAAATAATTTCTTTAGCAATTACCAGAAATTTAGGGAGCCAATTTGGAGAAAGCACCGCAGAGTTTTGCCTTTGAAAAATTCTCAGGTGCAGCTCAACCTCTCTTAGTGTAAATATAGAAGCTGCACTGATGTAGCTGCATTCCCTTGGAGCAGAGACAAGTTTAGCTCTCATTTAAAAGCTGGACACCAAATTTTATTGATTGATATTGAAGCTATAAATTGAGGCTGACTTTAGCAGGCCTGAGCCTACCCAGCACCAGGAGCTTCCATGGAGAGACAAGATTTACACTGGCCCAGGATCTTGATTGAAATCCTGTGACCTTTCATTATTTTGTGGCGAAGTAATTTCAGCTTAGCCCTGACAACCCCAGACAGTCAAGCCCAGCCTCCAACCCCCATCAAAACACCAGGGAACAGATTTCTCATGAGCCCTGAATGTTTTTGGAGCTCTTGAGGCTCTGCTTCATGTTTGTATCTTGGGTGAAAGGTCTCAAAACCTCTAACTCAGTGAAAATTGTGGCAGCCTTGCCATTGAACAGTGTCAGGAACTGAAATATTAAGAACAGAACCAAATACTCTGAGATAACAAATCCCAGCCACGTTCAGCTGTGGGAGGGCCCAGGAAGTGGCTCAGGGTGGGATGTTGTTTCCCACAGGAATGAAGGACTGTGCATGGTTTGGGGGAGTTTTTATCCTCCTTTTCACAGAGGGGGCACAGCTGGCACAGGCCCTGGGCACCCAAGGTGGTGTTAAGATCCAATTGTTATTATTATTATTAAGGTTCTTTGGAAATTCCTCTGCCCAAATTAAGGTGCAAATGAGACCATGTGCCAGTGACAATAATATGGGTTTTATTTGATGGTAGGTATGAGAGAGAGAGATAGAGAAAGAGAGAAAAAGAGAAGGAAAGAAGGAAAGAAAGAAGGAAAGAAAGAAGGAAAGAAGGAAAGAAAGAAGGAAAGAAAGAAAGAAAGAAAGAAAGAAAGAAAGAAGGAAAGAAAG
>VZTD01003637.1:32208-43797 GCA_013397725.1 Rhagologus leucostigma | reverse complement strand
TGTGGGGCAAAGCCTCTCCACAGGATGTGCCCTGTGGGGTTGGGGGTTCCACAGCTGGGCCAGTTTGTGTAACTGGAGGATGGGTGTTTATTGCCTCTCACCAGAGGTTATGACACACACCCAAAAGCCTCCTCCTCCCCCCTCGGCTGGGGGGAGTCTGTGTAAGCCTGGCTTCTGTGAGCTGTGCTCTCCCCTCCCACCCCAAACTCAGCTGGGACGGCAGCTGGAGGCTTTGGCCTGTTGTGGATGCACACCTTTCCCTCAGCCTGAGGTGACTGAACAATGGGTTTCCTTTTATCTAATCAGCAGTTCGACTTACAGTCCAAAGTTCTTCAAGGAGGTTTCTGTGGCTGTAGCTTCTTTAAAACTTTATATCAATGTTTGAGGCATAAACTATTTTCAGTCTCTGACAGGTGGGTAAAGATCCAACAAAAAGCTTGGGTTTGGTTCCGTTCAAGAGAGCGGAACTTGGCTGTGCCCAGGTGTCTCCATGTGCTGGTGGCTCCCAGCAGGAGCTGGTCGGAATCAGGATTTCCAGTTCCACACCAGTCCACAAGAGCTAATGAGGGCCCAGCCTGTGCAATCCCAGCCCTGGAGGGGAAGAAGGAAGGCAGACTTCGGAAAACAAAGTGTTGTAGGAGTTAAGGTCAGGGCGTGAGGTGCTGGCTGAGTTCCCAGCTCTTGTCACCGTTTTCTGGGTGACCTTGGCCAAGTCACATAATCTTTCTCTACCTGAGAGCTGTGTGTGGGAGTAATGATGTCTCCCTGGGCAAAAAGATGCCGTTCCTGCTGCATTCTGATGCTCCAGTGTCTGGGATCACAGGTGTTCCTGGAAATTCGGGACATTACGGTATAGATTGTCCCATCCTACGTGTGTCTGGAGCGCCAGAGAGGCGCAGAGCTCTATAAATACAGATATAATCACCCCAAAGCCTGCTGGATCCCTTCCTCCACGCTGCAGTCCTGACAGATGTGTTCTCAGCAAGATTCCCCCATATTCCACAGCCGAGCGGAGTCTGGATGCCGGGGAAACAAAAGAAGAAGATTAATTAGGCTGTCATTGTGTGAAATTGGGTTTGGGGATGGCAGGCACGCTCCACGGCCTGCACGGAGCTGGGCCATTCTTTTAATTAGAGGGACTGAGAGGGAGAAAAGCCGGGTCTTGAGGGGCAGGGGCATTGCCCAGGGGGCCGTGGGGCTTGTTTGGTGGCACGGGAACACGGGGAAGGGTCGGGGTGATGCTCTTCTGCCTGAGCAGCACTGCCTGCAGAGGCTGGGGACACCGAGCGTGCTGGGCTTGAACAAATCAACCTCACCTCTCTGAGCTTCTGCAGCTGAATTCACTCTGTTCTGGAAGTCATCAGTTGCTTAAAACCTAAAATTTCGTGCGTGACAAGCCAGCCCAGTGTCACCCCCTGGGGAGCTGGGGAAGGTCTGGCTGCTCCCCCGGGATCTGGGAGCCTCCTTGCCAGAAAAGGCAGGTGCAGCAGGGCTGGATGTGCCCAGGGAAGGGCAGATGGTGTTTGCAGCACCTCCGAGCCCGGGCACGGGGCTGTGGTGCCAAACCCGCTCTGAATTCCAGCTGCTGCTGCTGGGGGTGCATTCCGAGAGCCGGGGCTGGCTGGGCCCTCCCCGGACTCTCTGCCCCTCTGGAGCATCTCCCTCGGCAGCTCCATAAATTCCCGAACAGCAGCTTTTGTCCCCTTTTTCCCCTTTTCCCCCCAGCCCAAATTTGTGTTTATTTATCTGGAGGCTGAGTTGTGCTTGCAGACAAATGAATTTTTGGTGTCAGTTCCTCGCGGTGAGGCAGCATCTCCGTTCCAGGCTGGAAGGCAGCTCCCCTCTGACAGCACCAGCAGCCACCTGCAGCAGGGCAAGGAGCTGCCAGGGGCAATTGGAACCTTCTGCATCGTCCTGCAGATCCAGGAGATGAATGTGGTACTCAAATCCTCTCCAATTCAGCTCTGCTCCGTTATATCCCTCTCACAAACCAGCACCTGTTGTGTTTTTCCTTCCTCTAAAGAGGAGGGAGGGAGCCGCTCTGGGGAGTGTTTCAGTCCAGGTGAAAATATCCCAACTCCCTCTCCTGGTTTTGCAGTTTCAGCTGGAGAGAGGAATGTTTTTGTGTGCCTTACATTGCTGGAGGCAGAGTTTGAGTATTTTCCTTGGAGTTCAGGGCTTTGAGGTGGGACAGGAATGCTTGGAGGGGCTTTCTCCCCTTCCCTGCCAAACCAAACTCAGCTCCCAGGTGAAGCACAGGGAGAGGGCAGCGCCTGGGCAGTGGCAGAGCTTCCAAACACGGTGCATCTCTGCTCTCTGTTGTGTCCTGCTGGCACCAGCTCCCCCCACTGCAGCCCATCATGGAACCATGGAATGGTTTGGGTGGGAAGAGACCTCAAAGCCCACTCAGTCCCACCCCTGCCATGGGCAAGGACACCTCCCACTCTCCCAGAGTGCTCCAAGCCACGGCCAACCTGGCCTTGGACACTTCCATATTCATGGAAAACTGCTGTCAGGGATTTAATGAATAATGAAACATAAAAATAACAATTAATTTTGTAGCAAGATCTCCCTCCCTAAAATAAACAAACAAATTGCTCCCTATTCTCATTAAATAAGTCCCTTTTATCGGCTGGTTTACAATGCACCCGATGGAAGTTGGCTCCCAACTATTCTGAACCCCATTACAAAACCGTGGTCCCATCTGCAGGGCATTGAGCCCGGCTTGTGCTGGGAATTCCGGCTCCTGGGAACTGTTTGATAGCAGGAAAGGTTGTAAGAATGGAAATCAATATTGATATTCCAGCAGCGAATCCGGCTGAACAACCCCAGACCTCAAACAGAGCGATGGGGAACTGGGCCTTATCTAACTGGAATATTTCAATGGAATGGGTTGGGTGGAAATGGACCTTAAAGCCCATCCAGTCCCACCCCTGCCATGGCAGGGACACCTCCCACGGTCCCAGGGTGCTCCAAGCTGCATCCAGCCTGGCCTTGGGCTCTTCCAGGAACCCAGGGGCAGCCACAGCTCCTCGGGATGATCGGGCCCTGCTCAGCTGTGATTTCCTGATTTAAGGAATTGTCCAGGTGCCTCAGGAATCCTCTGTTCTCCCTGTTCCCACAAAACTCACCGGCTGTTGATGCTGCTGCCCCAGAGGGAGGGAAACATTCCATAAATCCTTCTGTCTCCTTGTTCTATGATAATCTCTCAGAGTGACAGGACTGTTCCTGGTGCCCAGTGCCAGGCTCCAGTGCAGCTCCAGCTGCACTGGGATTGCACTGGGATTGTCCCAAGGACAACCCTTGGGGCCAGCAGCTGAGGGCTCCCTCAGAGGCCTCCCAGAGGCTTTGCAGGTATTCCAGAGCCTCAAGCCAGCCCCTGGGAACCTTGCAGTCCAGGATCTAACAGCTTTTTTTTGAATCAGAGGGAGCTTGGGAAACTTTGCTTAGCCTGTCTTGGGCAATTTGTCATTCCAAGTGTCACTGGGGACCTGGGAGCAAGTCTTGGAAATTAAACGTGAAACAAAGCTCCAATTACCCAAATCAGAGCTCTGTTACACGGCAAGAAATCATTCCCTGGTTATTGTTCATTAACCTTTGCAGAGTGATTACCATGATGGCCAGAAATGTGTGTTCTGTGACCTTTGACAGCAAAGGAACGTGGGGAGGGTCAGAGATCTGGGTTCAGGGTGACAGGACCAGGAGAAACGGCCTCAAGTTGCACCAGGGAAGGCTTGGATTGGATATAAGGAAAAAAAATGACAGAAAGGGCTGTAAAGCACTGGAACAGGCTGCCCATGGAAGTGGTGGAGTCACCTTCCCTGGGAGTGTTCAAAAACCCGTGGCTGTGGCCCCTGGGGACGTGATTTAGTGGTGACCATGGTGGTGCTGGGTTGTGTTGGACTCCATGGTATCACAGTTCTTCTCCAGCCTCAAGGATTCTGGGGTTCCCTGGTTCTGCTGTTTGCTGGTTGAGCAGTGCCTGAGCCTTTTCCAAAGACACACAAATCTGCCATCCCCACCCCCAGCTGGAATTTCTCACCTGTGCTGTCCCCTCTCCAAATATTCCTTCCAGGGGTTTACAGCTCAGAGAAAACCTTTGCTGTTCACATGGAATCTATTTATTCTTTATTTCATCCTTTATTATCCCTGTGAAGAGACTCTCATGAATACTTCAGTAAAACATTCATAAATAGATCCTTAATTATTTAAACCCATTTTCCCCCTTCCTTCCTTAAGGGTGTTGCCTTTCATCCACCCAAACTGAATTTATTGCAGTGCTTAATAACTTTAATTTCAATTAAGTTTTGTGTGTACACGACTCCAAATCTCGTATCCAGCTGTTTGCCAGCAGCCGGTCAGGTTGGGATTTTCATAAATTGAGTTTTTTTGATTGTAGATGGTCATGTTCTCATTTTCAGTCTAGAAAAGGGAAGGCGCCAGGGAGAGCTCAGAGCCCCTTCCAGGGCCTAAAGGGGCTCCAGGAGAGCTGGAGAGGGACTGGGGACAAGGGATGAAGGGACAGGACACAGGGAATGGCTTCCCACTGCCAGTGGGCAGGGATGGACGGGATATTGGGAAGGGATTCCTGGCTGTGAGGGTGGGGAGGGGCTAGGATGGAATTCCCAGAGCAGCTGTGGCTGCCCCTGGATCCCTGGAAGTGCCCAAGGCCAGGCTGGACAGGGTTTCGAGCAACCTGGGATAGTGGGAGGTGTCCCTGCTATGGCAGGGGTGGGACTGGATGGGCTTTAAGGGCCTTTCCCAACCCAAACCATTCCACGATTCTGTGATTCCACGATTATTTCCATTTAGTGGCCAAGTCTCAACACAGCTCCAGGGAAAAAGGTGATCATGGATTCATGGAATTGTTAAGGTTGGAAAAGGTCTCTGAGGTCACCAAGTCAAACCAGGAACACAGCCCCAGCCCGTGTCCAGCACTGACCCTGTCCCCGAGTGTCACACCCACAAAAGGTGTAAGGTCACCCCCTCTCCCCACTGGAATTCCTGCAGGTGGAATAAGAGCCTTAAATCTTTGGATAGATTGGGGTTTGTGAAGGTGACATTGGGTGGGAGTTGAAGAGAAGAAGAATTTCTCCTCAGAAACATCAAAACACAGCAGGGACAGTTGGTGTCTATTAAATCAGATTATTTCCTCTCCATAGTAACCAGCCCGAGTTTCCCATTTCCCTTCCCGCTGTTCCTGCCTGGGAACAGTTCCCGGAGCCCAAGCCGTGTCTAACAGGTGACCTGGCCGTGCCCGCGTGTGACAGCAGCTGCTCAGGGCCTCCCCTGGCTGCTGCTCACTGAACAAACTGCCCAGAACCCAAACAAGCACAAACCCTGCTCCAGAACCGACAGCAGCTCTGGGGCCGAGGCGGGGTGATGAACTCCCTCAGGTGCCGCTTCAGGTTCCCATCCCGGGGCAGCCCCGGATGCGCTGCACTCCCGGGACCAGGGAAGCCCGAGGGAAAGCAGCCGCCGCTGGAAGTGCCGGGAGCCTGCCTGGAGGAGGGGTGTTGCCCCGGCTGAAGCAGCAGCTGTTGTGGCCGGGGGTCAAAGAGCCCAGGTGCAGAGGGGGCCCGCTGGTGGACAGGCTCCAAAGTGTCAGACTCCCCCTTCCCTCAGAGAGAAAGGGCTCCTCCACTGATCTTGTGACGCTGTGGCAATTCGGTCAGTCTGACTGGCCAGCAGCCAGACCCCCTTGTATCCCTCAGGAGGATGTAATCCAGCCCCCACTCCGCCCCCTCCTTATCCCATTGGTTCTTGTATTACCCTGCCTCCCTGCTGTACCCCTTTAAGAGTGTGTGCGGACCGGAAACTCATCCCTTCTCGCCCGGGACAGCATCGAGGTAGCAATAAACTCCGCTGCTCCGGCGGGGGCCATCTCTGGTTCATTCGCTTCTGGTGTCGCCGGAGCTCGCTGGCTCAGTGTGAGCGTGGCTGCGTGTATCCATGGCACGGCTGAGAGAGCTGGCTCGCGAGGGGCCGGGAAGCACCGCCAGGGGTTCCTTAGCTAAGGTTCCCCTTGGAACAAGCAGCAGCTCTCCATCGACACCCACACGGCGATAGAGGGGATGTTTCTGTGTCTGGTGCTCGGGGTTTCACCGCTTGGCGTTGGCTTTCTCTGCACTTCCCACACCCAGAACGTCACTCGGCCAGAGGCGAGTGTCGCACGGATGGGCACAGGCTGGGCCTGGGGGCAGCGGGGCTGAGTGAGGAACGGCTGTGCTGCAGTTCTGCGGGGTCACAGGAGTGTCCAGCCCTCCTCGTTAGGCCTGAGAGTCCAATTAACGTCAGGGCTTGTTGGGCCGGGTACCACAGACCCACCTGGAGAGCATCAGGGACCCTGAGGTGCAGCTTTGGTGGCTCTTTGAGCATCCTCCGTCCCTCCCTGGAGTGTTCTCCTGCCTGTTTTAGAAAAATCAGGGCTTTTGTCAGAAAAACCCTCCTGAGCTTTTAGAAATTCTGTCCTATCACAAGTTTTCTACATGTTTAGGAATCTGAATGTTCCTTCGCAGCTGTGGGGCCGCCTCTCTCGTAAAAACCAACCCCAAAAGCTCCAAACCCCAAACAACCCCAGCTGCTTTCATGCTCGTGGGCACTCAAAGTTTAAACTGAGCTTGGAGAGCTTAAGGCAGGTGTGACACCCAGATCCACGTTTTGAAGCCACAGAGACACTTTTTGAGTCCTTATCCCAATTTTGTCCCCCAGTAAATAAATTGTTTTAAAGCTGAAATCTTAAACTCACTCAGGCTTTCAGTGACTGCCTGGATTTTTTTTTCTTCCCAGCCATAAAACCAAATTATACAGGGTATATCCCATGTAATTCCTTTTCTGGCTCTTTCTTATCTCCAGCTCTTCGCTGATGTGATTGAAAAACTCTGCCATTCCGTGACATAAATCCCAATAAAGCCCCAAAGGCCAGCCAGGAGCAGGTCCGGTCGCTTTAAAGTGATGCTGTCTCTTTATATCGAAATATTTTTATGTATTGATTTATTTTTTTAATTTTTTTTTTAATTAAAGGAAAGAAAAAACTCAAATTGCACCTCCTGATGCTGTGCTGGAACAACAGCGTGGGAAGGGGGAGGAGAGAAAAGCATTTGGATGCATTTGGATGTGGAGCTGTTGTGTTTTGCAGCGACTTAAATTTTTCTGTTTATTTGTCACTTTTATCTTATCCATGTGGTCAAGCTGTGAGTCTCATGTGCCTGAGAGCAAACCACCCTCCAGAGCGAGCCTGGAAAAGGACATTGTCTTACACTTTAAATTCTCCACGGCTCAAGTGACTGCATTCCCAAACTTCTCCCTGTTTTCAGCACAGCAGCAAAAGGGAAAAAGGATTCCTTGGTTTCTGGGCAAAGCTCTGAAAATGGGTGGAAATACGGGAAATTTTTGGTTCATCTGCTGTCTGACCTGTGTCTGTTCCTGCTTCAATTTAGAGGGACGTTAGGAAGGAATTCCTGCCTGTGAGGGTGGGGAGGGGCTGGGATGGAATTCCCAGAGCAGCTGTGGCTGCCCCTGGATCCCTGGAAGCGCTCAAGGCCAGGCTGGAGCAGCCTGGGACAGTGGGAGGTGTCCCTCCAGGGTGGAAAGGACCAGGGGGATGAAATTATAGAGGGACACAGCAGGGATGAAAGTGATTATTATCATTTATTTAGGGTTCTAACTCCCCCAAACCACATTTCAAACTGCACTGCCCACCAGGGACCAGAGGGAGCTCAGGTGAGACACTGAGGGTGGCACAGGTTCTCCCTCTGAGGCTGAAATGCTCCTCAGGAGCTGCTCAGGACGATGATGGGATTCTTCAGGATGGAGAAATTCTGGATACAGATTTGTGTTTAAGATCTGCAGGTTCACAGAATTATCAAGGTTGGAAGAGACCTTCAAGACCTTCCAGTCACCCCAGCAGCTCCATCATCACCCCTAAACATTGTCCCCAAGTGCCACATCCAGATGCCTCCTGAGCACTCCCAGAGACGGTGACTCCACCACCTCCCTGGGCAACTTATTCCAAGGCCTGACCCCTCTTCCAGTGGAAAATCCATTTCCAAAATCCAACCTGAGCCTCCCCTGGCACAACTTGAGGTCGTTTCCTCTCACCCTGTCACTGGAGACCGACCCCACCCCACCCAACCTCCTCTCAGTAGCTGTAGCTTCACCCAGATTTAACAAACAACCAAATCTTCCCCAACATGTTTATTAAGGATGTTTGGGAGGCAGAACTGGCTTGGCCTGAGCTGAGGATATAATTTTTGCTGGCATGACAAGCTGAGATGAGAGCTGGCACGCCGTGGGCAGGATTTAGTGCTTCATCTCTTTGTATTCACCTCAGTCAATAAGGCAGGAAATTTATTTACTGTCCAGAGCCAGTGGAGTGCCTGTCTGGAGCATTGTTTCAGCAGCTGGGAATGGCAATACGTCCATGGATCTGCTTGGAATGAGCAACTTTCAATACCCCAGGAGAAGGATGAGCAAACCTGTTTGTGCTGTATTGACAGAGAAATGAATTTCCCCTCCAAGCTGAATCCTGTGGATTTGATGATTTTTCTTGAGAAAGTTTCCTGTTTGATTGTTGTTTCCACTGGTTATCCTGGAAGATGAAATGTAAAAGAATTCCATTTTGTTAGTATGAGACAGATCTTGGGGTCATTAATAGCCAAAATGGAACAGGCACTTGAGGGAAAAGGTTGTTCCCACGTGGAAGAGCTGAGGGAAACCTGTTTGGGGGGAAAGGGGAGGAGAGGGTGGGCATTTAGATGATCCCATGTGGATATTTGCTTTCTCCAGGCAAGGGGAGCAAAGGGCCCTGCTGTCTCCCAGCACAGCACTGGTTTTTCCATGTTGATCTGGGAAAATTTTGGCTTCCATCCCACTCCATCACAGGGTGTGGAATTCCATGTTGGGCTGGTCAGAGATGTGAAAAGAGGAAATCCCTGGGTCTGACCCTTCTGTTCTTTGTCTCAAGTGATTTTATCCCTGGGAGAACCCATGCCTGGAATTCGTCCATCCGTGAGCTTCCCCTGTCCTGCCCATTCCAGCCCCAGTTTGAAGCCCACAGTGAAGTGGAGGTTGAACATCACCAAAGTCTTTAATTGAAGAGATTTAGATCTTGCAGCGCTCTTTAGAATATCTATAATAGATTTTGTATTAATATATTAATGAATACATAAAATAATTATACTTTAACACATAAACTTAAAAATAAATAGGTTAATTAAGGACGTGTAATGGGCCATTTAGAGCAGAAAATGGGTGTCACTGAGAGTTTAGTCTGGGTGTTAAATTGCCAGATCTCCTGGGGGCTCAAGAGATGGTCAGTCTGAGTGGAAAACTTGCAGCCATCAAGGCAGTCCTTGTAAATAATTCCTGGGATCACACAGGTGGGAAAGAATCCAAACGCTGGAATGCTCGGGTTGCACCGGGGTGCGGAAGGGCTGTGAGCAGCCGGGTGGAATCAGCCTGCAAAGGCCTTGGTGTGAGCACAGCCTGGGTGTGAATATCAGCCTGCAAAACCTGTGTGTGTGTGAGCACAGCCTGGGTGTGAGCACAGCCTGGGTGTGAATATCAGCCTGCAAAACCTGTGTGTGTGTGAGCACAGCCTGGGTGTGAGCATAGCCTGGGTGTGAACATCAGCCTGCAAAACCTCTCTGTGTGTGAGCACAGCCTGGGTGTGAACATCAGCCTGCAAAGGCCTTTGTGTGTGTGAACATCAGCCCCTTTGTGTGTGAGCATCAGCCTGGGTGTGAATATCAGTCTGCAAAGGCCTTTGTGTTGTGTGAACATCAGCCTGGGTGTGAGCACAGCCTGGGTGTGAACATCAGCCTGCAAAGGCCTTTGTGTGTGTGAACATCAGCCCCTTTGTGTGTGAGCACAGCCTGGGTGTGAACACAACCCGCATGTGAACACCAGCTCTGCAGGTCCACTCCCTGCACCCAGTAAAACCCAGCAGTCGTGGCCCATAAAAGCATAATTAGGATTCCGTTTGATTTTATGAAGCATCTTTCCCAATCATTATCCTCAGAGGTGGCTGCAATTAATTTTGCCTGGTTTATTCTGTCTGACTGTGCTTTATATGCTCCCGGCTGCAGAATTTTCCAGGGCTTTTCTCTCCCAGATAACTTGGGGCACCTTTAGCCCCTTGCCCAGTGAACAGACTCCACATGCTGGATTTGCAGGTACTTTCATCCCTGCTAGAAAGGAGGGAAAACTGCATTGTCCTGAGGAAAAATACCCCGGAGCTGAGATGAGAATGTGTAATTCCAAAAACAGCGTGAAAGGAGTGCAGTGCCAGGGCAGAGAGAGATGAACTGCGATGGCTGGAAGGAAACAGCTCCATCCCCACTCCTGTGCTCCCCAGAATTCCTGTCCTCGCTCATTAGGGAAAAAAACCAGCCCAAGCACATCTTGAGCCCTCCTAACATGGCCAGCAGGGAAATTTTGGCTCTACACCAATGTAACTGAGATTATTCTCTTCCATCAGGTGTGAATTCCCCTCTCATAACAATGTTTTATGTCTTATTTTGTGTATTTTGCACTTCCTTGTCCTGTAATCCCAAAAGTGTGTTTATCTGTTGCATTTATCCATGGAACTATGTGAGATTATAACTCTGTTCTGTGTGTTTGTGTGTGGCACACTGTGGTTCCTCCTTTGTGTAACCCAGAGCACTCCAGCTGTGGCCATGTTGTCCATCACAGCTGGGTTGGATTCCCACAAGGAACTCAGTAATCACTCATCTGCTTCCATGGATTCTATGTACAAAAAATTCCTGATCCAGCTGGAAATGGAGAAGGAAAACTGCTTCATTTACCTGCTTTTTGTTTCATATATTGATTTTTTTTTCTTTTTTTCTGTGAGACCAAAGCAGGCTGGGTTGTTAGACCAAAAATATTCCATCTTATTAAGTGCCTTATAGGGTAAAAAAGTTTGTTGGAGCAATGATTTCCCACGTTTGGATGGGGTTTCTTCCGAACAATTCCTTCCCAAATGTAATAAAGATCTGCATTGAGTTTTTCTTCCCCTTTTGTGGCTATTCACTTGTTTTCTGTTCTTGCTTAAACTCCCAGGACAAATGAATGGGGAAAAAAAGGTTATTTTGTGATTAAACTGTGGAGTACATACTCATTGTTATTTAGGAAGGAATTCCTGGCTGTGAGGTGGGGAAGGGCTGGGATGGAATTCCCAGAGCAGCTGTGGCTGCCCCTGGATCCCTGGAAGTGTCCCAGGCCAGGGTGGAGCAGCCTGGGACAGTGGGAAGTGTCCCTGCCCATGGCAAGGGATGGGAATGGGATCTTCAATATCCCTCCCATCCCGAACCAGTCTGGGTTTCTGTGATTTTTAACAATCCAGACTGAAATGCGAGCGCGATTCCCAGTTCTCCCAAAGCAGGGTAACCCCAGGGACTTTGACAGAGCTCTGTGAGTTTCAGGCATTTGAAAAATTGTTGGTGTTTTTTATTTTTATTGGTTAGCACATCCTCCCTTAGTAAGCCAAAGGTGGGGAAAAAAGCAGCAATTCCTCATTCTGCTCCAGTTAAACTCCTGATTCCCAAGGAAGTTTGAGAGACTTTTTCCTTTGCTCAACAAAAAAAA
>VZTD01003637.1:11405-30083 GCA_013397725.1 Rhagologus leucostigma | reverse complement strand
GGAGCAGGCTGGAATGAACTGGGATAGGCTGGAATGAGCTGGGACAGGCTGGAATGAGCTGGAATGAGCTGGGACAGGCTGGAATGAGCTAGAGCAGGCTGGAATGAGCTGGGACAGGCTGGAATGAGCTGGGATAGGCTGGAATGAGCTGGGATAGGCTGGAATGAGCTGACAGCTTGGCGATGTCCCCACAGCTGCTGTGACACTCGGCGATGCTCCCCAACACCGAGGGGCTCACGCTGCTTTCCTTAATTGCGCTCAGGTTTTGTTCTCTCGCTTCCTGCCTTTGCTGCCTCTGGAACTGTGTTATTGGCTCCTAAAACCGAGCTGGGAAACGCTTTCCTGGGGAGCTGGGCCAGGCAGGAGCAGCAGTTTTTGTGCTTGGTGCCTTTGGAGCATCCCTGCTCCGACAGTTGTTAAACAGGCACCAAAATCTGGTGACTGCATGGAAGGGACGCAGGACTTTGATGCAGTTCCTGAAACAAACAAAGATACAGAACTCCTGAAAAAAACAAAGATACAGATTCAGAAAAACAAAGATACAGATTGAACAAACACTCATCTTTCCTTACCAGACTTTGGGAAAGGAAATAATTTCTAGGATAACAACAACCTCAACAGTGTAAGTGTGTTATTGGCTCCTAAATCCAAGGAGAAGCACTTCCCTCAGGAGCTGGGCCAGGCAGGAGCAGCAGTTTTTGTGTTTGGGGCCTCTGGAGCATCCCTGCTCCGACAGTTGTTAAACAGGCACCAAAATCTGGTGACTGCATGGAAAGGATGCGGGACTTTGTTGTAACTCCTGAAACAAAGATACAGAACTCCTGAAAAAACCAGAGATACAGAGTAGTTGAAAAGAGTTTCTGTTTTTATCCAACTGTTTATCCACTCCAGAACCTCCCTGGCAAGGGTTAAAGGAAAGGCTTCACGTGGCTCTGGTTTTGGAATAAAATCACAAATCAGCAAATCCCAGCAAGAGGCTTTTAGAGGGGTTTGGGGTGTAGGAAACCCCACGGATGAGACCACCCCCCACTGGAGACAGGAGCTCCATCTGAGTTAATATTCCCTAGGGAACAACTTCTCACTGATAAGAAAATGTTGTGGCTTCTTATCTTGAATTTTGGGCTGTGTGATGTGGCCCTGACATCTGGAATGTGTTCTGGTCATTTCTCTTGTGCCTGATACCAGAACAGCTCCTTGTGCTGCCCCCAGACAGCTCCAGATTCAAGCAGGAATTACTAAACCCTTTCATGGTTTGGAGCACAGATTCAAAATGGCCTTGAATTTTCAAGTAATCCCCGCCAAAATTTCACCCTGCTCATTTTAATTTCACGGGAGTTCTGAAAATAGAGTAATTCTGATATTCCAAAAATGCACTGCACATTTTTCTGTCCTGCTCATATTTCCCTGGAAGAGCCTGTGAGCTCCTAATGGTGGCAGTAACTTTTCCATAGGTTGAAATAGGTAACTGGTTTGGGTTTATTTCCTGAAAAACACATTTCCCATCTATACAATAAATGAACTAAAGGCAGCTATAAGGAACTGTTTACTCACTAGCTTTAGCTACAGAGGAGGAGAAATTCCTTGGAATTGCACAATAAAACTTCAAGAGCACCAAATTAGTTGTGTTTTGCCTCATTGACACAGAGTATTTTCCAGCCAAAGTTTTCCTCGGGGAGCTTTCCTTGCCCGGCTCAGGAATCCAGGTTAAATCTCCATCCAAGTGGGCTGCAGGAAGGTCCAGCCTGTGCAATTCCTTCCCCCTCCCCATGGCTGGGTAGGAATAGAGGACTGGTTTTTCCCTGGAGTGGTTCAAGCTGTTGCCACATAGAAGTTGCAGCAGAAATCTCAGTGAAATCTTGGTTTCCATGAGTTGGGATCCATCCCTGGGAGAAGGATTGATGGATCCATCCCTGGGAGAAGGATTGATGGATCCATCACTGGATCCCATGGTGTCAGCAGGAAAAGGGTTGCTCAAAAAGGTTGTTCTCCTTCCCAGCCACTGCCAGACACACATTTGCTGCTCCCTGTGCTCTGCTGGGGCTGTTGCTGGATGTGGCACATGGAAAAGCATCCATGGATCTCAGCCTTTGGAAAGGCTTCACATTAATTCTGTTCCACTTGCATTAAACTCTGCCAATCTCCATTAATGTCTCAAACCCAAAAGCTCTTTCCAGGGTTGTTTAGGGGGCTTGAGCTGCATTTTCTTTGCTCATTTTTTTCCTGCTTGAGTTTGGATCAAGCCCTGGCTGGAAGAATTCATAAAAAAATGTAGAAACTTTGTTCCCAGTTCTAGATTCATTTGTAAAAGGTGGTTTTGGGATAAAAGATGGAAGAGTGTTAATCTGGGGTCCAGACAGGGGAAGGGGATCTGAGAAGGACAGATGGACACCCAGCTGAAGGAGCTGGGGGACAGCTGGGAGGTTTGGGGTCAGCTGGGATCTGACAACATCAAAAGAACACAAATTAACAGGAAGCAGCTTCTGGTGGAAGGCAAACAGTTGGTGGGAATGAGCTGAGCTCAGTGCGGTCAGATCTGCCTTTGAAGATAAGAGCCCAGCTATGGCAGCTGTGCTCCAAACCCTCCCAAACCCTCCTGCTGCTGGATTCCGGGATGGGCAGCACAGCTAAAGGAGTTTTAGGCACAAAATTACCAATTCTGCACTCAATTGTATCATCCTGTTCACAACAGCTTGGGTTTGGGGCCGATGGTGCCAGGACACACCGATCCCCTCGTTCCTCACCCAACCTCCTGTTTGACCACACGGCTTATAGGGAGATGTCCATGGCATTCCCATGGAAAGGCCTGGGAGCTGGGATGAGCAGCCTTTCCAGGGGGGTTGGCATTTAATAAACAACATTAAAAATCAGCTCTGGGAAGCCAGGATCAGTTTCCATGGCAAAGAAGAGGGGAATGCAGCGAGGCTGCCTGGAGTTGGGAAGAAGGGATTGGAGAGCACTGGGGAAGGTGCTGGGGCTGGTTCTGCTGCTCACACCATTTCCTATCACCAGCACTGGGATTTAGAGGCATCAAACTGCAGGATGGAAATTTAATGCATCAAAATATGCACCATGATCCAAGAATTGTGGAATCGTGGAATGCTTCAGGATGGAAGGACCTTAAAGCTCATCCAGTTCCATCCCTGTGGGTAGGGACACCTCCCACTGTCCCAGGGTGCTCCAACCTGGCCTTGGGCACTGCCAGGGATCCAGGGGCAGCCACAGCTGCTCTGGGAATTCCATCCCAGCCCCTCCACACCCTCACAGCCAGGAATTCCTGTGTAAATCAGAAGGAAGTCTACTGCCATCTGAATGAACAGAACTAAAAGCAGTGTAATCCCCAAATCTTCACTTCTACGTGTGTGTCTAGAGAATAATATCCATCTATTTTCCATATTTACATGGAAACAGGCCCAGTTATGTGTTTCTAGTTTCACAATTCCACAAAAGTTAAGGATTTAAGGCAGTTGTTGCTGGTTCTAACACAATTCAGCACTGATGAGATCCAACCTAAACAGAAGAACCTCAGTGGGAATTAAAAAACCCAGAGAAGTTTGTTCTGGAGCTCTGACCCAGGAGTTTGTGGTGCCAAGTCCCCCCCGAGCTGTTTCCATGGGTTGGATGGAATCACTGAAGATGTTAATCCTGAAGGGATCCAGCTCTGTCTGCAGTGGACACAGATCTGGAGAACAGCAGGGCTGAATTTCACTTTAGTAAGTTTTAAAAAAATAATCTGAAGGGCCTCCTTTAACCACAGACTTCCAAAAACTTTCAGGTGGCTTCAATATATTATAACAGGAATTTCTGGGATTTACAGAAGTGTTCCCGGAGGCTGGGATCCAACTCCCTTAATTTTCCCCAATTTTCACCTCTGTTTCACAGTTTTGAAAGTCAGCAGATGATTCAGTTTCCATCTTTAGCCAGCTGAATATCCCAGTTCCCCACGTTTTCCTTGTGACTTTTAAAAAGTTGAGGAAAGAGGAAAAACACCCAACCTCTGGAAAGAGCCTGAAATAGAGGCAGCCCCAGAGCTGTTCCTAGGCAGTGCTTTGGCCAATGCCATCCATCAGCAGCAGGCCTGGAAAGCACTTTCCAGGTGTTTTATCCCCAAAAAAATCAGCTTGAAAAAGCTGGAACTTTTAGGATTTTATACAAGGGAGTCAAATTTCCCTGAAACCAACATATCTTGAAAGTTTTGGGATAAAAAATCTCAGTTTTTACACTGATAAGGGAGTTTAAAAATGAGCAAACCAACAGATAACTCACCAAGAAGAAAATTTCCTGAAGGTTATTGCTGCCTAAAAGCTTCCTGAAAAGTTGCCTTTTAAAGGAACAAAGGTAATAATTCCAAAATTAGGTTTAAGCTTCCCAAAGCTTCTGCAGGATTTGAAAATATGGAAGTGGGACAGGGGAAAGAAGAAGAAATTCACCTTTACCCAAAATAAAACAGAAAATAAAGCAGTGTTGCTTTTAGGGACAAATTTGGGGAAATGGATTTCCCTCAAGGGGACCAAACAACGAGCAGTTTGGGACTAAGTGACACCGTGGTTTTTTAGGAACAGGGAATTCTCTCAGCTCCTTCTGACAGCTCCGAGGGAGGAGTTACCAATAGCCAGAGTTTTCTTGTGACAAGAGTGAAGAGAATTCCTATTAATGCAACCCAGAGGGCAAAAAGCCCCTGTACAAATTCCCCAATTTCCCTGTTCAGGATGCAAAAGCCCTTCCCTACTCCAAGCCAAGGAATTCCTGCTGTTCCCTGGCTGGATGATGTGCTCAGGCTCTCAGTGCCACAAGGCTCGTTATGTAAATTAGTAAACACCTCTGAATTACCTGGGGAAGTGGTGGGAGTGCTTCAAGAAGTGATTCTCAGTTTCCTTCAGTGAGGCTGCAGCCCTTATTTGAATATAAATAAATTACCCGAGGTCAAGGGGGAAGAAATACGGAAGTGCTGGAGTCCCCAGTCCTGGGGGATTGTGGCACTTGGGGACATGGCCAGAGGTGGCCCTGGCAGTGCTGGGGGTGGGTGGATCACTCCCTGGACGAGAGGACTGGAGGATAACAGGACTGGAGGGAGCCTGGCTGTTGGAGAGCAGCCAAGGGAGGGACACGAGGGGTGGGAAGGGTCTGGGGGAGCCGGGGAGGGGCAGCGGAGGGCACTGGAATTCTTCTGCTGGAGAAGAGGAGACTGAGGGGAGAACTCAGGAGGGGCAGCTCCGATCCCTGCGCTGTGTGACAGGGACAGGACCCAGGGAAAGGCTGGAGCTGTGTCAGGGAGGGTCAGGCTGGATTTTGGGAAAGGTTCTTCCCCCAGAGGGTGCTGGGCACTGCCCGGGATCCCCAGGGAATGGGCATGGCCCCGAGGCTGCCAGAGCTCCAGGAGCGTTGGGACACCGCTCCCAAGGATGCACAGAGTGGGATTTTGGGGTGTCTGTGCAGGGCCAGGAGCTGGATCAATGATCCCTGTGGGTCCCTCCCCACTCAGGATATTCCATGATTTTATGAGGGTCAGCTTCCCAGCACAAGAAGTCTGCACACACAGATTCCAGCTGTCGTTTGTGCCACGGAGACGCAGCAGAGCCCTCAGGAAGAACATCTGGAAGGATACACACACATACACATGTACTTCATTATTTGCCTTTTGTATTGATACCCAGGCAAACGGGGGAAAAATCATCCCTCAAAGCTCATGCCCTCATTTGTCAGCCCTAAACCATCTGGTGGAGGCTCCACTGGAGCCATGGTTGATCACCCTCCCCTCCAACCTGCAGCTGTTTGCTTTCCGATAGATAAATATGTGCTTAAACAATGCGTCCTACCTACGCCTGTCTTTTTTTTTTTAATGTTTCCTTCGACAGCCGAATGTTTCCATCATGCCCAATAAACACCTTGGAGCCTGCCCGGCTCCTGCTTTCCGTGCACATTAAGGCTGCATTTCCTCCGCCTCACCTTCTGCAGGCAGTGCTGCAGCTGCTCATTCTTCCCAGCACTTACTGCAAGACACTCATCTCCAGCAGATCATTTTTTCCCCTTTAGAAGTCCGTAAAACTGTTCCTGTTCCTGCCCGCAGAGCCCCCGGTGGATCAGGGCTGTCAGGGAGCGCTGGGAGCTTTGCTCCAGTTCAAAGGGCACCGGGGCTGTCGATGGCACGGTCCCTTTTCCCATGGAACGGGAACGGCTGCATCCCACTGTGCGGGGCTGTAGGAAGGGTTTGAAGCTGAACTCACTCCAGACCTGCAGCACAAACAGGGAAAGGGGAACCGTGTCAGCCATTGTCCAGCTGGCACCAGCCCTTTGCAGGACTGCATCACTCCCTGGCCCTCGTCCTGCCGCCGTGACATCGTTGTAACACAGAGAGGAGGGTTCCGAGGCTCTTCCTCAGGCTGGTCACAGTCCCTGCAGGTCCTGGGCCTTCTGGTGGCTTTTGTGCTTTGGCGCAAGTCCGTGAGTTTTATTGCAGGGGGAAGAATAAGGAGGGAACTCCATAATTACGGGAAATTAATGGATGCTTAAATAGAATCATGGGATCGTTAAGGTTGGAAAAGGCCTTTAAGATCAAATCCAGTTGTCAACCTGGCACCACCACCGTGGTCCCCACTAAACCACGGCCCCAAGCGCCACATCCACACATTGTTTGAACACCTCCAGGGACAGGGACTCCACCACACCCTAGACAATCTATTCCAATGCTTTACAAACATTTCCATGGAGAAATTCCTGCTGATGTCCAGCCCGAGCCTCCCCTGGCCCAGCCTGAGGCCGTTCCCTCTCCTCCTGTCCCTGTTCCCTGCGAGCAGAGCCCGACCCCCCCGGCTGCCCCCTCCTGTCAGGGAGTTGTGCAGAGCCACAAGGTCCCCCCTGATCCCCCTTTTCTCCAGGCTGAGCCCCTTTCCCAGCTCCCTCAGCCTCTCCTGGGGCTCCAGACCCTTCCCAGCCGTTGTCCTTCCCCAGTTTCTGTTTATATGAGTGGGAGAACCCTCATGGAATGGTTTGGGTTGGAAGGGACCTCAGAGCCCATCCAGTGCCACCCCTGCCATGGCAGGGACACCTCCCACTGTCCCAGGCTGCTCCAAGCCCTGTCCAACCTGGCCTTGGACACCTTGAAGTCCTGTTGATTTGATAAAGGATAAAACCAGTTGAATTTGATGGAGATAAAAGAAAATTTTCTGTGTTGGGCTGCAGAAACAATTTAATGATTTCACTTTCCTGAACTGGAGGAGTTTCTCTAAAGGATTTAATGGCCCTTGATCTGCAACACTGGGGCAAGAATTTGAGATTCTGAAAGTTCTAATGCCCCTTTTGGTGACCCCTAGACAGTCTCCTGTCAGTGTGGTCCTTGTGTGACTGCACTGGGGCCATCCCACACAACAGAGCCCTACATCCAAGGATTCCACTGGCATCAGCCCCAGCCAAAAATCCAGTAGGAAACTCATGGATTAGGGAAATACACAAATCTTAAATACAGGAAAGATTTATTCCAAGTGTAACATCTCTCTGACACGTGCTGGGGGAGCAGCAAGGCCTGTCCTGCTGCTCCTGGGAGTTCCTGGGAGCCCGTTTGGTGTCAGTCCTCGTAGTGGGGATGTTGTGGGTGCTGGGGGAGCAGCAAGGCCTGTCCTGCTGCTCCTGGGAGTTCCTGGGAGCCCGTTTGGTGTCAGTCCTCGCAGTGGGGATGTGTGGACGCCATGTTCTCACCACCAGCGCCTGTGCTCCGCAGATCTGCTCCTCCTGGGCTGTCTCCACTTCCAAACACACACGGAACCGCCATGGCCACATGACGAGTGGAGTCATTTGGGGATAAAAGCTCTGTATTCATGTATTTAGCTCGTGGAAAAATCTGTCCCTCAATCTGTGTGAGATCTTTTTCTTGTTTGCTATTTTCTTTCTCCCACCCTTCATCTGTCACTCCTGTCTGGAGTACAAGCTCTGCAGGGCAAGGCCTCTCGCTGAGCGCACGAGCGTCGGGTACCGAGAGCAGCTCCGGCTCTTGTCGAGGCCTCTGGGCACAGCAAACAGCAGATTTTGGATGATGAGAGGTTTATTTATCTTTAGATTTCTTCTCCCAGGGTTTCACCCTCGTGCAGGCAGGGAGCAGGTCAGAATAGCACCTGGATCTTACAGGTGAAGCAGGCGCTGGGTGTTTGTTCCAGGTGGCTGCACTGGGTGTAGAGCCAGGAAAGGGAAAGAAATTCCTCCTGTGAGGTTGGGGAGGGGCTGGGATGGAATTCCCAGAGAAGCTGTGGCTGCCCCTGGATTCCTGGAAGTGTCCAAGGCCAGGTTGGACAGGGCTTGGAGCAGCCTGGTCTAGGAAAGGTGTCCCTGCCTATGTCAGAGATGAGCTTTAAGGTCCCTCCCAACCCAAACTCTCTGGAATTCTGGGATTATCCCATGCAGAAGGCTGTTAACAGCTACAGCCCCATGTTCCACCAAGGAAGTGCTGCACTCTGAAAAAGTGGAATTCCCTGTTGGCTGATCCCTTTGGACACACTGACATTGCCTTTCCCTTAACCAGCTTAGAAAATACCAGAGTGGCTGGAACCCTTTGGTCTGTGCCTGGCTGCCTGAGAGGCTGTCCAGAGGAGCTGTCTCTCACTGACATGAGCAGCAGATATTCCCAAACCTGGCTCCCCGGGCAGATTCTATTTTTCAGAAGGATTTTTTGAGCCTTTTCCTTTCCCCCCATCACTCCGGCTGTGGCCGAGCCCAGAACCGGCCCGAGAGGGCAGCGACTGCTTTCGCTCGTTAACGTTCCTCGTGTCAGGTTAGGAACGAGACAGACTGGTTTGGCTTTGGCCGAGCCCGGAGCCCGCCCAGCAGAGCAGCGAGCCGGCTCCGCAGCCCAGGTGCTCTGCAGCCCTCTCCTGGCTGCATCCAGGAGCGCTCAGCTGCGCGGGGAGAGCGCTGCGCTGCCGCCGGCTGCACCGAGCTCTGCTCTCCGGACCTGTTCCCCGGCTTCCGCTCGGGTTCGCACACCCGGGCCGGCTGTGAAAGGACAGCTCCGGCTCCTGCCAGCTGCTCCAGAGGGATCCTGACTCCCGCAGTGCCGGGCATGTTCTGTCCCGGACCAGGGTCCGGAGCAGCTCTCTGAGGGGACTTAGGCAAAACTCAGATTTTCTGCTTTCCCTCTCCCCAGTGAACACACAACTCAGAGCATCTTTTTCTTTTTATCTTCACCATCTCGGCCGTGTATTTTCTGTGCCAATTCTCTGAGATTTCATAGAATCAGGTTTGTGTGGGAAGAATGAATCCAATCCAGTGCCACCCCTGCCATGGCAGGGACACCTCCCACTATCCCAGGTTGCTCCAAGCCCCATCCAGCCTGGCCTTGGGCACTTGCAGGGATCCAGGGGCAGCCACAGCTTCTGTAGCAGCAGAGTTGTCTCAGGGCTGATCACTAAACCTCAGTTTCTGGTGTTTCAGTGCTCTCTCCTCTCCTCTCCTGTCATACAGTGCCCGCTTTGCCAATTGCTTTATTTGGGGCTTCTGTTTGGTTTTGGGGTTTTTTAGTGCCATCCAGACATTCCTTTCTGCTTCTAAATTCTCCCTAAACTACTGTTGCTCAATAACAATTCCCATTGTTTCGTGTAATAATTGAATGGATTTGCTCAGTTCTGTAGCAGCAAAGATTGCTAAGCCCAGGATATTCCCCACCCCATCTTTGTTCCAGTTTTCTCAGGGATTCTGAAATGCCTTTACCGATGACTCTCTTGCACATTGCAACACTTGCCCAGAGGAATGAAAAAGTCATTTGTTTTCTGCGGAGTATTAGAAGAGAATTCTCTCACTGGGGAACGTCCTTGCCTGCAACGCCGGACACTCTCACATTCATTTTCTGCTCCCTTGATCTCTGATACACAAAGACTCTGCAGAATGTGACTGAAGCACGAAGCCCTATTAGTGATTAATTCTTTAAGGGTGTGACTGAGCCCTGGCCCTGCCTCCCCTGCTCTCCCCGTTTGCCATTCCGGAGTGTTTGGAGCACAGTAACGATGCCGCTGTCACCTCCCTGCTTCGCCTGTCAGGGATGAGCAGTGGCAGAACGTTTGCTCTGTCACCATGAAGAGAGGCTTCAGCAACACACGGAGATGCAGCATTCCAGATCCAAGGATCTCAGGGATTTGTAGGAGCTTGGAGTCCTCATTTGACTCTGCGGCATCTCGTTTTGACCCAGGGGAGTGGGTGTGAGCCACACAGCTGTAACTACCAGGAGTATCTGTGTAGTTGGGTGCCCAGGGAGCCTCGGAGGTTCAGGGAGATGGCTTCTCCTCGAGCTGCTGGGCCAAGCAGCATCATCCTCCATGGGTGAGGAATTCCTGCCGGGCCAAGAGGCATCACCCCTCAGTGGGTGAGGAATTCCTGCTGGGCCAAGAGGCATCACCCCTCAGTGGGTGAGGAATTCCTGCTGGGCCAAGAGGCATCACCCCTCAATGGGTGAGGAATTCCTGTGCTGGGCCAGCAGCATCACCCTCCATGAGTGAGGAATTCCTGTGCTGGGCCAGCAGCATCACCCTCCATGAGTGAGGAATTCCTGCTGGGCTGAGCAGCATCACCCCTCAGTGGGTGAGGAATTCCCTTGCACAGTTTGTGTTCCATGGGTTTGGCAGAGCTGAGAACGGGTTTGCTCCCAGGGTCAGGATGTGCTCCAGCCTCTCCAAGCTCTCTGCTCACTTCAGCCTCCCCCCAGGCAGCCCTGAGCCCAGAGCCTGCAGCCTTTGCCCCTGGCAGTGCCACCCCCACCAGGCACCTTCCTGCCAATCTTCATCCCCATCCCTCAATTATTTTGCCTCCTTCAACATAAAATAATCATTTCCCTCTGGCCCTGCCCTGCTCCAGCTCAACTCCCGGTGCTGCCAGGGGCAGGGAGTGTTCCTTCCTTTGGGTGCGGGTGGTGGTGACACAAATCCTCACCCCAAAGGGAGTCCCACGGATGAGTCAGACCTCGGTACCCTCTGGAAACCGGAGGCTGTGGTTTCCTCCCGGCTGATGGAAGTGACACAGCCAGGAGGAGAAGGAATTTGCTCCTGGATTCATGTTCCTGCCAGCAAGTTTGTGCCACCTCACCGATTCCTCTGCTGGGAGACAGTGGAGGCAATTAAAACCTTGGAATTTCCCAGGAACACAATCCTGCTGGGACCTCTAGTACAAACAGAAGCTCCCTCCTGTGTCCGAGCAGCCGGGAGTGCCTGCGGCTTCTGGCTTCTCTCCCTCTGGAGGGAATTTCTCTCCCTGTTTCCTCAGCAGAAACGAACAATTCCTTGGATTGTGCTCAGTTCACACTCAGATGCTCTGCTTGCCTCTCCTCCCTGAGTTTCAGACGTTCCTGCTGGGCAGCTCCGGCTGTGGAGAGGCCGCTGAGCCCAGCCAAGCCCAGCTCAGGTGAAACAACAGCAGCAGGAGCATCTCTGTCATTTTTCCTCCACTCATCCCTTCCTTTGACACCTATTTTCTGTAAAGAACTACCCCTTGAGATGACTTAAAAAAACCCAAATTATCTGCTCTCTTAGGCCAGTGTTGAGCACTGAAATTTCAAATGATGGCAGAGCAGGACTTTGTCCTCTTAGAGTTTGCTGGGGGTGCAGGGGCTGGATATTATTTGTTTTTTTAATATTGTCCTATTAAATGGAATTGGTGCCAATTACAAATGTGGCTCTAAGCATTTTTTTAATTGAAATGGGTTGAGACTCACCCGACTACAGCCAAAACCTTTTGGGTCTGGGATAAATAGATACCAGAGAAGGAAAATTTCCCATTTCTTTTATCCCCTTCTTCTCCCACTGGTGTGGGTTTAATCACCAGTCATGACGTGCCTTGTTTATACCTTCTCATGTCTTCAGGACAAAATATTGTGCAATTTGAGTCATGTTCCCCCTGCTTTAGGAAACACAGTTTTGTTCTCTTGATGTACAGGATCAATGCACAACTTGAAACAGTATTTAAAAACCTTTGGAGAAGCCATCAGTTCCTGGAGAGCTCTTTTGCAGCCCATCAATTCTGGGCAGATCTAATGAAAAGCAGTGTTTTAATATGAGACAGAGACTTATTCCACTCATTCTGCAGTGCCTTCATCTGTCACCGTGGCAGCAACATTATCAGATGTTCCTATTAAATCCTGGATTTATTTTTTGGGAGTAGTGGAGGCAGCAGGTTGCCATCCTTTGGATCACTGCATGGAAGAGCAACTGCACCTTTTCCTTTACTGCCATAATTCTTTTTCTGAAGAATGTGCCCCACGCCCCACATGATGCTCTGGCCCTGGATGTGAGGATGCTCCAGGCTCTGGAATACCATGGAAGGTCCAGCTCCATGGAATTTTGGGGCTGAAATGGCAGGAATTCAGCAAGCTGGGAGCATTGGAGGTCAGGAGAACACCCTGGGGGAGTTGTTATGGGATTCCTGACACCTGCTCTGCTCTTTCTGCGTGGTCCCTTGGGCTGGACGCACCTTTGGCTTGGCCTGAGAGGCTGAGTTCAAACGAACTCCACTCCGCCGCTCTGCCGTGAGTGGGGAGCACAAATTCCTGGGGAAAACAGAGCTTTAAGTGTCTACATAAAAACTGAGTTGGCTTAAATTTTGGGAGGTCTGTGCATTTGGGCACCCAAAGATACGGAGAGGCTCCCAGCGGGATTCTTTTGGATGTGGACAAGGAGCTGCTCCAAGGGACTGCACCGTGTTAGAGGGACTCGTTGCTGTCCCTGAGCTTTGTCTGACCCCCCAGGCTTCCGTCCCTATTGACTTCCATAGGAAACGATCCCAGTGCACTCAGAGCAATTATTAATGGCTTTCCAATTAGAATATCTGGATAGTTTGTTTATTTGATCGGCCCTCCACGGCGGAAAATCGAAGGTTCCCGCGCATCTCACTCCGAGTTTTTCATCAGTGGGGCTTTTTGTCAGGAGCCAGACACGCCATAAAAAACAGATCAAGCCATTTAAGAGAAATATTTTGCCCAAGGAACAATAACAAGGCTTAGAAGGGTTTTTCTTCTTTCTGGGAGTTTCCTTTAGGGAAACCTTTTCATTTCCTGATTGAAAGATCAAATCTGCCCATGGAGGGAGCAGTGGGGTGTGGATGATTTTTCTCCTGATCTCTAGAAAAACACACTCAGTTAAAGAGTCCGTGGAGAGGTTCTGCTTTAAAGGGAAAGGCGTTTGTGTGATTGGAGAGAAGGATTAGGAATTTATCTGTAGAGAAGGCAAGGAAAGCTTCAAATCCAGTTCACAGTGTCAGTGGAACTGTCAGGGTGATGTTCCAGGGCTTTAAAACCTGGAATGCACTCGGCAAGGGTGACCCAATAAATCATAAAATTCTCTCTTTGGTGAGGCCTGTAGATGGTTTAAAAGTTGGTGAATATTTTCATCTCAAATTAGAAATTAGTAGCTGTATTTTAATTCAGTTTGTATTAAATTGACCAATTTTATGAAGTATTATATAATCCCATAGATTCCTAAATTGCTTATTACCAAGATATGCAATTTCTTAGGTTAATACGCCTCTAATCACATCTAACACAGTGATGTTTGTTTAATTCCTGTAGCTATTAATTATCAGTTGGCTTTTTATGAACTACAAACAGACCTTTAATAGGGCCTGGAGAGGGAACTGGTGGCTGCAGTATCTTTGTCCCGAGTCTCCTGTCTGTTGTTTCTCTACATTTTCCATACCAAGACCTCTCTTCTGTCAGTCCATGCCAATTTTGGGATCCCATTTCCACAGAAATACAAGAATTGAATAAGATTAACGATCTTTTTGTAGAATTTAGGCTCCAAATTTCCACTGACCAACTTTTTTCACTAGGACGTGGTCTGAGAGCTGCCGAAAACAACCTTTTATGTCCAGTTTAGATTTTCATAAGGAACAGGTTTCCATTCCATACACTGAAGAAGCCACCCTGTGCCCAACCCCATCACCCTGCAAAATATTCCAGGCTTGGTTCCAAAGACCTTGATTTAATCCTCGGACTGGCAGGATCCAAGCCTAAGTGACTGGAGCTCAGGGTGGGACACGGAATCGCAGAATCTTGGAGTGGTTTGGGTGGGAAGGGACCTTAAATCATCTCATTCCAACCCCCTGCCATGGGCAGGGACACCTTCCACTATCCCAGGCTGCTCCAAGCCCCATCCAGCCTGGCCTGGGACACTTCCAGGGATCCAGGGGCAGCCACAGCTCCTCTGGGCAGCAATGGATACAGGATGCTCATAGGATCACTTTGTAGAATTATTACAGTGGACATAAGCTAAGACAAGGGAGAACAGCCAGCAGAGAAGGGAATCCAAGGAGAAGCTTTATTTAGGACAAGCTTAACTCTGTACAGCACTTGGACTTCTATTCCAGTTTGTGTGTGTGTGCACAAGCGCTCAAGAGATCAGGAACTGCCCCATCCCCATGGAACTGACCAGGAACTGCCCATCCCTGCAGAACTGACCAGGAACTGCCCCATCCTCGTGGAAACGACCAGGAACTGCCCCATCCCTGAATAACAGATCAGGAACTGCCCCATCCCCATGGAACTGACCAGGAACTGCCCATCCCTGCAGAACTGACCAGGAACTGCCCCATCCTCGTGGAACCGACCAGGAACTGCCCCATCCCTGCAGAACTGACCAGGAACTGCCCCATCCTCATGGAACCGACCAGGAACTGCACCATCCCCATGGAACTGACCAGGAACTGCCCATCCCTGCAGAACTGACCAGGAACTGCTCCATCCCTAAAGAACCGACCAGGAACTGCCCCATCCCTGAAGAACTGACTGGAAACTGCCCCATCCCTGTGGAACACCAGCCCTTGGTGGACGTTCAGCAGGTTGCCCTGGATTTCCTGGAGAAAACTGGCAGGTAGTTGGTGTTCCTTGTGGAACTCCCGATTTTGGGGCAGTGGTACCTTCCCTCCAGCCTGAGGCTGCCACCTCCTCTCTCGATCCACAGGGCAGCTGCAGAGGCCGTGGATGTGATTTGGGAGGAAAGAAGAGAGAGGAGGCACAGCCACGGATTCTGTCTGCAGCGGGAAGGAAATTGGAGGTGAAATTGCAGGAGATTGATTGTGGGAATTGCACCTCCAACCCCAGCTCTCCACAGCTCCTGCTCCATGCTTTGTGCCTAACGGAGGCACCAGCCCCAGTGGAGCTCCCAGTGGGATCTGCAGCTCTCAGAAAACCTGGGCTAATTAAGGAGCTTGAAGGCCTTCACCTAAAACTGCAGCTGGCAGATTTCCTGAGCTGCTCAGATGTCACAGGGACAGCTCAGTGACAGCAGAGTCACAAACCCTCATCAGAGCCAAGCACTCCGACACCTGAGTGCCAAAATGTTTTAATAAACGAGATTTTGATTTTTTTTTTTAATCAATATGAGCATTACCTGAGGAAACACGGGCTGCAGAACAAAAGGCCTCTTCCAAAAAGCAGCCAGGCACTTCTGTGTTTGTTCCGAGTGGAGGCAGAACACACAGACCCGCTCATATTTCAGCCCTGAGCTCAGAGCCTGCGTTTGTCCCTCGGAATGGGTTTGATGGGAATGTTTGATGGGGCATTTTCCTGAATAGGGATATTTTTCTGCGCTGACTCCAAAGGGATGTTCCAGGGCTGTTGCCTGTGATTTTTCAGCAGCATGAAATGCACTGGAATTGTTTATCCCAGCTCTGTCTGCCTAATGTGCCAAATCAATCTGTCTCTGAGGTGAAGCCGCGTGCTCCGCTAATCGCCGCGCTACCACAGAACATCTTGCTTATTTTTACTCTAAATTATGATCGGCTTGGAAATGAACTCTGAATTTGATTTATCAACAGCTCTGATGCTAATTCACCAATGAAGTCATGGTGCTCTGAGACTAAATACTAGCACTAATGAGAAAACATCGCTTCCACGTTTTGTAACTCCGAGTTTCCACTGCATATGGACAGCTCCTAAAGTTGTGTGTAATTAATTCATGTAATCATTAACTGGGCAAGCACTTCCACAGGAATCATCTTACCTGGATTAGAGATTACCAGCAAATGTGAAACCAGACAATGTTCAACTACCAGAGAATATTCATGCTGCATTTTTATTGTTTTAAAAGAGAAATGTGTCCCCTGTAAGGCAGGGCTGGTTGTCCTCTGGCAGCGTCCAGCAGGAGGGATGGAGCAGGTGTTGAGTTTTCAAACCAGGCTGTTCTTCCTCTTTGAAAACACCGGAATGGAAGGGTTTGAACTGCAGTGTCCAAACAGTGCCTGGATAAAGCCAAGGTGTCCAGACTGATGCAGCTGAGACAGTCTGGGACTCAAAAATGCACCATTTCCCCCGCCAGGATCCGGGGTTTAGGCTCTTTCTGGAGCAGTCACTTGTCTGAGGCTCCTGTGACAGTGTGAGCCTGCACCATCTCCTTTCAGGGATAAAATAAACTCCACTCCATCCAAACTTCTCTCCAGAGACTGCTGGGCTTGCCAGTCCTTCCACAGATTACACCTCTGTCTCCTGCTGGGAATTCTGGCACTGAGTCACGCAGACACCCACGGCCATTCCTGTGTCTCCAAAAAGACTTTCCTGCTCTGCAGGACAATGGATGGTGAGGGATCCTTCTTCCAAACTGAGCATAAAGAACAAACTCATCGTATTTCCAGCACAGAACAGAACTGTTCCCAAAACCCAGGCAGCCAAATTTTGATTTAACAAACACCAGGGAATTGTTTCAGCCTGAGATGGGTGACGTGATGTGGTTGGAGTGATTCTGGGTAAGGCAGAGTTCATCTCTGCCTGATCCCAAGGAGTTTTCCCTGCAACAAGGCTGCTGCTGTGAGCAGAGGGAAATACTGGAGCAGGAGCTGCAGTTGGTCGAAGAACTCGGTATTCCCTCCTGGAATTGCTTGGTAGGGAGGTGTCACATCCTAGAGATCATGTTGGGCTGGATTCCAGCTTGTCTGAGGTGTCCTGTTGGGAGGCAGAGCAAGGAATTAAGAACATGTGAGAGTGTTTAACACAGGAGAGGTGAGAGAGAGAGAAAAGCACTCTAGAAATGAGGTCGCTCGGTGCTCACTCAGACCCCAGCCCAAATCCTCTGCAGCTCTCTGGTTCCAGTGGAAATACGGCAAGGTTACATCCCTACTGCTGTGCTCTCCACGTTCCAGAATAGGCATTTTTTATTGATGTTTGGCTAAAAATCTAGGGTTTGATGGCTGCACCTACAAAAAACAGAAGTCCAGGCTGAATTCTAATCTCTGACTATTTTTAATAGAACTTTCATGTGTGATAATCACAGCTAATTAATTCCCAGGTATTTTCAACCTAAGTAAAACTGCTGATAAAATTCAGTGCAGTGTCAAAGGAATGTAAAAGACAAAGAATCCAAATTGCAGTGTGGGTCTGTGTATTTGGATGTTAGGATGCCCGAGGGTTGAGCTGAACATCAGTGGTGGCTGTCAGAGGAAAAATGGGCAGGAGGTGTCAGGAAACAACTTTTCCATGCAGGCCAGAATCTCCCTGAATTTCGGGTAACACCTTTCCAGTGCAGGCCAGAACCTCCCTGAATTTTGGGTAGCACCTTTTCCATGCAGGCCAGAATCTCCTGGAATTTCAGATAGCTCCAGCGGCTCCAGCTGATTTTGAGGGGAGCACTTGTACTCCAGCAAAGCTGCTGAGCTGGGAACCTCTCCAGTGTCACTTGGACTTCGACAGGGAGGATTTGCATTCCTTAAATTTCCACCCCTAAATCTTTTGTCTTCCTCCCGTGGCTGGGGATTTATGTAAATTGTGCTCGTAACAGGAGCTCTGGGTGAAGTGTGCGGCTGCTTGGATGCAACATTTATTACGCTCAGAGTGGAGATCTGTGGGGTGTGAGCTTGAGAAGTCAACACTGGGAAACTAATCCAGGCCTAGAGCCCAAACCCCCCCGAACACTCACAGCTCTCATAGGGTAACAGCTCCAGGCTTTGCTTAATTAACTGTTTGCAACTTTGCCTAGAATAATGAAATCATCATGGACTGGTTTGGGTGGGAAGGGACCTTAAAGCCCATCCAGTGCCACCCCTGCCATGGGCAGGGACACCTCCCACTGTCCCAGGGTGCTCCAGCCTGGCCTTGGGCACTTGCAGGGATCCAGGGGCAGCCACAGCTGCTCTGGGAATTCCATCCCAGCCCCTCCCCACCCCCACAGGGAAGGACGGACAGTGTGGCAGAGAATTCAACCTGGTGCCACACGTGGGCTAAACCCTAAATGTTCATCGTGTGTCAGTGACTTCGGAGTTCATTCTCATGCTTATTTATGTTTTCCTGCTGCAAAAACTTTTAGTACTTCAGGAAGTACTAAAAGTAAGCATTGGCCAGTGCTGGTTTTAGAAATTAAAATGGCAATGAAAAGAGAAAAATTAAATAGAAAATTTTCAGAAAATGCTGTGAAGGGACACAGCAGCCCAGAGAAGTTGTGGCTGCTCCTGGATTCCTAGAAGTGTCCAAGGCACCTGAGCACCCTGAGACAGTGGAAGATGTCCCTGCTCATGGCAGGGGTGGCACTGGATGGGATTTAAGGTCCCTTTCAACCCAAACCATTCCATGATTCCATGTTAAATCCCTCCAGGGATGGGGACTCCACCACCAGCCTGTCCCAGTGCTTGAGGATACGATCCTGTATAATAGGGCTGTATTATTTGACTGGATTTTTTGTATTTATTTGTCTGGAATTGTTTCTGCTTTTTTTTTTTGGGGGGGGGGGGGGGGGG
>VZTD01003637.1:0-11379 GCA_013397725.1 Rhagologus leucostigma | reverse complement strand
TTGGTTTTGGTTTTGGTTTTGGTTTTGTCTCTTGGAGGCCAAAGCAGCTGCAAAGGCCCAGCTTAGGTCACAGCGGGGTTGTTTTAGTTCCTGCACAAACAGCCCTCACCTCAAAGAGCTCCAGACTCCAAGGACGAGCAGGGGCAGGACTGAAGCTTCTCATTTTCCAGCTCATAAAATGACTTGTGCAAGGTCACATCTGAGTGTCTCAGGTATTAGTTCCATAGCAGGAGTGGAAACAAAAGAAATTACCTCAGAACCTGGAACAAAAACACTTCTAAAATTAATTCTCTGCAACTTAGATGATTTTGAATATGTTTTGTTGATCTCTGAATCTGCAAAAATAGAATAGTAACAGCTTTGCGTAGAGTGAACAGCGTCATCGGTGATTTCCATCATTTCAGTGGATGAGTGCTGGTACCGTTGTCCCCACATTTGCAGCAGTTTCCACAGTCAAGGCTGTGTCCTGGAAAAGCTTTCGGGGGCTCAGGTGTCACCTGCGGTCACCTCGGTGTAAATTAAAACTGAGCCCTCGTGTCTCCCTGCAAACGCAAAGTTATTTTCCAGGGAAGGACAGGACTCTTTGTGGAACAGTCCTGGGCTCCTCCCTTTGACCAGGAAGGTTTGAGTTGTTCTTGCGGTGTTTTCTTGATTCCAGAGGCATCCTAAAGGCTATCAGGGGTGGAAGGGGCTGGTGGCATCTCTGCCTTCAGTCTTTACTGGAGGACAAAGCTTCTCACAGTCATTTGACACAACTATTTCTTTAATTTCCCTTGGTGAAATCCAGGTCCCGAAAGAGGGAGAGGAAGAACAGCACGAGGGCCAGGCTGAGCGCTGAGAACCCATTGCTGGGCCTCCTTATCCTAAAAGTGCTCTACAAATTAACCTGCACCATCCTGATTTTACTTAAGCTGCAAATTAACCTGATACACCTGTTTTGTTTTATTTTTTGCACTGATAAAGAATATTCACCCTCCCTCCACCCAGCGACCCTTACTGCTGTGATTTATACATGCACAGACCTTGGAAGTGAAAATTAGCAAGAGATCCTATAAAGTCACTGGAAAAGGGCTGAAAACCCTGTTTTTATCACTTTTTAGGGATGTTCTAGAGATCCTGATCCCTCTGACTCCGTTCGGAGCTCGCAGCCAAGCCTCAGGTGCTTAATGGGCTGTGTGTTATTGCTGCCGAGCCAGGACCTCCATCCCTCAGCTCTCCACAACACAAACAGTCCTTGGCTTTTATGGGATCGTAAAGAGCTGCCTTAGAGCTGCGGCCACACTCCGGCCTGACAGGAACTGGCAGATATTGCTCCATCCAAGGGGAGGTCCAGGGTCTTGTGAATCCCCAGTGAGCACAGTTGTCCCATCAAATTCCCCCCAGCAGCTTGTCCTCTGCATCCCTGCCACTCAGCTGGCATGTCAAATCATATTTGCAGCTGAATTCCAGCTCTCGGAAGGATTTTGGGATCTCTCCAGCATTCTGCAGGGGATCCACATCAAGAGGAACTCTGACCCTGCAAAACTTCCCAATTAGCCTTAATGCCTTTGCTTTTTCCATGCCTTTTCGGGATGAAGAGCACCAAGCAATGAAAATTTGGGAGAAATTAGCTCTGTGGTCTTCACTTAAAGTTCAGCCTGGAAAATCAAAAGGCATTTGTTCCAAGATTGGATTATGTGTAGGATATCTCCAGCTATAATGAGCTCAGGTTTGCTGGCAGCGTTAGAATCAACTCTCGCCTCTCTCTCTCCTGCCGTGTGTGTTTTTCTCCCTCAGAGCATATTTCTTTCTACTTGATCAGCTCATCTCTTGCAGATGATAAAATTATCTGCAAAGATTTGTATCTGATGTTGTGCCATAAATCATATTTAGTCGTAGGATTAACATTTGCAAGCGTAGAATATTTATGGAAGGAAAAAAAAAGAAAAAAGCAGGTGGGGGGCTGGCAGTTTCTGAGGATTTACATAAGGGAGAGTTGGGATTCAGGATGGATCTGGCAGGGTTTGGAAATACATTTGTACGAGGTGTGGATGTGCTCAGCTCTGGTGAGCAGCAGTGGAGCTGCTTTGATAGTGATTATCTTGGGGAGGCTGGAAGATAAAGAACGCAGGGAATCGTGACCTTGGGTGAGCAGCTTTGTCCTGGAAGCAATAAACAGATGTTCCAGCTGTGCTGGCACCAAGGAATAACCCGTGTTCCAGCTGTGCTGGCACCGCCCCACTGCCGGCTGGGTCTGCCTTTGACATTCCCGGGCTGGTCTGGGTGCCCCAGAAATGCTCAGCTCCTCTCCAGGTGCTGGAAAAACAGGATAGGTTTTGGAAGCTGCTGGGTTTACAAACCCCTTGGTTTGTTCTTCAGAGCCGAGTTGTCCAAAAGAGTCAGAATGGAGCAGTTTGAACATCTGCCCACAAACTGGGGAAAGGGAGGGAGGGAGAGCAGCTCCCTCTGCTCTGGCTCCAGCACGGCCAGCAGGGAGATCCATGTGGGAGTGGGGACCCATAGCACAGACCATGGAATCCTGGAATGCTTTGGGTTGGGAGGGACCTTAAAATCATCCCATTCCACCCCCTTGCCATGGGCAGGGACACCTCCCACTGTCCCAGGGTGATCCAGCCTGGTCTTGGACACTTCCAGGGATCCAGGGGCAGCCACAGCTCCTCCGGGAATTCCATCCCAGCCCCTCCTCACCCTCACAGGGGGGAATTCCTTCCCAATATCCCATCTAACCCTGCCCCCTGGCAGTGTAAAACCACCATCCGTATAAAAAGTCCCTCTCCCTCCTTTTTATCAGCCCCTTGAGGCACTGGAAGGAGTTCCAAGACCCCCCTGGAGCATTTCCTCCTCCAGGCTGAACACCCGCAGCTCTCCCAGCCTGGCAGTGCTGCTCCAGAGGGACCTGAATGTGCTGCAGGGAGCTGGGAACCCTCAGGGGTTTCTCCTGTGGGCTGATCCCGGGGGTTGAGGCCGCGTTGGGGTTTCTGGTGATGCTGCACACACACAAGGCTCAGCCTGGTGCTGACGGTTGCTGTTCTTTGGTCCCGTTTTTTGGTGCAGGTCCCTCACCACATGAAGACTTTACCCTACTACAGCTACGACCAGCCCGTGATCGGCTACTGCCAGGCCCACAAGCCCCTCCACGTGAACAAGGGCTACGAGACGGTGTCCCGGGAGCAGGCGGAGACCTCCAACCTGGACCTGGGCCGGGACCACAGCTTCATCGCCACCATCGCACGCTCCGCCGCCCCCGCCATCTACATCGAGAGAATACCCAACTAACACGGGGCCACCTCCGGCGGACAGCTCTGGGAGGGACCTTTCGTCTGGGAAGAGGCCAGGCAAGGCGCTAAAACCCCACCATTCCAGCGGCAAACGTTCCGAGGGCAGGGGATGGCCGCGGCCTCCGCGCACTGGGAACGCCGGCGTGCGGAACACACGCGGAGAACTTCAGGATTTTCTTTGCTTTAAACTTTCAAACAAATTCCTCAGTGTAAATATTAAAGAGAGATTGTCGAGTTCTTATTAAAAAGAACAACAACAACAGCAACAACAAATAGATTTCACTCTAGCTACATAAAGGGATGGATTAAGAGTTTTGTTTGTATATTTGATTTTTCTACATTGCACGGTTCCAGGGAAGGAGAACCACAGGTAAAAATAAACGGGGTGGGGAGGGCGAGGCTCTGGGGAGGGTCAGCCATGTTCCCTTATTAAGTGTTTATTACAAAGATCCGTTACTATTTTTGTTCTTTTTAAACCAACAAAAGATAGCTCTATATTTTCTTTTTTCCTTTCGGGGGTTGGTTTTTTCGGTTGGGTTTTTTTTTTCAGTTGTTTTTCAAGTGGTCGAGCGTTAATATTTCAACCTTCAGACATGGGCATTAAAGCTTATGTTGAACCAAAAGGACCTTGGCAATTGATGCAGCAGAAACAAAGAAACTCGGGTGCATGTACATTTAAGACACAGGCTGTACACTATGGAGGGGGCTTTTGATTTTTTATCTTCATTGTGCTTCATTGTTGACACTCTAATTCCTTTTCGGGCTCTAAAAAAAAGGGGGAAATACTGCAACGGAGTCACGACTCAGATTTCCAGGCCAGTGGTGCTTGTTAAGCAAAATTCATGGACGTTTGGGAACCAAAATGGAAGTGAAGTGCTTGAAACGGATCAGAAGGAAAATCTTTTAAAGAGCATTTAGTGCAACTCACTGGCTGACACAATTTCTAAAACACAGCAGAATGTGTAACGTTGCTTTTTGGTTTGGGTTTTGGTTTTGGTTTGGTTTTTTTAATTAATTATTATGATCAGTTAGTTTTTGTGTAGTTTTTATCAATAAAATGACAACAACAAACAAAAAAAATGGTGGAAAAAAAATAAACATATTATTTTGTGGTTGGGACACCACAACCAAGCTACTGTTTGAATGATTTCTCTGGGTGTGTGACACGGGGACTCTGTGGAGAGAGGGGACAATGCTGGGTCCTGTTTCTCCCCTCTTGGAAGGAAATCAGGGAATTGTTCTGAATTTAAACAACCTGAGTCTGGAGAAGCTCAATTTACTTGGTTTGTCTAAAAAAAGAGCTGGTTTGGGGCCTGGGGGAGGGAAAGAGAGGGAAAACAACTTTTTTTTTTTAAACTAAAAGTTGGGTTTTTAATCAGAAGGGAGGTTTTTCATCTGCAAACTTGAGCTGGAGCTAAACAGAACACAAGGGATGAATTTTTATCTGGAGGGGGAATAACACATCGACAGCGTTTAGGACAGAATGAATTTGGTGTTTATTTCAAGCATTTATTTGGGTGTGTTATGAGAAATCTTGGCCACAAGGCTTAATGAATTCCTGCAAGCGCTGAGTGCTGTCTCATAGATACAATATTCTATTGTCTCCTGTGTTTCTCACCTGGAAAAGTGATTTATTTTTCCCTGGAAGGCAAGGAAGGATGTAGATGGATGTGCTGGGATAGGCAGGGAAACGCAGACACACGGAGTCAGTGTGATGCATGGAAGGTAACGCGTTTAGAATTAAATGTTGGGCAGGCAATGAAAAGAAAATCGAGTGAAAATCTAGGGGAGGAGTTTCCAGATCAGATCTCCTGAGACCTGCCAGCCTTGGCAGTGCCACGGATGGAGGGAAAAAGCTGCTCCAAACACGAGTTCCCTTCAAAAAGAGTTTAAAACATGGACCCATGGAGCTAAAACTGGAAGAGCTCCCATCCATTCCAGGGGGTTCCAGGTCAGCAGGAGGATACATTCCAATAAATATCCAAAGGGGAAGAGCATTCCCGTGCTCCTGAAAGATGAGAATGGAAATATTTTTATTGTCAGGATCACCGGAGGCAGTTGTATAATCCTGGTGTAATTTTTAAGAGGGTCGTTCTGTGTCTGCCAGGACCAGGGTGTGTTTTTTCCTTAACCCCCCACCTGCTGGGCCTGTGGATATTGGAGAATATATTGTTTATTTTTTAATTCCATTTATAATCATCTTGAATGCAGCTTCCCCCTGTGCTCTGGGAAAAGCTACTGAAAGAGAAGGTAAAATTAAACAAACTCCCCCTTTTTCATTTCCTTATTTCAAAATAACCTAATTTTAGCATTGATTTGGAGGATGTTTGGAACTGACATTAGATTACAGATTTTCTTGGCAATTAGTGAGAATTGTGGCAACAAAATAAACTCCTGTGGGCACAATCTGTGGGTGAATTCATGGTTTTCTGCCTGAAATGTTGCTGGGTTTCCTCTCTTTATACCTTGATGCCAGTTTGGGTAAGAACCCCGTAACTCCTGTTTGTATCCTTAAAAATTAAGGAGAAAATGCTCCAAGAATGAGTCGAAGACTGAAGTTAAATCTTCCTGCAGTGCTGAAGGTCCTGAGGAGCCGAAAATTTGTGTCCTGGATTGCTTTGGATCAAAGCAGAAGCCACTGGACTGAGCTCAAGTGATCAGACCAAAAGGGCTCTTTACAAGCTCATGGGGGGCTCCAGATTTAACAAAAATCGAAATTTTAACTCTCCTGCCTGCAATTAAAGCCAAAGAAATTTATATAAAATTTGCTTTTCATCCATAATGCCAAAAGCCAAGATTAATGTGTTGATCTCCAGCCTTTTGTTATGAGTTTTGTATTTGTTGTTTTGTTTTTAAAGTCTCAGTTCCTGGATTCATTCCTATTGCACCTTCAGCTTCAAACTGTGTCCCAACTCTCCTTAGGGAAGGTCCTTCCACTCCTCTTCACAAAGCTCTGGTGAGCTGCTCTGCAAGGGAGGATGGAGAAACTCACCAGATCTCCAGGTAAGATCCAGAAATTAAACTTTGATTGTGTTCCCAGGGATTCGTCTCCCAGCAAACAGCAAAAGGGGCATTAACGAAGGGACCTCGTTACTGAATGGTGGCTTTGGTGGCACCTTGGAGGTCACAGAGCCCCCAGAGGAGCTGCTGAGCTTCGAACCAAAGCTGTGAACTTCTTGCTCTGCTAAAAACCAACAACTGATGGGACCAAATACGAGGGTTTTGAAGGCTTTTTGGGAAAATTGGCTCCTGCTTTTCTCCCTCACTCATAATCATCTTCCAGCTGGCCATGGGGCACTGAAATTCCCCTGTCCTGGGAATGCTGAGGTGGGATCTGCATCCCAGAGCCTGTCCCAGCACTTCTCCTGCTCAGAGTTATTTCCAAGGCTGGCAATATTTTGCTGTGAGATTTGAAAATCTTTTGGAATAAGCTGCCCTTTTCCATAATGAATTGCAAGTGTTCCAAAGATTGATAAACACAATTTCATCCTGACTCCCCACTGGAAAAAGTCCCTGAAGGAATTTGGCACGTTGGCCATGGCAAATCTAGTGCTTTTATAGATATTTTCAAGCTGCATGAAGATTTAAGGGTCTAATGCAGTGTGTATTGAAAGTTATTAATTTTTGGGTGGTTTTGGCTCCTTTAAATGTCACTTGTCACTTTTAAAGCTGTAGAAAAGAAAGGGGGGTTGGTGGGGCTGTGAGTCCATCAAGCTGGAACCTTGCCTTAAATTAAGAAAAATAAATTACCTGTCTGATATTAATGCCTTCCTCATAGGAGTGAGAGCAATGAAGAAGGCTCAGACGGAGTTGGGGCTTGTTGGAGGGCAGGAATTAAAATCTTTCCTTGATCTCCAAAAAAATGGAGGAAAGGAGATTTCAGGGACACACCACCCATTCCGCAGGGCAAGGGCAAGAAATGTTTGGATCCCCACAGACCCTGCTCGTCACTGGGAAGATGAGATTTGAGTTTCTTGATTTTAAAAAGTGTCATTATCAGTGGCAAATAAGAATAAAGCAGCCCTTTTTGGGGGAGAAGCTATGGCTGCCCCATCCCTGGAAGTGTCCAAGGCCAGGTCGGATGGGGTTTGGAGCACCCTGGGATAGGGGCAGGTGTCCCTGCAAGGGGTTGGAAATGTCCCTTTCAGGTCCCTTTGAACCCAAACCATTGCATGATTCTCTGATTGAAAACATTCCAGCCTGACCCCACACTGTAAGAGTTAAACAGAAAACCTCAGGAGGCCGATAAGGAAACCCAAAACCACAGGAGAGCTGGGTCCTAAGTGGAGTAAAACACCAAATATCCCTCATCTGCTCTGTGCAGTTATTCCAGCAGCACTTAATGCCCATCCCTGGCCTTGCTGCCCTGATGCTGGGATTCAATAAAGCGTGGGCAGCTCAAAGTAAATCAGGCTCCAGCAGGGAATGCTGTCAGTCCTTACGGGAGCCAGGGGACACATCCCAGCCTACCTGGGACAGGTTCCAGGCTGGCAAAATTCAAACTGAGTCTGAGGCAGGCTTCTCTCCCACGGAGCTCGCGGTGCTCCCTCAGCACTTCCAGGGCCTCCAGGGAGCTGCGTATGGATGTGAGCATTGCCTGCTCCTTCTGAGGGCAAGAGGGGCTCCAGTGGCTTCGAGATACAGCACCCCAGGGAATTCTGCGGGACTGGGACTGGTCAGCCTGGAGAGGAGAAGCTCCGGGGTAACCTAATTGCACCTTCCAGGAGCAGACAGGAAAGATGGAGAGAGATGATTGATGAGGGGTGGAGGGACAGGACACAGGGAATGACTTCCCACTGCCAGAGGGAATAAATGGGATATTGGGAAGGAATTCCTCCCTGGGAGGGTGGGGAAGAGCTGAGATAGAATTCCCAGAGGAGCTGTGGCTGCCCCTGGATCCCCGGCAGTGTCCAAGGCCAGGTTGGACAGGGCTTGGAGCACCCTGGGACAGTGGGAGGTGTCCCTGTCATGGCAGGGGTGGCACTAGATGGGATTTAAGGTCCCTTCCCACCCAAACCATTCCAGGATTCTGTGATTCCATTAATTATTTAGGTGATTTTAACAATCAACTGAGCAATATCTTTCTATATAATTTATTATATTATATTTTTATAATATAATTCAATGTTTATCAAAGTTGCAGGATTGAACTACAGGCAAGACAAGTTCTCTAAATAGCTACAAATAAACTGCCAAGTTCATCCACGCTTCTTTTAGTAATTTCTGTATTTTTTCCTCCAGGATTTACCCAGAATTGGGCAGGAAAGGAAGAGAGTCATTCCAAACACAGTAGCAGCACCTCCAAGGCAGCCTTGAGTAAGTCAGGAGTTGCTGCCTCTCCCCCAGGTGAGGTGCCGGTGCTGAGCTGCCACCTGGCCAGGGAGCAGATCCCGTTACTGTGGCATTCCTATGGACACTGTGGGGAAAAGGTGGAGCAGGGGCATTGCAGGAGCTCGGGGGTCCTGCTGCCTCACCTGTGTGGAGCCTCTCCTTTACTGGGAGACCTTGGGAATACACTCAACTTTTCCATTTCTTCCTGGCTGTTAGTGGGAGCTTTCCAAGGCCGAGCCTACACCTTAAACCCAGCTCTTTGCAAGCTTGGTATCAGTGATAACTTTCGGTGCGAGTGAGACAGAAATCAGTGACAAAGTGAAGCCAGGCTCTGTGCCTGCCCCCCTCCCCTGCCACCCCCCAGTGATATTTTGTGTATTAAAAAGGTAGAGGAAAATCAAGTTGATAAGGCACAAACTCCAGCAGCTCATGACTTTCAATCAGCGCCTCAGGCTCCCCAGTGCTCTGGAGGGCTCTCGTTGCTAAAAGGGTGTGCTCAGAACAGCAGGATCCAGGGCATCTTGAGAGGCTGATGAAGGAGGGAAAAGAAAGCATTTTCCTCCCAAATCCTCCTGGGATTTAGGGTTGAAAGAGAGGGCAGGTTGGCAAACGCAGTGATGTCAATGTTCTGCTGGGATAGAAAATGTGGTCACAATAATTTAGAGCAAAATACATCATAAAATCATGTCATAAAATCATAGAATGGCCTGGGTTAGAAAATCCCTTTTAAACTCCCTGTGTTGGACAAAGGGAGCAACACTGCCATAAACTGTTGACGATATTCAAGTTGTAATTTATAAACAGTCTCCTCAAACATTGTGGTATTTGCAATGTATTTATATCATATTATGCAAGATAAATGGCTGGCAAACATTCATAAAGTATTTATTGGACATGCCACTGTTTGTTCAGTGATTTATAAATCAATGCTGGGAAATGGGAAGTAGTAGCAGAGCTTCAGATAAATTCGTTGCAAAATATTTGCTGTGCATCAATAATTCTGATATTAATTAGTTTAGGCTTTATCTGCAAGTGCCTTGGGAATGATTTACAGTTCACTTTCCCTCCAGCCCTGGGCTCTGGGGGCCAGAATTCCTGCTCGGGTTGGAATTCCTGCTCGGGTTGGAGTTCCTGCTACGGCTGGGGCCAGGCCTGGCTGTTCACAGTCCTGGTTCTGTCTGGAGCTGGATCTGTCCCTGGTTTGTGCATCTTCCTTGAAGACTCATTGGAGCAGGATTGGGATCAGCCGGATAACCCCGAGTGTCTCAGGAATGAGCTGTTCCCTCCCTCTGCTCTCCCTGCAAGATTAAATCATGGAATCCTGGAATGGTTTGGGTTGAAAGGACCTTAAATCCCATCCAGTGCCACCCTTGCCATGGGCAGGGACACCTCCCACTGTCCCAGGGTGCTCCAACCTGGCCTTGGACAGTTTCAGGGATCCAGGGGCAGCTACAGCCCCTCTGGGAATTCCATCCCAGCCCCTCCCCACCCTCACAGGGAGGAATTCCTTCCCAATATCCCGTCCAACCCTGCCCTCTTGTAGTTTGAAGCCATTCCCTGTGTCCTGTCCTTCCAGGCCCTTGGAAATTTTCTCTCTCCGTGTTTCTTGCAGCTCCTTCATGTCCTTGAAGGCCACAAGGAGGTCACCCCAAAGTTTCTCTTCTCCAGGTGAACAATCCCAGCTCTCCCAGCCTTTCCTCGCAGCAGAGCTGCTCCATCCCTCTGATCCCCTGGTGCCTCCTCTGGACTCTGTCCAACCTGTCCATGACTCAGAAGAGCTGGAAACACCGAGCGTGAACCCTCAGAGGGACTCTCACAGAGCCTTCTGGAAATCTGGGAGTGGTTTAAGCCCATCCTGGGCTTTCTGGGGCACCTTGGAGGTCTTAGAAAACGTTCTGTAGAAACTTAATTATTAAAACATGTTTAAAGGAAAGTTTAAAGTTGCCTCACCAAAGGGTTTTTACATTGATTAAAAAGAAACATCCCAAATTTGCAGCAGCTTTTTTAAGACCCAGATGAGGGCCTTAAAAGGTTTGTTAGGCTTGGTTTAGTGGTTGAATCCCTTCATCTGGAGCTCATCACAAGATCCTTGCTCTGCTTGGGAGGCTCTGGCCACATCCTTCTCCTTCTAAAATCAGCTAAAATAAGGAGGTATCAATCTTTAAAGAACTGACACTGCCCCTGGTGAGATGCAAATGCCTCCTGGTTTATATTTCTTTATGCAAATTAGTTCTGAAGTAGTGCTTGAATTTCATTCTGGTCCAGTGGATCGGCATGGGGCTCTTGTTGCTTAAACTCATTAAAGTTCAAACTGGAGCTGGGTTTAGAACTGTAGAAATGAAAACAACTTGTACTAATTGGGTAAAGTGTGCATCCTTCTCTGCTTACTGTTTTCATACAGGCTTCTTAAGGTGCAAGAAGTTATTTAAGTTATTTAAAGTGGGTTTAGCTTTTATTTGATGGGTGATAGAAACATTCAGAGATGTGATAATGCCCAGGTGAAGATGGATAAATAAATTAAAATCCATCAACTTCAATCAAGAAAAGGATACCAGAGTACAAAGCCACACACCTGGACCCTCACTCCAGGATCTTTGGGTTGGTGGCAGGGAATTGGTGTTTTATTCCCATTTAATAAAGTTTTTAGTTAACAATTGCAGCAAACTGAAATGGCTCTGAGAAAGGAAATTTTGTGTAGCCATGTTTTGCTTTAAGAGAATTTTCAGGTGGGATTTGTGTAGCCTTGCTTGGTTTGTGGGAATTTTCAGGC
>VZTD01003635.1:356946-429864 GCA_013397725.1 Rhagologus leucostigma | reverse complement strand
GAAAAAGCACCAAATTATTTCAGTGTAAGCACCTTAAATAACTGGCATCTGTCCTGAGGTCTTGTAAAACAAATTGTAGCTCTCTGCAATTCAGCCAGCTGGGTTACAGTATCCTGCAAGATTAGACATCTCTAGTGGGAATGTTGACAGGCCCTTCTGTGTAGCAATGCTGCCCCCTCAGAGAACAAAGCAAAGCTCCTGGGAAATAATTAAAGAACATTTTGGTCAGCTTGTGATGCAAATACAGACTTTTCAGGTTATGCAGAAATAATGCTGGAAACTCAGAGAACATCATCAAAATAGACTAAAGTAAGAAGACTGACTGATGTTTGTCCAAGTGGACCTGCAAGGAAGCGAAAAGGCTGGGAAAGAGAGAGGACAGGAAGGTTTCTGAATAGCTGTGGTTCAGGAAAAACCCTCCTCTCTGTCCTTCTAATTTTTTATTTTTGTAGTCTGAGGCAAAACTAACCCATTTTTTCATTAATCCTGAATCCTTCTCCTTCATCTGGAAAACTGACATGAATTATGACTTCAGCTTCATACTTTACTAATTCAGAATCTTGTTAGAAAACAGTATTTGCATATTCAAATCTGTTATTTTCACTGGTGTGTGCCTATACTCTGTGTCAAGCAAAGCTTTTCTTATGTTACCTTTTAATGGTGTTACAAATAGTAGGGTCTCCCCATTACACAGACCACACTTGGTTAGCTCAATACTTCCAACTGTTCTTCATCTCTGTTACTTTTTGATTCAAGAAGAAAATTTACTGAAAAAAATTAATAAGGAAAACCAAGTATTTTAAAATTGATCACTTAACCTAAAGATGGCTTTGTTAGATAGACATCAGCAATTATTTTGGCAACATGGTAAATTTAGGAGGTAGCTGACCTTAAATGGGGCATTTCTGGATAAGAAAACAGTCAAATCAAGACCTGAAAAACTAAGACACAAACTACAGGGAGGAGCCAAGTCACAAAGTCTCTTCTTTCTCTCCTTTCTCAGTCTTTCTCATACAGCCATAATTCACTAAGGGGGTGTTTGGACATTTCCACAACACTCAAGAGTTTGGACAGAAGGACTGGGTGAAGGAAATGCATTTTACCATGTAGCCCATACATGGCCGTCTCCTCCTATTCAAAGATGCAAGCCTGAAAAATTAAGAGGTGTGAAGTACATACAGTCCAAGGTGTGGAAAAGAGACAGGCATTTAAATAAAATTTAAATTTTATCACTTTTTGTATATACTGATGTTTAAAACAGTATTGTTTAATGACACAGTATTTTTTCTAAGGTACCTGAGGTCCCTCATTGCTGCTGAAGCCATTTGAAGGGATTATTTCATTTTTACATAAGTTTTTGCAGCACAATGAGGAAATCCCACGATGGCTGCATGAGCATTCTTGCCATTGCTGGTGGCTTGAGATGCAGTGAGTTTCCTGGACTGTTGTGAGAGAAAATGAGAGAAAATCATGTGCTGAAGGTGTAAGCCAGCAATGAATCAGTAAATAGCTGCTTGTCTGAAGATCAGCTCATTAAGAAGCAGACACTGAATGAAATAAGGTTCCTGGGGAGTCTGTGGCACCACACTTGCCAAGAAGAGAGGCATGAAACCTCGTTATATGCCATGACCAAGCAAAAGGAATTTCTACCTAGGCAGGATCCGTGGTTAATATTCTGCTCTTGTGCTTTGCCCACTGAAGCCCCAGTGTGCTTTTGTTTATGATGTGGTTCTTGTTCAGCACATTTCCGTGTGAGCAACTGCGAGTGGCTCCGTCACCCTGGGCACAGAACCGAGCCCAGCTGAAATGCCAGAGGCTGCAGCTTTGTTTGTGACGTGAAGAAAACCAAAGAAAAATAATAGAGCTTTTTTTTTCTTTTTTTTTTTCTCGTTGTGACAAAAGCCTCAACAATAGCTTCCTTATTCAATAGAATGGTCTTGTATGGACATATTACAGCTGGTCAAAAGACTCCAAGATTATTTAGCTCTTAATTAGCTTTTTTGTACTGTTAATTTTGTTAGTCATAAATAGCTGAATGACACAGTATTTGTGTAACTGAGCAATACCCAGCAATATTCACAGCTTAATTAAATAATTCATGTGCCAATCTCTAGTCATGATGCAAAAAGACCAAAAGACAAATTAAATAGTCATAGCTCCCTTGCCCACTTTCTTGAAAAAGAGGAGCAGGGTCTGTTGAGACATATGGCAAACAATGTTTTCTGCAAAACAGCAAACTAAAACACATAAAACACACCACTACTCCCACGTGGTAGGAGGCACGATGTATTTTCAAAGCACGCTCTCACCAAGAGCAGCAGGTGAGTAACTGAGCAGTTGCACCAGTGTTTTAACAGGGAATTCGATTACCAGGAACTGAAAGGCAAGGGAGGAAAGCAGGAGAGGGGATGAAATATCATGAATTAAAATCGCAATTTCCCAAGAAATTTTTTTTTATTGTTTGGAAATTTGTGAAATGTGACAAATAAAGAAGTGATTGAGAACGCCCACTGCACTGAGATCTGTCTCTGCCAACATGTGCATAAGTAGGAATCAGGGCTGGAATGAACAGCAGGAGTGAGGAATGAAGCCACAGATTTAGTTGCTATACGTCTACCAAGGTTTGAGTTTTTTTCTTACATCATGGCTTCATTACCTAATCACCCTGTTGTGATACATGCATACTGTATGCAAAAAAATACGTACAGCACAAAAGTCCAAAGAAGTCACGATATGCTGCTTTACATTGTGTTCAGCAGACATTATCCCACAAGAGAACAACAACAGTAACCTCAAATAACTATAGTTTTCTCTTGACCAGGTTCTCTGCTGTGGTGATGTTATTTATGGTAATCCTGGTGTCACACAAGCAGCCTTGTGCAGGGAAGTCCACTGGTGGCAGCGCAATGGTAAGTGATCTGTTTGTTCATGTTTTTCTATTGCATATTCAAAAAAGTTAAACCCAAAGCAAACTGCCAAGATATGATATTCCTTGAGAGGAAGAACATGGTTTATGTGTCTCAGCTTTGCCAAAAAACTCTGGAAACCAATGCTTCAGTTTGTGAATAAAGATGTAGGCACAAACACTGCCCCGAGCAGAGTGAAGACCACCCTTGGGCAGAAGTGTTTTGGAGCTGCAGTGGTGAAAGGATAGGGGTGTGCTTTGTTTTGCAGAACACTTGGGTGTGTATAACAGGCCTGTCTAAACAGAATTGGTGTGTCTGATGGCTGATCCAATGTTCCAAGGAGGTCCTCTATTCAGAACTTGTTTTCCTTCCCACTTACCCTACTTTGTGTATTGTGCTAGATTATACTGGTTTCATAAGTGGCAGTCACAGTTACTGTCCATCTGGATATGTTTTGAGGCTCTGTAAAGTTTTAACAACTGTGAAGGGAGAAAATACTGAAGTATGCAGCCAGTCTGAAGTGGTTATCTTGAGCTTTAACCTACTGTCGCCAGCAAGGCACAAAACACTCTTCACAGGCCATGTAAAACTTTTCAAGATTTGTATCTTAATAACACACAGCAAAAAGTGTGCTCTTATGAGAGATTATCTCTTTGTATCTGTAATCTCTTCATGAATGAAAATTGTTATAATATTAAAATCATACTATCATGTCTCTATGCATTCAGTCTTGATTCAGGACATGTATAACTGAATCAGATACTTGGTTAACTCTTGCACTTGTCTTATTGCTTGCTATTAAACAAGGAGATTTTATACTTTTCAATATTTTTTAGTAAGAAAATTTGTTCTCATGCTATTCATTATGGAATGCCAATCAGTTCTCAAAATGCTTGTACATGCTTGTCACGTTTTTTCCATGTTTAAAAATCCTTATTTTCCATGTTACCCCAGACTAAATTACCCTGTCAGTCTTTAACTCCTAGCTCTGTGATGACACATGATGACATACATCTGGCTAGGCAAGAGCATGGTTCTGCAAATGAACTACTCTGGTGCCCATCCTGAGTCTGTGCAGGCCTTTTGAGGCCAGTAAGGTTTAGACTGGTCATCTTTAAGTGTTAACACAGGCAGGTACTTGTGTCAGGGTCAAAGGGACACAGGGCCTTGGGACCGCGTCTCTCTAAGGTACCGCCTGCACATCGTCAGCTAAGGCATGGCTGATTTCCCTCAGAGCTTGGGCTGGGGTTTGTTCCCTGCCAGGGCTGGCTTCGTGTCAAGCCGGGCCGTGGCACGCGAGCGCAGACCGGCACAGGCCACTCACCAGCCCTCTCTGCTCCCTCAGCCCTCGGAGCTGCTGCAGGCACTGGCACCGCTCCCTCCGCTCAGCTCCTGCCCCAGGGCTGCCGGCAGGGTGGGGCAGGCTGCCCCTGGATGGCGCTGACTGCAGCTCCCCTGGCTGCCTGTGAACACAGTAATGGGGAACAAGAGCACGGCTTCCAGTGCCAGGTCTGTGCTGGGACCGCCTCTGCGAGAGGAGATTCATTGGCATGGCGAGTCCAGCTGAGCTGGGAGCTGAGCCTTTCTGCTCAGTGACGGGTACAAAACAATGTGGCACTGGCCAAGTCCTGGTCCCCAGCGTGCCCTTCACTGCCCCACTGCTCCAGCCTTCAAGTAGCTCCAAATCATGCTGCTGTCCAGGTTTGCTTTCTGATAAATTGATGAACACAGCAGAGGAGAAGCCAAATCACACAAAATTGTCTTGTTCTGATAGATGGGGCAGTTAGTTACCATCAGGCCTAAGAGCAAAATCATCCCTGGGCTGAGAACACGGCTCTGCACAGCAGCTGAAACTATGCCTGTAATTCCAAGTGTGATTTAAGTCTCACTTGTTCAGGCACAGCTTTCTGGTACTTCATCCCTTGGCTATTCCAGAGAGGCCAATAAATTCTTTTCTTTGCCATTTGTAAGAGAGGATTAAACCATGTTGGGCTGGAGAAAAGCTCTTCTGCTGGGCGAGGGGGGGAAAAGTTACTGCAAGACTATCATAAGGCAGAAATGCTGTTGAAACAGCAAAGGATTTTCCTGAAGGTTCTTAGTACCCATCTGCAATAAATTTTTATGAGTGTTTGGATGAAGTAGAGGCCTGGGCTAACCAGCAGGCTAGCGGTTTGGAAAGCTGCACAGCACAGTTACTGGCAAATCTTTGTTTTATCCACCTTGACAGGTTCTACCATACTATTTATTTTTCTAATGCAATAATATAAATCACTGTCAGGTCATCAGCATTCCCACAGTTTTCCAAAGTATTTTTGTGTCTGCCAAAGGTTCCCACTGGACCTCTAGGCCTACAGGATGCTATATAAGCTCCTTTAATGGAGCATGTAGTGCTGAGCTGCGTTATGCTGCAACATTCCTGCTCAGAGGAAGAGCCATAAGGAATGAGGTGGTCCCAAGAGTTACAGTTTAAGGAACATATTAAAGACCACCTCTAGTGATAAAATGTCTTAAACCACGAAAGCAAAGCAAAGCAGTATTTTACTTAAACAAAAGCTTTTCTCCTTTCACTGTCCACTTAAGAGAATTCTATATGAGGATCCCAGAGTAAAGTAAGACACTGTCAGGATACTGGAATCTATGCCATACTCCTGAGGCCCATACTCCAGCTGAAAATAGCTCAAGAGCAACGTGTGCTGGCCACGTGTTCCCTGTGCCTTGTTCAGCTTTTCTTTCGGGTAACTCTTTCCCTTCTTCTTTTTCTAAACTGTAGTGGAGCACTTCCAAAAAATGTTAAAAAATGAAATAGAATTCAGTTCACTGACTTATTTTGTGAGAATCTGACTTCTGGGAGTTGAAATTATTGCCTTTACCAGCCAGTACCATGACAGAAGTCCCAACAATAGGAGGCGGGGTCTCAGTTCCAAGGGCTGCCCCTGCCATGCCACAGCAATGCCACAGTGCTCTTGGGCTGCCCTGCTTTGCTGAATTTCAGGAGATCAAAGCTCCAGCCATGCACAACAGGCCCTTTTATTTTCAGATCATCTCAAGGGCTTCTGCGAGTGGGAGGAAACCAAATGACAGCTAATGGAACAAGGAGGGCCTGACCTGAGGATAAGGTTAAGTGGTGCAATCATCTCCATCCTGAGCTTGGTGCTGTGCAGCAGCTTCCCTGATGTGCTTGGTCACCAGGTGAAGCACTCTGAGCAAACCTCACAGATTTTCTGCCCACATCACTTAGAGCAAAGCTTAGAGTTCTGTTAAACACCTGAATGCTCCCCTAAAACACTTCATTTTCATTAATTAATTACTACTTTCCTCCACACTACACTCACTGATAAACTTGCCCTATTTCTGTGCACTGTCCTTTCTTCGGTGTTCTGATTTTTTGCCTCCAAAAGCAAAAAGTATCCCATTTTCTAGATCTAAAACATTTCTTAGTTAAATTGTAGGCTTTCTTCTTTGAAAATCAAAAAAGTTAATGCATGAGTTCTCTTTGTTTGGTTTTGTTGTGAGGGAAAGAATGGTCTGGCTGCAGAGTTATTTCTTTTCAGAGAGCGTTGGACGGGCATATCAGTCAGATTTTTGTTTTTCCTCCTTTGAGGGAAAGATAAAACTAACTAATGAGTTGCAGAGTTTCTCTAGGCAATGGCCTTTTTATGCTTGTTGTTAAGACCAGCGTAGGCAATGTTATCCACAAACCTTATTAAGCAAAAATGTTTTAATGCCCTTTTTGTCAGAGACATTACACATATCTTTCCAGTGGAGGAAAAACAGCTGAGCTAAATTTGGACTTTCTCTAAAATAAGAAAGAGACCATCAGAGTCTCTTCTCAAGAGAACTCACGATGATTTATTGCCTGATTTGTTTCCAGTATATAACATCCCAGCTCAACCCAGCCATACTCCTGATATACCACTGGGCTGGAGAAGCTCTTGAACTTACAAGACTTAACACCAATACACCAATGGTGTTTCAGTATGGAGAGAAGAAACAGCCATCTGATTTAAAATCAACCAAACACTGAATAGAGGTAAGAAAGCTCATCATGATGAAGACAAAATGTGAAGGAAAATCTACTCACCATTTCAGGATCATGTACGAAGTCCTAAACATTAATGAACGTAGCTACGCTGAAATACGATATGTCACCTGAATATACTACCTGAAACTGAAAAATACCAGGCTATGAGCTGATAGCAGGATCAGTCAAAAGGAACACTGGGGTAGGAGACCAACACTTGCTATGCAGACAAGCAAGGACTTGCATCTGAGCTCTGGAAGGCAGATGGAACCTGAGCAGTAGGCCGTGCAGTCAAGTAGGTGGCCAAGAAAAATGGAAAGGAACTGAAAAACAGAAAGGATAAAAATAATCCTTCTAAGAAAGGTACTCATCTCCTAGTCAGGATGGGACGGCTACTAAGGAATGGGTTTGGAAACAGTGGCAGCAGTAATCAAAAAGTCTACTGTATTTGTAACAAAGGTACACAGATATTCTACTCTGACTTGGCTGTGAATTGTACAGATAAGAAAAGTGCAATCAGAACTTTTTGAAAGATTTACAAAGTAGCTCCCTGTTTAAAGTGTTCATGTGAGTGAAGGAAGGGCGGGAGGGGATTCAAAGTGGATGCAAGTTGTTTATAACACAAGCATTAAAGGTAGTATGCTTTTGGTTTGTTGGCATTCAGAAAAGACATCTGAATAACCTGTCATCTCTGCCAGCTGTTCCAGCAAACTTATTCTTCTTTCCCAAAGAAGCTGTGTGTGATTGATCTCTGAAGCCACTGCTGAGTTACAATGCCACAAGTAACATGGAATTGCTGTCTGTTCGTGTTCTCTGGTAAGTTCAGCATTTTCACTTAATTTAGATTGTAGTTGTCTAGGAATCCTCTTCTGTCTGGCCCTTTGAATTGGCCAAAGGAATCTTTGTATAAATAGACTTACAGGACTTTGTGTCAAGGGATCTTCTAGTCAGTTCTCAAAAGGTCAGCATTTCTTCAGTTTGGTTGATTTCCCTGAACTGAGAAAGAACACAACAGTGAAGAAAAATCACACTTCTCTCAGCCCACAGGCTGGTTAATAACTGAGGTGCTAATGCATGGTCATTAGGCTTCCAGACTGACACAGCAGCTTGGGAGGAGAGAAAGGATTTTGTGTCCTTGATGTGTCTGGTTTACGGTGCCACGAGACCCAGCAGAGCTCTTCACTCTGAACCTGCTGTCAGTGTTCATTCCCATGGGCACATCTAAGCACCTTGATTTTGAGTTCTAAAGCAACATATATCCCTAGCAGGAAAGAGAAAAAACAAAAGTGAAAGAAATACATTCAGAGTCTTAATTAAACAATAAGAAGTATAGCAGAAAGAATAATGAAACACTGGAAATGATTTATGGATGTAATGGATCGTTCTCTATGTCTTCGCCGAAAGAAAATATCCAAATTACCTCAGCTTTTATAGTCATATTCCCAGCGACTGCAGATGAGGAACTTTTAAATGTTTAAAAGTATGTTTAAGACTGGAAATGGTTATAAAAGATCAGAGGCTTTCAAAATTCACTTTGTACAAGGTCTAGTGAGTGCGATGCCAAGAGCAATATATGAAATCTGATCTGACAGTTTCATAATTTTCCTTTGTTCGAGGAGATCCCCGTGCAATGAAAATGTACAGCAGCGTGCCAGGACTAAAAGAAACAGTTAGTGGAAAGGACTCAGAGGTAAGGACCACTAGGCAGTTTCTCACTGGTAAAATATAAAAAGAAAATGAAGCATTAAGTACATTAAGAAATCCCATGGAGCATGGTTTAGATTAAAGGACACTCTTCAACCAGGCTGCTGGAAGGTTCATGTAGCACTGTTCATGCAGATGTTTGGAAAGTATTTCAAAAACTCTAATTTTGGAGAGGGCTTCTAAAGGCTGTTGCTCTTCCACTGCTCTGTGCCACCTCCAATTTATCTTAAGCCTAAAACAGAAAAAAAACCCCCAAACTACAGCTTCTAGTTAAATAAGAGAGGTCTTTTTAAAGAAATACAGTAAAACATAAGATATAGTCCAAATCCCGTAGGTCCTGTATCTACAGTAGGCTGGCAGGTTTCCTTTTACTTATATACAATAAAAATGAAGTAAAAGCAAATCTGTCAAAACCCAGCAAGCTCATTGCTTGAAACCCTTGGTTCATACTGGCTGCATGTGAACAGTGCATAGAGCAATAAATTGCTATATATTGAAATCATTCGGAGTTCAGCCTTGGTTGTGTGGTTTATCTTTAGAAGTCTGGTTCTGTATTATGCTCTGGCTATTGATTTTTAGCAGACTGTGCACCTGGTAGCAGTTCTTCAGCTCTTCTCAGATATATTCCGAGCTGGACCGTGTTCCCTTAAACATTAAGCACACAAAAAGGTTACTTAAGTAAGATCTCAAGTAAGGGAGCTTGTGTTTGGGTCAACTTCTGGGCCAATGCTCTGAAGTTCCGTTAATTAATTTTGCAAATTTTTGTTCAATTCTGACTTTCAATTGATGAGGAGCTCTGAGTGCTCTTCAAGTGGAAAGGCAAGAGCTTCATCTTCTCTCAAACAGAAACAAACCTGCTGAGTGGTGCCAGTTCAGCTCTGAAAATGACAACTCCACTCTGCTTATGTTCTGTCTGCTACATTTTCCTGCAGGAAAGGAGCAATGCTCCATGTTGCTCTTCCCCTGCCTGCTCCCCGTTTCTGACTTCGTGCATTTTTGTGTATCTTTTCTGATCATCTCTCCAAGACTCTCTCATTGTCTGGAAAAGGTGTTACCTCATGGCAATACCCAAGGAAATAGTTTCTTCTCTCCTTTTCACATTTCATTGTTGCAAGTGCAAGATGTGATGAGGGACTGCTCTTGTCTTAATGAAAGAGAGTGAAGGTTCCATTGACTTCACCGGGGTCAAAACTTCACCCTTGGGGACCTATTGGTAGAAATGGGAGGGAATTTCCACTTTCACAGAGAATTTGCAGCCCTTAATTGTGTTGAAACTTCAAATATTTTCTTCACAGGGCAAAGTTCGTATCTTATTTCAGATGAATGTAGCGGCTGAGCGTCATCTGCTGCTGGAAAACCTTTGGAAGTTACTTAAAACTAAAACAGGCATAAAAGAGAATCAGGGTGGGAAAGGGTTGTTTGCTATTAAACACCACACAAACCAAGCTGGGCTTTTTGTCTGTGCCCTTCCCCCTTTTTATTCACACACTCCTCTTCACCCTCCAGACAGCCTTAGAATGCTAATTTTTCTAATCACTTGGAGAATGAAAACTATTACAGAAATCAACTGAAATATTATTTTAAACCTTTTTTAATGGGACTGAATCCACACTATAAATAAAGTCCTGATCTTTCCCTTCTTAACTTTCAAAAATGGTATTTCCCATACCCTATACAACCTGTCACATTCAAATTCAAAGCAAATACTTGAAACCATTTTCAATAAAGGATGTTTACACAAACTAGCAGGTGAGATTTATGAAGAAATGGTTTTAAATAAAAGTCTGTTTGTCTCTTTTCACAGATATTTAGGATTTCTCTTCACATGGCAGCAGATGATAAGGATGCCCAGAAAGATTCAGTGCAATGATACTGTAATGATAAAGATCTGATCGTGTTATTCTTTGTTGGGGTTTCCACCAGTTTCTGAACTTTAAGGTATTCAATTATTCTGTTCTTCTCAAGGGTAAAATATGCATGTAACCCTCAGTTAGCACTAAGAACAATGTGCAAACCTTCACACATCAAAGATGTGACTGTGCTTTTGTCTATCCTAATGGTTTGAGAGAAAATCCTGATAAATCAACATGAGATTTCTTTTTATTTTCCTTTTTTTTTTTTCTCTTTCTTACATTTTGTTGTCTTGATTAGATAAAAAATAATAAGGGGCTGTCAATCTGTTTTCTTTTCAGGTCTTCTGTCTCTTTCTAAATTAGTTACAGCCTGCTTTTTGTAGCTTTATAGCCAGCCTGACCTAATTTAATTACCATGACTTGTGTGGCTTAAAGATAAATAGTTTTATTCAGCCTGCCTACTTTTGTATAAGTTTTCCCTTTCACACATCTCTCTATATTTTGGCATTCAGAATTCTTGTCCTCTGTTCTTCGGTAGGTTAACACAAGGTTGGTTTATAGCATTGTCCATATTTTCACAAAAAGGCCTTTGATGCATTTAGTCCCTGCTTTGCTCTGAGTCTGGGGGCCTTTGTGGGACACGAATGAACATTAGCTGGGGCTCAGAAAAGCAGGGGATGGAAAATACAGCCCTGTGCCCATCATGAGGGAGAAATCCTCACAGCTTGTTTCTATACTGCTACTGTTGAAGATTTTTTCTTATTTTCGGAAAATACTTCAGAAATCGAAGCTTGAGACTTCTCTACAGATTATGATAAACACATAAGTGGCTAGAAGATCTCCAGTAACATAAGTCTGTGGCATGAAAATGCCTTCAAGCTGTCCAAGAACACAAATGCTTTACACGGAGATGTCCCTAATGCCCAGATCCCTGAGGTTCATGCCAAGATCACTGACAAATCCTTCTACCACCCTGTTGGCCACCTTTAAATACAGAAAGCAAGCAACCAGCTTATAAACTCCAAAATCCTGCTTAAAAGAAGGGATCATCATGTTTCTTCCTCTCTCTCAAAATGGAGAAAGATTGACCAGGAAACCCTGGTGTGGGGCTGATACTAAATAGCTGTTAAAAAATCTGATTTAGGTTCTGTTACATTCCTATAATCAGTGCTTTTTTTTTAAAATCTCACATGTAACACTCAGATGGATGTACAAAGACTATCTCCACGTAAATATGTCGTGTTCTGCCTATGAACACCAAATACATTTTACAGTAGTTTAAAAATAATTCTTCTGAGGCTTATTGCAGTTCTTAATACAAATGTAGATACAGAATTTAAAGTGTCATTTCTTGTGTCATCTGTGTGTCATCTTAATGCTGCTAGAAGAGCCTCCAGCCCTTTTTTAAAAATGCGTCTACGTGGGTTTAAAAAGAGTACAGTTGAGGTCATTAACAAAGGAATTGCCAGCACTAATTCTGACCCTACCACAGGTTTTAACAAAAAGAACAAACTGTGAAACTCAAAAGGAAACCCAACAAATGTGTTTTATGAATACACGTGCAAAATTTTTGTTACAATCAAATAAAATGCTGATATGCGCCAGACACCTTGACATTGCTCTCCTCTCTCTGATTGTTCTGAGCTAGACTTAAATTAATCTCCCAGTACTTGGCCTCTTCCCACCCTTGTTAGTAAACTAAAAGCAATTTATACCAACCACACCATAAGCAAATAGCAAAATAAAAACTCTTTCAAGCATTTGCTTCATCCTGTTGGACACCTTTACCTATAATCACAATAAGGTTCTATTAAATAAAATGACATACATACAGTTTTATTTCAATATGTAAAATGTTTTGTTTCCAAGTGCAATATTCAAATGCCTTGTTTCAGTATTGATGGTCTATTTATCTGATGGCAATATTCCACAGAACTTACATGAAACCAACCCGAATAGCTGTAAAGCTCCCAGGAAGCTGATTTGCTTCAGAGCATATTATGACATTTCTGTAGGTGTAGAAAAAAGCCAAATCCAAACCTTTCATATAAACTTTTCAAGAAATACTGCAATCCTCAGCAAAATCCCAGTTAACACATTTTGAGAAAACTCAAAACTTCAGGGTCTCAGGGTGTATTTCTCATACAAATAGGTTCACCTGCAAAGGAATAATTCCAAGACATCCAGTTGGAGACATCTCAGTGGTTCAACCCGGCTTTCCCATTGTCCTTTTAAGATTTAATGATGCTTATTTGGAACTTTTCCTTGACTGAACTAGTGTATAACTCATGAATACAAACAGACCAGTGCTTGACACTTGAGGCAGCTGCTATCATTGTCTTTAGCCCCATCTGCTTCCTGTGTGCCATTGCCTCTGTGGAAGGAAAAGATGAGCCTGAAGAGACAGGGAAGCAGTTCCTGAATGGCTCAGGCTCAGTTTATTATGGTAACTTACATCTACAGCCTGATAATTGAAAAAAAAATTAGCACTCTGAATAATAAAGAAGGCACCAGCAGTGGATAAGAACAGCAGAAACAGACACACATAAAATAGGATAGGAAATTTGTGTGGGACATGGAATCTGTGCTGAAGGACTCAAATGAGAGTACCTGGGCTCCTTGAGAGGTTCTTCTGACAAAGGCAAAATGTTCTTGGTAACAGTGACTGGTCACTTCTGCTCTTCTTTCTAGGAAGGTATAAATCTGCTTCTTTTCTGTGTTCAGAGTATTTTGATTTTAAATGCTTCACAAAAGGCTACCAGTATGAGAGTACAGTGGTCCTTGACCTCATTTTGTGTCTATAGTTTCATGCTGCCGAAAAGTAATATAAGAGCAACCACAGATGAATTTTAGAAAATTTCAGTCCTTATTTACATATCTATGTTACACCCTGTACAACAATTATGTCAGAATGAGATATGCCATGAGGGAAAAAAAGCACAAATCAATTCACTGGTCTGAATGTGGATCGAACGCCAACTGCACTTGGCAGAAGCACACATCTGATCATTACTGCAGCCAGATTCCAGGAAATAAAGGACAGAATATGGCACAGATTCCACTGCTCTCATCATGCACACCAAACAGCTGATATTTTGAGGTTCTGAAGTTACAACATGTGGCTCTTTTAAAGAGCAGACTGCAACCTTGAGGGGCTTGTTTTGTTTTCCAGCTGAAATCTGACATGCATTACATGTGAACATTTGGAAGTCATATTGTTCATCATGCATTACATGTAACTGCTTTAACTTGTACAGTGTGCAGTCATTAAACTGACTTCCAAAATAATGGAGCACTTAAGGGAACCCTCACCCACATGTGACCCAATAAAGAGGAGTAAGTGCCTAACTCTGCAAGCACTTTGTAGTTTAGCACAGATGCATAAGTACCCTCTTTAAGTCGGGCTGATGCTTGCAGTGGATAGGAAGCAGGCCACCCTGTGATCTATGGACACGGAAACACATACAAGGATAAATTACTTCTGGCACAGATGTACCTCACTCAAGATTCTCCGAGCAGCAGGGAGACATCTGATATGTAAAACAGTAGGCTCCAGCCAATTAGTCTGTGACAGATAAGAACCTTTCCCTTATTTGTGCTGTAGGGTTTCTATGTGGTCTGTTCCTTCGATGATTTCATGTTCCCCTCTGACTTCACGGAAATCCAGTTTTTATCAACTGGGATTCTGGCATTTTTTCCAGGTGCAACAAAGAAATAGCCTGTTTGGAAGGAAGGAAGGATGATATGTGGGCCTTGTTTCTGTCTTATGGGAAGCAATGCTTTTGTAGTTCTATTCCTCAAAAAAAAAATCTGTGAACAAGGAAAGTAACTACTTTATTATCCATACAAGTGTACCCTTTCAAAGCATCACATGGGATTCAACCATTAATATCTAACAGCAGCAAGACTCAAGTATGCTGCTTTGGAAATCTGCCTTGCCATACTGGTGCAGAAAAAAGTTCATATAAAAATTGTCAAGAAAAGTTTAGAAAATCTCCCCCATCATGAATATCTTGCATTGCCTTTTATATCTGTGCATTACTACCTTCCCAAAGTTAAGAAAAGTAAAATTCTCCTAAGCCAACATTCCCAAGGTGTAAAGAGACCTGTGGGGCGTCCTAGATTGCTGAGATGGCAATGTTTTAGTTCATGTTCCAGCTAGAGGAACTTGTAAAATTTTAAACTGGTACTTGCATTACTCCACTACCTCAGCAAAAGCAGCACCTCACACTTCTCTCAGTAATCATTTCACAACGTGAACCTCAGTTTTCATTTACACCCCTAGAAAGATTCCCATGGGGTTTTTTCCCTTCAATCTTGTGGCTCTGCATTGAAAGACCTAGAAAGGCTTCATTCTACTGATGGGAGTGGAATATTCTGAGTGGCAGATGGAACAGCTCCTGAAACAACTTGGTCCATGGTAAAGGCAGTATTTCAACAAAGGCTATAGAAAATATTAGACCAAATGTTATAGGAAGCAAGAACTACCTTCTCATATACTTCTACCTTAAATTAAAAATTGAAAGGCCTGGCAAAAAAAAAAAAAGAAAAAATTTACAGTTCTTTTAGGTATAGTGTACAAATAATTTTTGAGGCCTTACAGGAGGGATTCTTTCTTTCTTCTTCTTGTTAACTTGATTTATTTTTATGTATCCTCAGAAGTTGCAGTCAAACTTCACACAAAAATTGCTTCCAACAAAAGAGGTTCATGCTTCTGGACAGAAAACAAGAAAAACTCAGATCCAAATTCTGCCTTTACTTCCGTGACCTAGGGCAACTACTGCTGCCTTTTAAAGTCTGCGTGCTTCTCCTGTCCCTGGTGATTGTTATTAATACAGGTTAGGGAAAGTGGTGATAAAGATCAATTCCCAACCCAGAAAAGAAACATTAACTGCTTCTTTCATGTCTTCCATAGTGAGTGAGCAGCTACAGTTTCAAATGATCCCCAGATGTTTACTACTCCTAGTGCTCAAAAAAGCAGCGTAGGTTTTCTCCAGAGCCATGTTGGGTATTTCTGGTTATCCTGCAGACTTCAACCCCTTGTCCTCAGAAGAAAATGCAAAGGTCAAACAGAAAGCTTGTGTAGTGCAGAAGTCCCCAAGGAAAAATAAACCAAGGATGGTCTCTTACTATTGGCCAACTTAAGCTATGCCTCTGCATACTAATGCAAGGAATTCCTACAGAGATGGGTATGGGAACACTACAAGCTTGTCACTTAATTACAGAAACATTTCATGACTCCAGTAAAAGTAAAATTGCTGAGATCTCTCGCAAAAACTATGCTATTTTTCTGGTTCTTTGCAGCAGTGTTTTCCTATTTCTTCTTATTCAGAGCTTGGACACAGGGTACATTTGTTAACATGATAGCTAACAGAAAAATGAAAAAAAAAATTCCTCCTTAGATAATACAGGCTTAAGAATACTAAGAACAATTTTCAGTCTACTTCTCTTTCCTTTGCACTTAGTCCTAATTATTCCCTAATGATGCAAAGACTTACCTTTACCAAAGCTCAGTCCCACTGGAAGCAATTAATAGTGATAAACAGGCAGTTTCCAAGAGCTTTAAACAGATTTTTATCTGAAGAGCCCAACAATTTTGTCATTATTATAACCAGGTAAGCAAAGACAGAAGAACGTGACATACAGCACATTAAAGTGCTTTACCTTCTTGGACTGCACCGTTCCTTTCTCCTCTCATCCTCTGAGCAATGTTGGCCAAAAGATTCAGTGCTGCATGAACAGCAGAGATGGAGAAAAAATACTCCAAGCCATGGTAGGACTCAAACCCAATCTCTTACACCTGCTACAGTGTGTATAACTTAGAGAATGTAATGAAAAACAAAAGCCTCTGATCCTCATTTCAGGACACTTCCTCTGAGCACTCAGGTAACTGAGCTGGGCTCCTCTTTTTAATGAACGAGAAGATGCCAATCTGACCTTATTGGATCAGCCCACATGGAAATGAAACATTTACATGTATTGTTACAGTATTTCTTTCATGCCAAATAGGCAGGCCTAAGATTGACTTCTCTGCTCCCGTGCAATGGTCAGAATTAACCAAGTTGTTCAGTCTCTGCAGGATCAGAACCAAAATACTCTCTGAAAGGTATTTTGAACAGAGGATGGAATTATTTGACTCTATTTCCATTGCTGATACTGAGAAGGTGGTAGGATGGCCTTGTACACAAAAATGTGTTCCCAGTGGGAACAGGAACTTTTGAGTAAAACCTTGTTAACACAGCACAGTTCTCCCAATCAGTGCCCTGGCTCAACATGAAGCTACTCTTCATTCTACTGCAAAAACATTAAACAACTATTTCTGAACAGAACAGCACCTACTTCACAGGTGAAACATTTTCATCTGCTAGCATGTAAGTGTTGAGTTAATAGTCTGTTAATTCTTGGGTACTATTAGTCATAGATTTGTTCAAGTTGAACTGAAAATTCACTTATTTAATAACTCCTGACTACATACAATCTTACTTTTATCAAAGTCATATTACTTACTGATATATTTCACCCAGCTTGTCAAAAACAGGTGGAAAGGCTCTGAAATGCAAACACCACAGCCAGAGGTCTTCCAGTGTAAAGAGGCCATTCTTTCTGCTGGGAAAGCTGAAAAAAACAATAAAGCACATCACTGAATCTCTATTTACCGGGGAAAGGCACATCTCTAAGTCTTAAAAAGTAAATACAAATTGGAATCTCTCATCCATAGCCCTGAAATGTGAACATTAGAACTATGCTGACAGTTTGGTATTGTGGTTTGCTGAGAGAAAATGGTAGAACAGCTGGAAAGCAACTTAATAATATCCACACTGTTTCTCCCATTTACAATTCATTTTATTTTGAGTTTCTTTTCCCATTCCAAAGTCTTTCACCTTTTTGGTTTAGCACTTTAAGAAATCTTTAATTTGCAGATTTCCCTTTCTTTCCCCCTTTTTTTTGCAATCCAGCAATTGTGTCCCTCCCATTTCACCCTGGGGGAAAGGGTAAACTCAATTTTCACAATTAGCTAGATGGTTATAGAGGAGAAACATGAAAACATATGGAAAAAATACATAATTACAAAAATAGATTCTTTAAGAGTTGCAGAACTATCTTCATTTGAAAATCAATTTCATGATAGGGATCCTACTTCAAAGAGAAATTCTATTGTTAATTAATAAAATTTTGCTCCAAAATACCAAACAATTATAATTAAACACGGGACCACTTGGTTACTTGCAACATCAAGGATTTCCCAAGTTCTCGTGGGGTAGGCTGTCTCAGAAGCAAGAAGGACTTCAGAGTTTACGGAGCTCTTGGGTAGGCCTCCCAGTGAGGACATCCAGGGAAGCACGACAGAGACAAGTTTCCAGCTGCACACCTCCTCTTAGGATTAACTGGCTAGTAAAAGCCAAAGGCAGGAATCCGCAGTCCCTTTCTGCCCTGACATTACCTTGTGGTTCTTTGTAGGAATTAAGATGCGAGGTCCTCATTCACTCTTTGAAAGCAGATAAAAGCACACCTTGACTGGCCATGACAAGAATGAGACTTAACTGCATGCATAGAATTAAGAGGGGATTTGCAGACTTCCCAGAAAAGGACCAGTTTCCAAAAAAAGCATCCTTCTGTTTGCCCATCCCTGGGAAAGGTGGTCACAACTCTAAGATATTATTAAACTGCAGAGACTGTGAGGCTTTTAAAATATTCTTTCATGTCCAAGATTATTCATGCATCCTTTTTAGGTGTTATTTTTGTATAGATTAGCCATGTTTTCCATCTGAATTCTCAATGAGACTGCAGCAGCAGTGTGACCTCAACTTTTTTTTTTCTCCTTCCCTTTTAAATTTTTTATTACTTAGCAGAGATTTTAAGATAGGAAATAATAGCAAGCTTATTGGGCTTGGAGACAATCCCTAGTGGTGCACACTTAAGCTGGGGTGTAGCTGTTAATATGTCTGTGATATAATTCCCCACAAGTGAAAGCCAGCCAGAGAGCCCACTTACTCAAAGCAAAATAATCGTTAGGGTAAATATCCTGGGATGTGTAAAATCCACTGTTTCTAAAATTAATCTCCTTTACTCCATGAAAGAAGGCTATGAGGATTATGCATCTGCAAAGAACACTCTACTAGAGGTAGTTAAACAGACCAAACTCTTCCCTCGTGCAAACTGCCGCGGTCACTGCAGTTACAAAAGCAGTGGGTTTCCCTGCAGCATCTGCTGGGTGACTGGGGAGCAGATCCTGGGGACACGTCATGCAGCAGGATATAATTCAGTAACAGTTAATGACACAGCCTTTAGCAGTTTTACACTAAAATGACACCTTGTACCTTTGAAACGTTGGGGCTTGCTGGCACAGTCTGACTATTCCCATTCGGGCACACACAGCAGCAAAGGAACTGAGTCCACAAATCGCTCCATTGCGTGACCCAACCACACAACTGCCCTAAAACACAAACAGTGTAGACATTGTCCTGAGACAGCTCCTGGTCTGTGCAAACCAAAACCAGCTCACATAGATGGACAGAAGCACAGGTGTAGTACACTCTCTTTCCCTATTTCTCACATTTCCTATTCTTGTGCATCCACTGAAGCCTTAAGAATGAAGGACACAGTTTAAGAGTGAAGAATTATGTTTTGTGTCCTTTAGATGAGAAACATGGTAGCAAATGGGAGATCTGTTTGTTTGTAGGCAGATGAATTTTTATTTCATCTGTGATAACTGCATCTCATCAAACTATACCTGATTTAACAACTTCCTTAAAGCATACAGATTTCTAAAATAGGGATCAGGAAGAGTTAAAGGACCACATAATTGTTTCTGTTTCATTCTTTCTGAAATGTTCTGGATGCAAAGCCCCTTCACTGCATTTCAGCACGTTCTCTTACAAGATAAAGATTTGACTTTCTTAAAATATTGTTCATTTCTGAAGCTGACCAGGAATGAAGGAACGAAGCCCTGTTTTCTGAAAGGCTGCAGGTAAAGTGAGCATGACCAACAGCCACAAGGACACAACCTGTGCCCTGAGCAAGTGCAGTCAGCCAGGACAGGAAGCCAAGCCAACACAAAAATGTGGTGGAGATGGGCAAGATGATTGCAAAATAAAATGAACAGGCTTAAACAGGAAGCAGAAAAGCAGAAAGCTTAGCTTGTCCTTATACAAGTCTAGCTACATTTGCAAGTGAACATGCTTGCAACTAATAAAGATCTCCACTGACCACATTTTACATGAAATTGGAGAATAATCAGTTTTTTATGATAGGAATGAGTACATGAAGTGCTTTGCAGGAGCTCATACAGTCTACTATAACACTCTTGGCTTACTGAACACTTTGAAACAGAAACTGAGCATTTCAGCAGAAGTTAACTCAGCTCAAGAGTCCTTGAAATCGGCTTTTATTCATCACCCATAGATTATCTACTCTCATGACTACTCCTCCTTTTCTGTACTATTATTATTATTCATGATTTGCCAGCAGCCAAGAAATTCCTCTGGGTTTCAGTGATGAAGTGCTTCATTTCAACTAATTGTTCCATTTACCTTAAAAGAACAAAGAAATCTGTCATTTACTCTTTAGAGGCCACTTTTGGATATCTGTTGCCAGTCATTAAGATTTTTGGACTGGAACACTGAAGATTGAACTTCCCAAAATATTTTAAGTCAGAGCAGCACACAGGAGACAAGGTGAAAGGAGCATCAAAGCTGTTGCACATTTGTGCCGCTGCAAATTTCACCTGGATGTCACTAATTTTCCCAGCCTGCCTTGGCAGATCTCAGATATGACACTATGGAATGATGGTTCTTCATCCTCTGCTCCCTGAACAATCCATCTTGTTTCTATCCCAAACTTCTGTCTCTGCTCTGCTGCCCTGATGTTACAGTTCTCCCGTACCAGTTCATCCTGTTCCTTTCTCTTCTGCTCCCACCCTCTGCTTCACTTCCAGCTGACCTGCATCACCCTTACTGCCCTGATGGAAAACATTAAACTGTAACTTCACCTGGTTCAGTGCATCATGGGTTGTAAGAATGTGGTTCAGGTTAAGCACATTCTGTTTGGCCCCCCAAAAAATTGAAAATCATTATTTTAATGTGTACATTTCCTTGGGCTGTGCCTGGACTGGTATCCATTTACACTGCTCTCCAGTCTCCCATCCCAGTGCCTGTGTGCCTAACAAATTAAAACTTTAGTACCCAGAGAACGTAATGTACCTTTTTATTGTCAGTTTTTATGGCATTATTTTCTTACTATATCAGTACTCAAGAAGAATGTCAAGAGCCATTTGAATTCAACTATTTGCATCTTTCTACAGACTATACAGTTGTTAAGGGAATACAAAATAGACCTCTGCCATTCCTTAAGCTGAACTTCTTGTCTCAGTGACAAGCCACCTGTGATGCTAATTCTGTGACATATAGGCTTTTGTGCAAGACTGAAAGGAGTTTGTTAGGTGCTACACACGATTACACATGAGACAAGTAGAAAAAATAAATTTTCACCCCTTCAGTATTTACCAAATTTAAGACTTATTTGCTGTCTGTCAAACTAATATTTAAAAACAGAGGACACTTAAATTTTAAATGGCATTACACTGAGATTTTGCCTGTTACAATAAAGAATAGACAAGTTTGTTTGATATTTTTCTTTCTGCAGACCACAAGATAAATAGTATACCTGCATTTTGTGTCATGTACTTGGGCATAGTTGTATAAATGCTGCTTCTCCTTACCTTGAAGCCAAACAGATTGTAGTTTTTTCCTTAATGCTTAAACAAACCCGAGGAAAAGCTCTCAGATTGTCAGTACTGTTTTCTCCTGGGAATTCACAGTGAAAGTATCTTTCCCAAACCACTCAGGCTGTATGAAGACTTGAGCTCCAGCTCACAGTGTAAGGAGCAAAGAGGACTTTGATACTCTAAGATAACTGGAATGGAGTTGTCCAGGCTGTCTCCAGTACTCACAGAAGATGTTAAATAATGGCCAACAGCAGGTGAGGCGAGTCCCTATCTTGCATAGGTTAAGAAACAAACAAACAAAAAAGCTGATATTGATGATGGCAGGACCAAAAAGAAACTCAAGTACTTAAGTATAAAATCATCACTCCAGCAGCAGCCTAGCACCTTCCCTGATCCTAGGCCTGCTGGCCAGTCTAAAGATTTCTCCACAGGGCAGAAAAAAGATTATTGAGCACATAAATCATCATCTGCCCCCAGAGTACACCCCATAAAGTCTATTTATTGCAAAGGGAGTTCCATGAAAGCAGATCCTAGAACACCATGTTTTCAAAAGGTATTTACCAAAAGCCCGTGGCTGAAGTCCAGGAGTGCAGTTCAAGATCACGTGCACAGGCGTCTGACAGGCACTGCATTCCCCATGCTGAGCAATCCATCCAGAGGAGTGAGCACTTGCTCCAACAGAGCAAGATCTTTGCAATCTAGTAGTCTTCCTCCCCCACATCACTCCATCTGTCCACCCTTCTCCTATTTCATATTCTAGAGGCAAGGAGATACTCCACTTTTCACTGTAACTTCTCTAGCTTCACGATTTCGCCCAGTTTCCTATCATCATGTTTACCCAAAGCAGCTCCCTCAGATCAACCACCATTTTCTGACAGAGTAGAACCAAGACAGAGACCAAGGCTCTAATAAAACATGCTTGTCCCATCTCAAAACCTTGCTGAGCACAGGTTTCTGCTTTTATTCATTATTCACATTATTTTAAGAGTCTTGAAGCAAGTAATTTTTAGTACTATGGTGCATAACACCTTTTGTGCAACTTTTGCTCCAAGTCAACAGGTTTTGTTTCTTTACCAGTTTTAGACTCTTTACGCCTCTTTAGTTTTTGTCTTTCTAGGCAAATTAGTAGATCCCCTTCAATAGACTTTGTCAATGTTTTTTTTTTCCTTCTTTTGTGCAGCCTAACTCTTCAAGTGGTGTCCTTTGACTTGATTCCACACTGTAGCTTCCTTCACATAGCATTTGCAATGCTTTGATCATTCTCTCCCCTCGTCATTTTGTTCCTCCACTGGGAAAAATATATTAACACCAGAAACTTTCCACTCTAGGTAAAGGGGCAACTTTCTCCTTGGAGACATTGCCTGTCACGTTCAGTTCTCCATTTTGCCTTGTTATTGACATTGACAATGAATGTTGGCTACTTATGGAAACTGGGGACATAATTCTCACCATAAAACATACCGGAGTAAACTCAACCCCACAAACAAATTGATGCACACAAGTGGAACAATATAAAAGCTACCAGCAGGGCACAGCTTTATTTTATGCAGATGTACAGTCTGCATATTATGGGACTCAACAGCACTCAAGTTTCCAATAACTTCTTTTTTTTGCTTGACCAATTTTGTTCATTACTTATAGGTCCCTGCAGAATTCCGAGCTGTTATTACAAACATATACATTACAGAAGGAACACGGCCTGACATGCATAGCTGTTTAATAAGGTTTTCATCAGCTGCTTTTACTGACATTTTTCATTTCTCTTAAGCCCTGCTTTTAATGTCTCACTCTTCATTTGATACCATGAAACAAAAGGAGTGGAATATTATTCAGAATGTGTTCATGGCTGAATATCAAAAGAATCATGCAATGCACTTGAAGCATGAAGGCTCTGTAGGCAATTTCCGTTCCCGTTTGCATATGCAATCTAGACTTTGGAAAAAAAGCTTTCCTCTTTTCCTACATCAGATCAACCCACAAAAAAAATTCTCAAAGAATTGAAAATAATACTGAGTTATAAGTCTAACATCCAAAAATAAGCATGCCTATTTGCATCAAGAATTTGGTGAAATTTTCCAAGAACTGCACTTGTGAAACTGTACACCACAAGTGGATGTTCAAAAATCACCCATCTCAGAGAACATGAGCCAAAACAAAGTGTCCCTTTATCACTGAGGAGTGATTGTGAAGTTCTAAACTTTAATTATTTGAGCTAATAAAGTTAGCAAAAACAAAAAGCAGTTCTCTGTCTTACCAAGATGTCAATAAAGTAAGGGTCTGATGGCTAATTCAGGTCCACTAAGACCTGAGGCAAGTATATTCTGGCTTGAGGGCACAGCTCTGACTCATACCAAAAAGCATATTTTAGGTGGGGCTACATTTACTAAAGAGTGGTCTGTACCCAAAATCTAATTGTTATGATCCAACAATTAAAAAAAAGGCAAAAAACCCTGATAATTTTTTCAACTCGCAGGTCAATATTAGTGGTGTCTCTACATCCCTGTCAGCCAAGTTTTCCCAACAGAAAAGAGGTTGAAAGAAGATCCAGCACATTTTTTCTAGATATTTTTGTACTTTGGTGGGGAGTATAACTCTTCAACATGAGATGCTTCGTGATATGAAAGGGAGAAAGAGAGTGAAGCTTCACAGCCTGTGGTCAAAGGAGGTGAACAGAAGGTTTTCCTATGGATGCAATCCTTCTGTTCACTTCAGTGGATTTCTATCAATGCCTATTCTTATAAACCCCTCTTTTCCTCAGCTCACAGTTTAGCTCTGCTGCATGGCGTTGGCTTTGTCCCAGCTACGCTCTACCTCCAGCAGCTGTGATGGATGAAGGATTCAGATTCACAACCCCCTTTCCTGCATTTGGGATACACTACAACATTCTGGGCAAATACGGTTTCTTTTTTGGATCCCCATAAATATCAGCAGGTAACACGAAACCTGAGCTGCTTTTGCTCAGATCTGATACCCAGCGCTGCCAGAAGAGGGTTATGCTGAAGTATCCTGGACAGCTTCACAGATTGAAAATGCCAGTGCCAGCATGCCTCAAAAGAATCTCAGAAGTTGACTGTTGATACAATAAATCTGAAGATATATCCAACAACAGCACAGAACAAAGAAAAGCTGTGAAGGGCAGGGAGGAAGCTGGGAGAAAAAAAAAACAGACAGGCTAAAAAGTTTGGAGCTGGTGTTCAGTGTTATAAATATTGCCTAATTGTTTTGCCAAGACCTCTGCATTCATAGGTCATGCAGGATGCTCCAGAATTAGTCAGAGTCTGTCAGCTAAAACAATTCCCAAATGTCCTGATACCCTCAACCTGGCCTACAGCTATTCCTTTTAACATCTTGGGGGGATGATGATGCTGTCCGTACAAACACCTACTGGACTTGCAAGTCACATTCCGTAGCAGTCATTACACTGGGGCCCAATACCAGTGTGCAATCAGAAATAAGTGCAGCTGGTAAAATACCCATCATTCAACAATCTAACTAGATTGTCACAAAGATGATTAAAACAAGGCCCAGATTGCTGATTTGATGGTCACTTACTCGGGCAAGAAGCAATTCTGAACCTCTCTAGCCTCTGTTAATATAAATATTAACAGTTAGATCCCAGATGTTATTTACCTATAATGGAGCTCACATAGTTTCTAGGAGTATTCAAAGGTGTTATTTGACATCACTTTGCTCATTTGTCATCACTTTGCTCATTTGTCAGAAGGAGCAGTATTTTTGTTATTAAATTTTAATTTGCCATGGCATCTATGTAAGACTGCCAGTCGCAAGGTTTTGTATATGTGCTAAAACATTTCTGCTCCGACAGTCAGGTCCAACTCTTATTAAAATTAAATGGGTATTTTGAGCATGTTTTGAGTCACCTCTGATTATTTTAAGCTTTGGTTTGTATCATCAGACAAAAACATCCCCTTAACCTAAAAATAGTCAAGAAATATATAATAATTACTTTTTTAAAACCTGCAATTTACAGTGACATTTAACCCATTTTCCACAGCTGCAATTCGACAAGTATGTAATTACATCTGACCATTGATAATCACAGACAAATAAAATAAGGCACATTGAGGCTGACCTTTCTTTGCCTGCAATTAATTATCCACTGTCTGTATATTACATGTCTGTATATTATTCACAATCATGAAACAATTTATAATAATCTTTTCTAAATGAAAATGGTATCATAATTTGTTTAGTTTCTTAGTTGTTCAGTCTAAAGGGACTGCTCACTTCTAACCACCTTCACTCCTGCCAGGAAGCACAATCCATAGGCCAGGTGGGAAACCTGGGAGACCTGCGATGGCTTTAGCCCCCTGTACTTCAGACCACGGCTCCCATCCCTTGTGATGAGAATGACAACACTAAGCTTTCCTCTTCAGCTCAAGTAGAAACAATGGATGTGGTTTACACCTGAAAACAGCTAAATATATACAAATATATAGCTAAATATATACAAAGTGCCACTTACAAATATATGAGAACAGTTATTAAGGCAACCTATGATGAACACATATTTATCTCCAAGAACTTTCACTTTTAATGGAGAAGTATAACCCGCCTCCCTAATTTGTTTTCCCCACAGACTTTCGTCTTCCATCCCCAGCCTTATTTTAGCAATTAATGAAGTCATTTTAAGTCTTTCTATTGATTTCAGTAGCCTCCAGTAGAAGACTCCAGCCATGCCTCTGGGAGGTGCTTTCAGTTCTCTTGGCTAAAAGGAATTTGTTAGCTGTGCAGCATTACATACTAATTTATACCACCAGGTCTGACAGTCTGCCTGGGAGGCAGAAAGGTTGTAATTTAATATTTTAATGTATATTATGTTCCTTAAGTGATATGTGTACATTACCTGACTGTAGAAGTTAACAGAAATTAATTTTCATATAATAGAGTGCAGTAAAAACTAATGAGAAATAAAGGAATGCTGGTCACCACACTGTAACAAAATATTCTCACATCCACACGTGCCCCCTGAGAATTGTTACTTCATGCCCTGTGTGATAGATGTCTACCAACAGTGGGCTTTGTTGTCTGAGGTGACTCACCTGGAATTAGTTAATGCTTCTAAGTGAAGCCAAGGAATGTTAACATTTTAAAGAGCTCGGTGATACAATAAATCCTTACACTGGATTTACAGTATTGGCATCACATTTAACTTTAGTATCTGTGATGTTTTCCCACATTAGGTATGAAAAGTGACTGAGAGGTTACAATTGTACTCTAGAACACACCTATACTGCAACTAAAACGTCTTTTTCCTCCTCTAATCCCAAAGCTAAAATGACTCTATTGAACCACCAATACCTCAGGATAAACATGTGAGTATCTTTAAAATCAGATTCTATAAAGTGCAAATTGGCACACCACTCAAAAAACTACTGAAATGACACAAAAGTAAATGGAAGAACAAAAGATTCTTATAAACCAGATTGCTATTACTACTGGATATCAAACACCTGACTTTTTCATGGCATGTTTATTCTGTCTTTAGTGTTATGCTCCTTAGGACAGGTGATTTCTTACGGCATTGGAAAGCAGCTGTGAAGATTTGCATGCCATAAATTTAGGCAAAAAGCACTGGAAAAGATGCCTCGGCCGAAAAACTACTGAAACACAAAAGAATATTTAGATTCAAGATGCTTTGGATCAGCACACGAGTGCAAACCACCTTTTGTAAGTAAACATTTTAGAAAAATAATGTAATGAGAAAGAAAATAGGAGTATCTAATGACTCATCTCCTTCCTTATATTCACCTTCCAAGTTACGTATCTAGACATATGTATACATCCAGAACCTTCTCTGCAAGAGGGACTTAATACTGAGACATCACAGCTTTCTTAGTATCCTTCATACTCTTCTGTGTTTTGCTATTGCCTCCAATAACCTATTCTATCCATTTTTAAGAGACCAACTAATCCAACTGCACCTCTTGCTAACACCAGATCTTTACAAATGCATTACAGTGACTCTGAAATTCCTGATTCCTCTCACCTTTGACTGAGATCCAGAGTTTCCAATGGCAAATCCATGTTCTCATATCAGAAAAATAGACTGCTCCCTGGATGTACTTAGGCTTTGAGCATCAAAAGCAAACATCTGGCAGTGCCTTGGAAACTGTTCTCCACCTTACAAATACGAAATGGATTTTTCTACAATGCCAGTGGGAACTCACATTTTTAATAGCTTTGTGCTCCACTGGCCCTCAAGAAGAAAATGTCCAAGTCTTAGCCGTAAGCACTATTAGTAGATATTCCCTAATTATAATTTCCATGATACCGGAACGAATACACCTCAACGTAGGCTTCCAAAGCATGTGCCAAAGAAAGCATTTAACTTTCACTTGTACTTGTGTATGTATTATCCACATGAGTGAACGTACGGAACAGAAGAGCACCAGTGAAAAACTACTAAACAAATAACTCTCTAACCACTTAAAAGTATAATCATTTACTTTATAATAACTGCGATGCAAACTTAAGCACAGCCATTCTTACATAAGCTTTCAAATCCCTGCATGTGGGATCTCAAAATTCTGTGACCCTTGTAAGCAATTTTATCAAGCAGTGAGAATTTTCAGAACTTTTTCTCCTCAAAATAAAACTACAAAATCAAACTGAGTAACAGAATCAAAAGCCCGTAAAACACTAAGACTACTGTCTAAATATGACAGTACTATTTCTTTTTTCCCTGGCTGTTTTTGGGGTTTTTTTATTATTTGAAGAGATTTCAGCTGGTGTAAAGTAGAATTCATTCTTTGCAGCCTGGAGCAGAACAACACGTTACCTACTCAACAACAGCTAAGCAGCCTCTCCAGTGTCAGGGTTTATCTGCTGGTTATCATGGAGGGCTGTGATGCTGATGGAATGTGAGCGCAGGTCCTGCCGCTTTGACCACACTGCCTTTCCAAACCTCGTTCCAAATGGAAACAAAAACCAGCTGCGACATCAGAAACCCGATTAATTGAGAGTGGCATTCTGAGCCTGCTGCTGGTGACCCAATGACTGGGAATTGCCCTGGAGGTTTAAAGTCTCGTGTCCTTCCCAGGGTGGCAGTCACAGATATAACAAACCTGTCCAGTTAAATTACATTAGCCAACTACTGTTTACAAATGTGGGGATCACATACGGCCTGCCCATTGTTTGGCACAGACAAGCACAATCAGCCTTGGCATTTGAAGCTGCTGACAGATTGCCAGCCCCTGGTGCAGATGGTGGCAGCTCAAGAGCGCTAATTACCAATGACATTAATGATGAGGTAACCTGTCTCTCTTCAGCTAACAAACAGATGGAATGTGTTTCCTAATAATTTTTTTCCCAGATAACAAATTGTTTCTTAGATAATAAATTGTAGCTTTAATGGCGGAGAGCAACAAAACCAAATTATCTGTTCTTTGGAAAATTTTGTTTTCTGCTAATTGCTCTAAACAATCAATAAGAGAATTACAACTGGCATCACCCACTGAGAACAGAAGCAGAGGAGTCAAAGTCAATTAGCTTCCTACAGTACGATGCACTCAGATGGAAAGAGTCATTACAACAGAGTGTAAAAGTCAAACTGTTAAGTGTGCAGCTTCAGGAACAAAGCAGACTCGGACAAACTTTAACAGAGGGCTTTTACATACCTGTCAATTCTTCATGTATCATTGCAGTTTCCAGTTTTCCTTTAGATGCTTCCAAGAAAGGATAAAAGACAAGGCGGGAGGGCATCCTTGGATCTTGGGAGCCCAGTACAGCTGTAAGTCTTCAGAAGTCATGACCGAGAAACGTCTCATCTACAGAACAAAAGGAACAGACAATCAGCTCAGTTCTCTGTCTTAGTACAGACATGATAAATGAGGAAAAGCCAAGAACTCCATGGGGGCTAGTGAAATATTGTGCAAGTGGCAGTGTTAGGTTTACAGGTGGACTCAATGAAGTTAAGGGTCTTTTCCAACATAAATGATTCTATTACCTTCTATACCAGAGAAAAATTCAAGCACATAAAATAGGCCTATTCTGCTGGAGTTCTCACTGGTGTTTTATTTAATTTTCCTCAAATGCATGGAGTTTTAGATTTATTTTTATTTTTTACACATTATTCACACATTATTTGGTAGTTCTAGTGCATTCAATTAGAAAGTAACATTCTAACACACTTTTGTGTCGGACATAACTCACTTGGTGTGTTGGAAGAGTCAATTATTTCACATTAATTCACATTACTCCCTTGTACCCTACAGTGAAAAAACCTGTATCTTTCCCTTGAAAACTGAAATTATAGAGCTCTACATGAGCCCCTGACTGATTTATCCTCTCTCCTGGGCCAAGTTGCTCACTTTAGTAAGGAGTGGCTTTGGCACAAGCTACACAAATGACAGTGCTTGCTTTCCCCAGACCTTTCCATCAGGACACTTTCCCGTGCAGGTTTATTTCCCTACAGCAATGTCTCTAATTTTATAAAGGGTAAAAACTGCTGGCCACCCAAGATCTTAATGAATTGAGCAATGTTTTCAGCAGTGACGTAATGCTGTATTTGAAAACACATTATCTCCCCACTTTCTACTTTATGCTGCGGCACACAAAGCAGTCCACTCACTTTTTCATGCAAGCACAATTGCAAAGGCATCCAAAACTTCTGTCTAAGGCCACCTACTACTGCTTTTCCACCAGTTATCAGAAACAACACAGCCAGCCTATTGAGAAGTGAATAACAATGAATGGCTGTTCAGGGCTGGGAAAGGTTTACATACATCCTCACAGCACTCTTTATTCAGAGATTGTAAATAACAACAGTGTACAAGCCCTACAGCCACTATTTAGCACCACGTTGTTACTCCCTCTGTTTCTTTCCACTTGCCTCAAACAAAGTCAAGTTCTAGTGACCTTTTTTGGCCACTATATATAAAACTGGCTTGTGTGACCTCAGTACAAAGCATTAAATACCTTGTACAAAGCAGACAGTACAGTCTGTTGACCATCAAATTCCTATGACTGGGCTTATGTTGGTTTGTCTACACACTGTGACTAATGAAGTTTTGTTGAAAGGGAAACCAAACGTTTTGTTTTGCTGCAAAACACTACTAATTCAGAGACTACTCTGCTGCAAAGCAGAAAAGGGAATGAAAAAAAATTAACATATTGAACAGTTCTCAGCTCTTCTCCTTGGCCAGGACTCTTGTGAAATGAAGGCAACATTCCTCCATGGCTGTACACATAACAACAGTAAGTTAAGCCACCTGTATAACACGGTCTATTTTCCTCTGCAAAAGCGAGCATGTGGTGGTTGGAAGGGAAACCTGATACAGGAGGAAACATCTCTCATATAGACTCTTGTTTACAAAGCCACTGACAAAATTTTAAATATTGCTCCAAATGCCTTGCTTACTTTTCCAGCAGAGATATTTTTTTCCTGTGCTAACACAAGACAGATCTCCACAGAATGCCAGCTGAGTGCTAACATTTGCTCTTTACAATATATTCCTCTACAGAGGAGACCAAATTCTGCTTTCCTTCTCATTTTGGCAACTACTTGTATAAGTAATAGTTGCACTGTGTCATTCTGAATCCCAAGTTTTGCTTATAATTTGTAGCATTTATCTCAAGTTAGACAGCTTTTCTTCCTTAACAATGGAATCCTCATACTTTATTTAAAGATACAAGGCGTAGGTAACCAACAAAACTTAAGTCAGCTCTCACTATGCAACTTTTGCTCTTCGTTCACACACATGAAGTGTTTACACAAATGAAAGGAAATCTTTCCTCATACTTTTTGCTCATCTGGGTCACCTGAGATGTGCCGTGCAAAATGAAATTCCTACAAACAGTACCGCAGTTCATCCCTCCTTCTGCACTCTGCTACACTTCAGCATGCACACAATGTGGTAATTGCTTTTGCTTGACTTGTTCAAACAGCCACTTTCATGATGTGACAACCAGGGCACTAATATATTTATGCCCTTTGTAATCGGCCAGCGCTGCTTGTAATTAGGTGCAAAGTTAATTAAGTGCAATACATCTAATAACTGCCTGCCAGTAACTGTGAAGTCTGATTTAGCGCATGAACTGTCAAGGTGTCAGAATGCTGTGCTAAAAAATAAGTTGCTAACAGAGAAACAATCCTGCCACAAGCCAGACAAAAGCACTGTGACTGTGAGTGAGCTGAGGAAAGGAAAAGCTAAGTCAAAACTTACTATTTCTAGCACTGAGACATGACCCACCTGCACATTGATAAGTTGTATCTTCCTTAATGGAACAATAAATTGAAGTATTCTTTTATTTACCTCCCACTGTCTTCTCCTATAGACAACCCTTCCCTTCAAGAGCTATACATATAGTATAGAACTTTTTAAAGTCTGCAAGTGTTCAGTAAAAGAACAGATTTTTTTTTTTAAATAGCGCAGAGAAAGGGTTATAAGCAGAATGAAGAAGGCCCAGACGGTCCCATTTCACGTTCAGGGACCTGGTTTTGTTTGTTTCCTTTACTGCACAAAACACAGCGTTTCTTCTACTGAATCTAAGAGAATATTCCATATTCTTCTTGTTCCTTAAATTTAACTTTGATTCGCTCACATGTTCCCTTCACCTCCATCACCCTTTGGTATGAGCAGCAAAATGTTCTTTTCCTCACATCAGGCATTCAGGGCAGGTGCAGAAGAAAAGCATAGCTGGTCAGCAGGGGCCAAAATAAACACCCAACAAGCAAATGACACAAATTCTCCACACAGAATAATGCAGGACTAGCTGTACAGCAGATTAGAAGTTCCAGGGAGCACAGCTGATGAGTTGCTCATGTACCACAGCACAAGATATCTGCATAGTTCAATACTAATTTGATTATTAACACACACACACAGATGGATGAAGCTCAGAAAATCTCCTGTAAGATAGGAAGAAGGACAGATTGGGCAATGCTCTGAAGCTTTTTTAGGCCAGCAGATGCAAATAAATTGATGGAATTTGTATACATAGAGAATAGCTCACAAACCTTCAGAGATCACCTAAGTTCAAGGGCAACATTTCTACCTCCAAAGCAGTCCCCAGTAAAGCTCTCTTTTTAAAATACTTGGCAGAAATCCATGTCAGATAAGTCAGTCTTGGTGGTTTGTTACAATGAACTGATATTCGATCAGAGAAATTATGCTCTAGATTGACATGAAATTAATAATGCTTGTTGTGAGGTGCCCAATGACAAAGGTAAATGCTAATAGCTCTGAAATCCTAATGAATGCCAAAGTACTCTTCCGAGCTTTGATTAGTGCTTGTGTTGTGCAATTATGCTTTTCTATAATTACTGTGAATTACCATCATGATATTATTATTCTCATATTTTCTATTCCTCTGAAATTCTCAAAATTTCCTGCAGCTAAAAATGGATTTCATTTGCATTATCACAAGCTTTGATTGTTTAATGAAAAATAATTCCATGCAGACTCTCATGTTAAATTGTCCATTTAAAATTTTCCTGTTATCTAGATTATGTTGAAGTGTCCTTTCTTTCATTTATCATTTGCCTCTATTATCACAGTTACTGCCCTCGCTTCATGCTACATTTCAGAGAGAAAGAAAAAATGCAAGGCATTTTTACTCATATCTTCATCTTTTGCCTAGAAGCCCTTTCCTCTGCATGTTCTCCCTTTTCCCTAAAATTCCTTATTTGGAAAGCTTAAAATGTGGAGAATAAAAAAAAGAAAAAGCAAAAGCTTACTTTTCAGGAAAATGTGGTAGCTATGCTAAAAACCCAATATATTCTTTTTTTTTAATTGCAGTAGAGTCTGCAGGAGGATACCTTGGACTTGCAAGTCAAAATGAGTATAGTACCAGAACCAGCAAAATCCATTCAAAAGCCAAGTTGAAAAAACTGTGGGAAATGTGGATTTGTAAGAGTATGAAGGAGCCTCGGAGGCACTGAGCGGAATAATTTTATAAAACCAACAGACAGACACGACCTTCTAAATCTAAAAGTATGAAAGTGTCCCACAATAAAAAGAAGAGGTCATCTGATATTTGGAATATTTATTCCTACATCTATCACTACTGCATGGAGTGTGTGTATGTTTAAATAGGTGGACAGAAGGAGATAGAAATAGCATCCATACTTCATAGTTTAGGGGAAGGCAGTTAACTTTTTCTTGGTTTACATTGAAAGCTTTCACTTCTATTGCAACAAAAAAGCAGAAATCTTGTGACCTTTGCACAGTTCTGACAGTTGTAAGATCTGATTTTCATGTTTTCCAGTCTCTCACCATAGTTTTGCTGCCTGCAAATTAAAAGCATTTGTTGCAGTATTTGTACTAAAAGAGCAACTCAGTTTTTGATGTATTGAGAAATGATGGACTAGAAGATGGTCTATATAACTAAATTTATATTATGTATTTCACAACATACATAAAAATACTATTTTGTTATTTTTATCTCCCTTATTTCTTTCCAACCTTTTCCAACTGCTTCCATTTTCACCTCATATATGTATCCGATTTTCCTCTCACATACACACAATTCTCCTGTGGAAAGTGTTAATAGAACACGTGTGGTCACAATTTCACACTCGCAAAATTCAAATAGCTTCCAAGTTAATCAGAGGAAGTTTGACCATGTCCATATGTACACTTAAGGAGATGAAAGCTTGGATCGGATGAAGGAAAACAACCTTTTTTTAAAAAACCAAAAATCTTATATGAGGTTATTTATGCCTTAATGATTTTTTTTTTTTATTTTCACCATGGATAAAAACAAATGGAAATACTTCATCTCTAACTTTATCGTGATGTGGGGAAAATTGAGCCCACATTGAGCATCTGCAGATTGCATCTTTTAAAGCAGTGCTGCACCAGGAGGATTTCGAACAGCAGCTAAAGAATGCTGGGTTTCGAAGCAGGGATGTGCACTCATGAAACCACGGCTTCTTTTTCCTCTCTTTGTCAGCATCATCAACCTGTTCCCATCATTTCCTACATGGATCACCATCCCAGGGGGCTGTGCAGATGTCCTGACGAGCTTGGGATACACAGTCATCTCTGACCTTGCCATAAATACCATCCCGTGTCCAAGAGAACAGGCATGGCCGTGACACCGATCACAAGACTGGCATCTTGCACACTTGAAGTCACACTGAATTAAGCAGGGCTGTAACTTTTAGGTACCCAAAACAAGGGCCCATAAACCAACAAGATGGAACAAGACAGGGATCAGGGATGGGGCACTGTCCTTGCCAGTGAGCCAACCTTCTGCAACTGGAACCACTGTAAATGGAAATTATTAGAGAAGCTCCCACCCATACTTCGTGGAAACTTCCACTCTGCCACCCACACAGTCACTGCCCAGTCTTACCCCTCATATGGGAGGGTCAGCACAGATCCTGCTCGCTTCAAAATTTTTCTTTCATATTACAGATCAGCTTCAAGGGCCTAGGAGAGGAGCTAATCCTACACACATGTGCCTCTGGTGAGATGGCAACTGTCCCTGGCCAAGGAATTAACACCCCTTTTAAAGTTATCCTCTTTATTCCGAGCTTCCAACAAACAAATCAAATCCAGCATTTAGCAACTGCATGTTTCGCATCACCAAAAGCCCTTTCAGATCTCGAAGCTGTATGCACTGTCTGCTGGAATGACCCCAGGCACTCTGTGACAATTGAATTATAAGCAGTGACACCCTCTTTCCCACCCCATTGCACTGAGTTACCTCCACTGGCTACAGAGAGGACTCCATATGCTTTCATGCAGGCAGCAATGTGCTGGACAACAGCGGGAACATATTATTAAATATTTCTTTTATCTTCACTTACAATGGCCACAGATTTAACCAGCCCGCAAATATTTTCCATTAGAGTATTGCAGGCACAAGGTTCCAAGCCTTGGAGACCAAAGGGGTTTTAGGTGGTTATAAATCTTCAGTCACTTTTATCTAGCTCAACCCATTTTCTCCACAAAACCTTGAAGAAAACACCCGGTCACAAGCCGCAGCACAAGACGAAATGCACACAGTCATCTGGGTTGCTCTATTGCCTGCTAGACCTCTGAGATATCACAGGTTTAGCTGTTGACCTTCCACTACAGTTTAGATTTTGTTTGAGGATGTCAGAAATATTCCCTGTGATTGCAAAGACTGCAGCCAGTGAGCTGGGTGGTCCTTTGCAGTTAGAGGCTTTCTGGGCTCTCAGGAAGTGATTGTGCTAATCCATCACTGAACTCAGTGGCTTGAGCAGCCATACTACTTCACTATTACTGCAGTGTGGAGGGGGGGTTTCCTTTCTGGATGAACTGCACTGGCATTGACTCTGGATTGTGCCAGTAAATAAATATTTGTCTGATTTTTAAAATTATCTTTGTATTACTTTGTGCAGTGCTTTACCTGTACACAGGAAGCATTTTACTTCCTTCCCTCTGGATGGTCTGCAGAGAATGGAAGAGCAGCCTGAATGCAGAGATGTGAAGAAATTACACAGAGTGCTGTATCCAAATCCCTTCAAACATGGAAGTGGTCTGATGGGTTCATATCCATTAGCACATGGTAATTCTATTTATAAATTCTTTTAAATCTATCTGGCTATGGCGAATGCAGTGACTCTTAACTGCTCTGTGGATAACTCAGAGGGATTTGGGAGATTGAGTTCACATCCAGGATCTGCTGCTTAGTTCATAAACAGTCTTGGATTAATCACTTTCCTACTCTTGTTACTATTTCTGATTGCAAAGTACAGAGTTATTTAAGGGCAGGAAGCTGTACAAAAAAGGTCATTATTATTAAAGGACACCCTTCTTTTCAAGCTCCACTAAACTGCAGGAAGGTTTAAAAAATGTGCTGCTGTAATCAGTAAAAATCACAATGTGTTTGCACTAGGTTGGTTCTACCTGTCACCAACTAAGTCATACTATGTAACTGTGGCCAAACAGCACTATTTTTTTTCCAGGCAGTTACACACACGCCTGGAGAGATGCATGAATTGTCACAGAGTCTGGCTAGAAAGATACCAAAAAAACTTTGTAGTTGTATATAACTCTACCAAGCCCTTACTTGGACAACCAGGGACAATATATGGAGTAACTCACACAGCTTCAATTCCCTGGATCAAACAGCTGTGAAGTCAGGAGGAAGCTCCTGACTGGCTCTTTGAATAATCCTTCTAGTGGGAGTCAGATACACAGCACATACAATCGTGGCTCAATCTGTACCCCATTCAGGCTGGCAGGTGATAAGACCTTCTAGAGAACCCAAGTCATGCTGGAGATGGTGGCCCCAGCTGCCTGCTGACAGAAAGCCACCAGAGTCACACATTTTGTTAGTCAGCTCGCAGGCTGCAGTGTCAATCACAGTGTATGATAAACTAGGCCACTCACTTAATTGCATTTCAAAGTGGAAAACAAAAGAATGTCATCTGTTCCAGATAAAAACTGGACTGTAGCCAGCAATCTATAAATCCCTCTGTCCTATCCCGAAGACCATATAGAGCAACATTTTGGAGTCTCTGGAATGAACTTTACCACAGAGATAAAAGATGAGATCCTGTTGGGCAAACATCACTGGCCATGTGGCTACGACACTGAAAGAATATTTGGCAGCACAGCTGTGCTGCCAGGATGCGTGAGCAGCACTGAAGATGCTGCAAGCTTGAAGGTGTTTGTCTGCTTGTCCTGCATCACATTAACCCAGCCCAAATACTGGAAAGCAGAAGTTTGCAGCCTTACAACCCAAGGTTATACAAATAAACAATCAGTAATCACGAGCACAGCACACAGCTGACCGAGCCAGCACACTGATCGTGTCCCTCTGAGAAATGCCTGCAAGCAAACAAGTGCTAAAAACATTTACGGTCCTCCACAAAATTAGTAATGATCTTCTCATGTAGGAAAAATCCTAGGTAGTTATTTGACCTCACCTTCAAATAGTTTCATAGTTTAGGAAAAAGAGCCTTTTGCCTTAATGTAGGTGTCAAACAGAACCAATTTGAAACTTGCTCTGTACTGCTGCATCCACACCTGCATTCCAGTTGGGATCTTCACACACTAAGACAGAGTGAGCTGGAATGTGTGAGGGTTTGTTCCATCAGTTTGATCTTTTAAAATTTGCATTTCCCTCTGTTTCCTGCACCAACTGCTCTCCCGTGTAAAATCTGCAGATATCAAGTACAGCAGATTCAGGATGAGCTTACTCCTCGATTGTAACATCCCAGCTCTTGGCTTTCTAAGCTTAGCTTCTAGCAACCAATACAATGATGAAACCAAGTATCTCGAAATTGTCCAACAGAGCTTTCTAACACAAAACCTCTTTCTTGCATATCTACATACACTATCAGCATTTTTACAGCATTTTGAAATCACATTTTAACACCAATGGCAAACATAGCAAGTGCCTTTCAGAGCCAGGAGAGGTTACTTTGACTCTGGCACCACCTACTGACCAGGGAATAAAAATGCCTGGACCACGACAGCAAGAAAGGCCGCACTAATCAAGGAAATACACTCCGATTTCTTCTTGCAGTGTGAATATTTCTATTTTTTCATCCCCAAGACAGCTTTAACTTACATCCTTGAAAAATATTTTCTTAGCTTCTCATTACTGTTGACATTCATCAGAGTGCAATGATATAATGTAACAGGATCTTTCCAGTCTGTAAGATAACCAGTACAAATAAACAAAAAGCTACTCGCACTGACTGCAAGCAATTCTTCACTGCACACTGAGGAAGAACGAGCTGTTTCAGTGTAACTGCCAGGAATGTACTTGGCTGTCCAAAAGACGTGAAAATATGAATGCAAAAATAAAACCTCACACAAAGGCTTAGTTGAGAAAACAGTTTTCTTATTCTTGCCTTCCTAAATATTTCATTTTCCCTTTCTAGACAGAAAATATTCTCTGCGCATTAACAAGGAAACCATAAATGATATGGGAATGTATTTTTTGATTAACATTTAGGCTGAAAATATTTCTTTGTAAGAACAAATGGCAACTTCTTATCTGGATTTTAAGGTTACTGACAAGCACCACGGTTGCATTTTATAAATTCTTGCCACTAGTGAAAAACAACTATTCAAACAGAGAACATTTGTACTACATATATTTTTTTAAATATCTAAAACTACTCCTAAATGTTGTATACTTATAGGAATTACGTGGAAAACATTTTGCTTTTGTCTGTATGAATGTATCATCTTCACTTAACAGAGAAACAGAATTTAAATTTCAATCAAAATGTGTAAGGAAAGGTAGGGGTTACAGCAAATTCCAAAGATGAAGACAGAGGCTGGTAAGTAAAAACTGCTGCAGAATAATAAGAATTGATCACCTGTAGCTCTGGGGAATGAAATGAAGACAATGAATACTGTCTTAAGCCCGCTGGACATGCAGAAGAACAGACCTGTCATGCTTGCAGGGCCTGCTGATTAATGCTTGGCTTTAGTGTAACGTAAGATTTATTGCATTTTGCCCTAAGTGGGTAATTGAATAATCCCTCTAAAAAGCAATAATTTTCCCATGAAGTTCATAAAGTTAATACACCTCAACTCTCCAAAGAGCAGAAAAGAAACAGCTACACATCTACCTGTGGAAATCACTGGACATAAATCATCATGCACAAATGTGACTTCACAGAAGCTTGTTATTACAGTGTTTTACAGGAAAGAATAAATACATTATTTTTAAATAGTGCCTCTGTACACCTATCATGACTGACTGAATGAGCACTGATTCCTGATCTCCCATCTTTTTATATCATAGTAACTTCATTGGACCAGTGAATATAATTCTCACTTTATTTGAACTAAAATAAAACTGAAACTGAAATTAGCCTGATTCAAAATCTGGTTGTTAGTCTTATGGGAGAATAAGTTCCACATGTACTGCTTAGTACTTAGCTTGTGAAATCAATGGGAAAACGGGAAAAAGAAAAGAAAATTCATATTGATTGCTGGTGTGTTTGGGGTTTATAGACCATATCCTATAAAATGCACGTAAGGCTCAGACAATGAGCCAAGGAAGTAGCACTGTATTGTTAGGAATCCCTGTGCACAGATGGAGGATGAAATCTTTGTCTGTGCTCCACAGTGCAGATCCCCAGAATGAAGATCCTGTCAGACCAGAGGAAAAGCAAGGTGTCCTCTTCTAGTTTCTCCTACCTCAACCAGGTCGAAGGGGCTACAAGAACGACCATATTCCATAGGTATGGATTTCTAAGTGTGCAAAGCTGTAGGTTAGACTAGCATGCCAAAGATGCATCACTTAATTTACACAAAAAAGCTGATAAAAAAATTAAAATTAAAAGCAGCATTTGGAAACAATGTGGTGATCAGAAATTCTGCCTCAGATATGAATAAAGAAATCTGAACTCAAAGCGTCTTTCAAAACCACACTGAGCCGAAATATCCTCAAATCTACTAACACCAAGCCTACCAAAATCCTCAAGATTATGTACTCAGAAAGTATCACCTTTAAAGCATCAACTGTTACCACACCTCTAGACATTCTTCTCTGGAGAAAGCACTGTACAGATACTGGGTTTTGAGAAGAAGGAAATATCAAGCGCTTAGACTGCCACACTTGGGGACACATGCTACAATATTCTTAATATTGAACATTGTAACAAAGGTAATGAAATATTTCAAGTTTCAGCTTCAACTGAAATTTTGAACTCTGAACCCGCATTTTCTCTGTAGGCCCTAGGTAATACTACAGTTCAGAGGCGCAAAATTATTAATTCCATATCAGAAGCTGGACTCCAGGTTTTCATATCACTTTTCAATCTCTGGGTTCCGCCTGGCCGTGACAACGAAATGGCCTTCTTGCTGCGGCGTGCAACTTACACTTCCCACATTGCCCTCAGTGGATTACAGTTGAGAAAACTGTCATTTCTTTTGCACTAATGAAATGATTCTCAGGGATACAATGCACTGCAGACATTCTTCTTCTCTGAATTAATGCACATGGGGCTACTAATGCAGTACTTTTGACATCAGCAATCTTTTTTGATGGTACACTTCGTGTTACATGGCTTCATTAGGAACACAAGTGGAAACACTGGAATTCTCTATTCACAGTTTTAAGTTTCACTTTGAACCATCTGGCAATCTCAGCCAGGTATGAAGTAAATTATGGGCCTCCAATAAATTTTCAGGACATTCTCTACTACTTAAGACTAGATAAAAAGCACATTTAAAAAAATATGATATAGACATTTCAAATTTGAAAGCAATGTTATCACAACCTATAAAGCAAGACAATGAAAGAGGGAGGGCACATTTTTGGTACTAATGTATACTTAGAAAGAATTATGCTTTCATCCTTCAATCAGTTTTAGCACGGTACTGCCTTGGGAATTCTGTGCTAAGAAAAAGGCCAGATGGGACGACATATTGGCCCAACAGCTTTTAGGGAGTAAAGGGATTTGGGTTGCTCCTATTAGAGTAGATTGATGGCATATCAGAATGGCTATGAGAAACAAGGGAATCATTGGCTGAAGAAAAGTTACTCAATCTCGAAAGCAAACAAGCAGTGTGGGCTGTCAGTGAAGCAGTCCTCAGTATAAGGCATTACACAAGTGATTTCCTTTGTTATTGGTTTAGGAATTCACAGTTCTTGCCCATGTTGGTCTGAAACACGATAGACATTGATTTGTGTTTCCATAAGAAGTCTGTAGTGTTTCCTAACTCAGTACGAGAATTGCTTGGATAACGTGCTATGCCATATTTACAAGGCTGCCAGTGAGCTGGGCCTGATTGGATGTCAAGTATTTGGCATGCCAAATTTGCATCGTTCATTAAGCAACCAAAACACTTTCTTTGGTGTCAAATTTAGGAGCTGCGGTAATGCAGCACCTTATGTAGGAAGGTCTGTTCCAGATAGCACAGCAAATACTAACAGGAAAAAACTGGAAAGGGGAAGTCCATGACCTGTAAGCAAATTACAGTGGGGCCCAGTGGATGGAAGTTTGGAATGGCTCAAATATTTTGAAGGGTGAGGAGGGGGATTGAAAACTGGGAGTAATGCGAGATAGCAAATCTTGCCAAAATATTTATGTCTCTGACCTAGGCAGGTTAGATCTTCAGATGAGAATCTGTTTGCAACCAGGGGCAGCTAATAAAAAGTAAAATTTATGGCTTTCTCATCGTAAACGCTGCCCCAGATGTTCAAACACAAAGTACATAGGTTCACCACCAAACCAAATGCAAGAAAGAAGATCAATAAAACAACATCAGAGTATCCTTTTACTGGTAAAGGCAGAGTATTTGTCTAAAGAGCAAACAGTATATGGTATCTCAAGTGGCTCCTTAAAATTCTTGCCATAAAGTTACTGACGATGTTAATACGAGAATTGCAATATGAAGACCAAAGACTACATTTTTTACTCTTCTTCTTCACAAGGGGAGAAACAAAGCAGGTCTTGAAACCTGGACAGGACTGATACTGTTCCTGAAAGGTTATAAGAAGTTCATTTAATAAGATAAAACCCCTAAAACATGAAACATAGACTCATACTGTGCTTTTATTTGATCAGACCGACTGCCACGTGGACTTTGATGTATACTCTAGCAATAAGCTATTTTCTCAATTTCTGCACAAAGGGTGACACTGGAATTACCGTACCTGTGATCTCAGTGCTGTGCACCACACAATCCTTGGCTTCACCCTAGAAGCTGATTTTGAGGCAGACATTGCTGTATTACATTTTATTTTGACACAGACATTGCTATATTATACATTATGTATAAATCTGACTAATCACGGTGCACTCTTCATATTCTACAGCCAAAAGCATCCTGACCTATAACTGCTGAAATGCAAGATTTCCCTTGCTGTTTGCTGAGTAAGTCCAAAAAGCCTGAGTATTAGCTGAAAATGCCTGTTTTCAGTTGCAAATAAGCTTTCTGCTAGTATTCATAAAGTTTAGGGCTCAACGCATGATTATGCTAATCCTCACGATAAAACAGCGATAAACTTGGAACCAGTAAAAGGTGAATGGTCCCTGCAAACAGTGAAAAACTAGAATAGATTGGTGCATGCTTTTGTGGTCCAAACTTTCAATTTTTTTCTATTTTTGCCAGCAGAGTTTTCTGTCTTTTTCAGTGTTGAGGCTTAGGACCTCTTCACTACATTCTATATAAAACTCAGCCTTCCATGCTTCTGCTTATTAGACACATTAGAGAATTTTTGCTACCAAATATTCAGAGATCACGGATAATATACAGAACTAAGCACATCTTGCCTCTAGTAAGCTTGTGAGGACACCATATGCCTGGTTCTCCTAGATTGCTTTAGCTGACAGTCTAATAAGAAAGATGACTTCTTACTCCCTGTGAGATACTTTAAGAGTGTATCTATGGGGGAAACAGCTTTGGAAGCACATAAAAGTTGCAAATTTTGGTTCTGCTTTGCAAAGGAAATAATTAGAAGTACTAATTTTTTGTATTACTTTTGCTGAAAAGCTAGAAATAAGCAGACTGAAAAGAATTAGAAGACTTATCTAAGATTTTTCAAAGCCAAGTTAGAAGAGCAAAGGATGCAGAAGGCTGAGCAAGGTGTGCAGGGATGAAGAGCATTCTGTGGCAGTGGTGTGAGGCCTCAACTTTTGTACCATTTCTGACATTACATTACAGGATTATATTAACAACATTTCAGTTGCTAACAATCAGTCCTATGAGTGTTCGTGTGCATGATGTCTCCATCATTTATGTCTCAGAGTGCTCTCATTATCCATAAAAAGGAATGCCAAAAATTTAGGACAGGAAGCCTGATTAATTGTTCCATCCCTGCTGCTTTCCTCTATCAACACATGAGGAAATCATCTCTGGTCAGACCAAAGGTCCACAGCTAGCTGAGCAGCAGCTGCTTTGGAAAACAAGGTATTTAGGGATTTACCCTTCCCTTGAGCTGCCCTCTCAGTCACTCGACAACTGCCTGCTAGCATCTACTCAGGTGCCTCTTTTCTCTTATTGGAACAAGTATATTCAAAGTGGAGTGAATTTCTCCGGGACACACAAAAAAGGATGGGACAAAGGGGATTTAAAGACAGTCGAAGCCTACAAAGAAGCTGAGCTACAACCCTCGTGCTAAGGGTCACACAGCAGGAACCCAGTAGCCCACCACACCGGATTTACTTGTAAAATGCTTTCTTCATTTATTTTCAGTTTCAGCCTCTCCTTTAAACAGCACTGTAGTGCCTGACTTGAGCAGCCCATGTTTCTGCATCAAAACTTACTGTTCTTCCTTGAAGAATACTGTTCTTTGTAATGTCACTTGTAACAACTGTACCGTTAGGCTAATATAAATGTAGTTCAAATTTCACTTCCTTTCACGTTCCATTTTTGCTGAAATGGATGAGAAAAATACAGAAACTTTAACGGGAATAGTCTTGTGTAGATGGAGGAAACCCAAATGTGCTTAGTAGAGCAGGTCTTGGTCAGAGTTAAAAGAGTCCAAAGGACAGATGTGTTGTTTGTTAATCCTTCAGGATACCCTTGTGATTAAGAACTCCTAGATCTCCAAAAGGCCAGCCAACTAAAAACCATACACTCTGCTCCAGCACTCACAGTACTCCATTTGGGAGAATCAGAGGATTGCTTGGCCAGAAATAAGAAAGAATAATGTAAATAAGGTTATTATACATAAAAATCAGAGTGCATGCCCTGGAGGATGGGGAGATTTCAGTTCAATAAATCAGCTAGGAAGATCTGGCAAAGTTCATTGTCCAACTGGCTTAGAAATTTAACAAGAATACTAGGGCAGCCATTTGTTTAAGAAGTTTAAGGAAAAACAGAGGTAGATTCAAGCCAATGTATTAAAACACTATGAAAGGCAAGTGAAAGCCATTAGTAAAGAACCTGAAAGCAATTCACTGTGACCCCCAGAGAATATCAGTACCAGGGTGGAGGAAAAGCGGAGAGTATCCAATGAGAGCTAACAAATAAAAGCATAAAGTCATGTGGAATACAGAAAGAGTTCAGACTGTACTAAATTTCTGCATGGATAAAAATAAATGTCTCCATTTTCTATAATTCTATCATTCTAATTTCTATAATGTATGTGATACCCTATACTGCATTTAATCAACAACATTATTTTAAAACTTTTTTCTTATTAATAATTACTTGTATTACTGAGGAGACTCCAGTTCACAAATACGAATAACACAGCTGCTGTCTCCAAATATGGACAAATACATAATAGTACAAAAAAAAGAAAATAAATTAGTCAACAGTACAATCAATTATTTCAGCACATCATCTACATACTTGCTTTCAATATTTCTGTAGACCTCATGACAAAGCAGAAATATCAGAGGGTGAAGCCTCTCAAGAGCCTTTGCTAACTCATGGGGAGCACCTTCTAAGCACGAGGACATCTTAGAAAAAAGTACAAGATGTTTCTTTGGAAATCTATGGGGGAATCAGCCCAGTGGAAGCAGCAGAGCAGCTCGTATGGCAACTGCAGCACAGTAGAGGAGCTGAGCTGCTGAGCCGAGCTGATGCTTCGTTCAAGAACGGAAGCTCATGGAGAACAGCAAAGATTTCAGTCTGGACTAAAGGAGACACTGAATGCCCTTGTTGAGAGATTATCCAAAGGTAAGTCATAGAAGGAAAAGAGGAGGAAATCAGGGGCACAAAACCCTGCAGAAAAGGAGAAGGAAACCGGAGAGGATCTGCCTGTGATGTGCTGAAGGAATAAATAGGAAACTAGAAGACAAATCGGGATAAGACAGAGGCAGGGCAGCCACATCAGACATGGTCTCGAGCAGGCAAGTGCAGTTGGATGGGTCAAAGGGAATGAGCAGGGACACTGACCACAGAGGCCAGCAATGCTGGATAGAGCTTCAGTTGTGCTGAGTTATGAGGCAGCTGCAACAGCCACCAACAAATACTTGGCTCAAAGAAGCACCATATTTAAGCACTGGAACTCCATGGAACAGAATGGTACAGTACAACAAAATCATCTCTTTCTTGTTATTCCTAGTACCAGGACTGAGTACTGAACAGCTTTATGGCCCACCTGTGAGAGAACACAGCAACTGAAATTATATTGTGAACACTAGAACTCTGGTTTAAAAAAAAAATTAGTAATACTAATGCTCTCTCATTATGCATACTCACTATCCCGAATGATTATATATTCATCACATCATTTTCTTGTTTTGATTCTTCAGGACAAGCAGGATTAAAATATCACTGTCTAATATGTTCCACTCTGCTATAGCTATAATCTTCCTACCTCAGTTGACCTAAGAGTTACTGAACAAGGAGTAGGGAGATAAACAAATTCAAATTCTGTTGTTTTCTACTCATAGAGGAAACAATCAATACGTAACTCTACTTCCACGTTCACCCACACTAGGTCCAAGGGCAGTTCTGTCATTTCCAGCAGCAGTGCTAGAACACTCCTGCACACTTATGAAAAATGTACCCTTTTGTGGTGGCAATTTTTTTTCAAACACCACTGAGGGTTTTGGACAGAATAACATTTACACCAGCAATGTAACACCAAAAAAAACCCCACTGTGCTGATAGTTACAAAATTACATCAGCTAACACATCACTCGATAACTCTTTATCAGTTTTGAAGATGCAGAAGAGATTTGAAGAGCCACAAGCTACGTAACAGCCTCAACTTTGCAGCTGACACTTAGCAAATCTGAGACTTGGTTTTGACCCACGGGAAATTGGAATTTCACACATAAATGGCTGCCCAGAACAAATAAGCAACTTGCCCACAGTCAGATCTGATGTGGGAGGCCCTCTCCAGATAACATCATGAATAATCCCAAAATTAACAGAAGTATGTTTTCATTTATTTATCCACATTCTGACACTCCATTTTTTATAACATAAATAAGTGCAGAAGTTGTTTTAAGGAAGGAAGTAAAAATTCCTACGTGTCTATCAAGAATTAACAGAAGAATGCAAAATAATTTGATCACAGGATTAATTTCTTGCTAATTCAACATTTAGATCTTTATCATTTCAGGCATAGCTTGCATTAATAATACATGTTTAAGAAAGAAACTCACATCAGATAAGTATTATCTGCCAAGGAAGTGCACTTTTTTAATATTCTTTAGCATGCAAAAGAAATATTAGATTTCCATGAATTCATTCTTATGTTCTTACTAACAACTGTGGTGGACAGCAAGTAATAACAGAGACAGGCCAGCACAGCAGTAAAATATGTGAACACATCGATTTATAAAAACCAGCATTTGGTTATTATTGTTGGTTTTGAGAAGCAGTCTTGCCAGCTGTCAAGAAATGCATAAACAGTTCATACATAATCTGTAATAGTTCCTCAGACAGCTGCAAGACCATAAGGAACCAACTTTTATTCCTCAAATGAAACATGTTATTTAGGTCCAAAATGGAGAGATATTTTAGAAAACATATTCCAAAAATACAGCAGAAAATCAAGACTTTTTAAAAGACTTGCGGGGTTCCAACCAGATAAAATCAACTTAAAGTGCTTATTATCACTCACTACTTTCCAGAACCCCTCCAGCTTCCTGTCTTCTCATAACTGCGTTATGCAGCAAATGAAGGCCCCTAACAGTCACGGCATGAAAAAAAAAATAACAAACACAGGAAAATCATATAAATATTCAGACTATGCAACATGGCTGTTCAGAGCTGGTGTTTTCCTTTGCAAGAGCTTGTGCAAACATTCTGCTCAATTTCGTATCTGTGGGAGTTTGCATCCCCCACATCCAATTTTCAAAAACAAACTCTCAAAAACCCTTATTCTCATAATAAACATCCCCAGCTACATCTCACCTAAATTTTCCATGGTGCTGAGTTTAATAAAAGCTGGATTTAGCACCGTTATTTAGACAAGAATTTTTAAACAGTTTCTTGTAAAGAACCCTTTTTTTCCCATCTGCACTTAGAGGCACAGAATTTGGCGTCTTATGATTCTTTGCATAACTATAGAAAATGAGATATCTTCTAACACAAGGCAACTTATCTTTAAGTTTAGTGATTCTGGCATACAAACCCATTCCTTTGGCAAGGCAAAAACTTCCACTGTTTGCAATAATGCCTTCTATGTGTGGTGTCAAATGGAACAGTTACGGGAAAACACAACACAGCATTCAGAAAGATTCAGAAATACTTTGTTACTGTGAACAAATTTTAGGATCGAAAGTTTTCTAGCATCATTATGAAACTGAAGTAACAAGTGCTTTAGAAGAGCTTATTTCTGAAAGTACGCACATCACAGAAAACAGCTCCATGCCAAGTATCACTGCTGGAAGACCTGTACTCATGTTTGAACAATGCGTTCTGTCTGAAGCTATGGCTCCCACTTCTCCAGCCTTTTAAGTACAGTAGAAAACACTGTATGGTGTTCATTTTACCAGAAACTTTGATAACAGAGGCGCGTCATGCTTCCTTGCTGAAGTTTGCACTGCCTTAAGGTGATCTGGAAGGCCATCTGGAAATTACCACTGATTAATTAGCTGTGAGCCTACGATGTGAAGAGGGCAGATGGAAGAACATAGCACTTCATTGCTCCCAGCCCTGCAAGCCCTACCAATCCAACGCCCGATCCATGTCAAGGTCCCAGTCTCTTTCCAGGAAGATTGAGAAAGATTCAGATTCAGAAATCCTCCACAGTAATTGTCTTTTCTCGGCTGCTTTTTCTCCCAGCTCTGTTCACAACGTTATCGATGCTAACAAACAATGTCTAAGAACCACAATGGAAGGCACCTGACAACAGTGTTTTCACCAGAAGTCCTGCCTTCCTATGCACAGAACTTAGACAAAACCATCTTGGTTTTACATTCATCACTTCTAGACACATTCTCAAATAAAAAAAACCTGCAGTGTTATAAACCTTTTTTTTTTCTAATGGAATAAGAGGATTTGCTTGTCCTCCTGGCTCCTGTACTTATCCACCAGATTCACTTGCACGTGTCACAAACACACACACATTTACTGCCCAAGACTTTCTGGCCAAGATATGGAAGTCCTTTACCAATATCCTGGTCTTACAAGCACCGTAAGTACAAAGAATTTTAGACTGAGAAGGGGGGAAAGCAATTCAGCTTTATCTCCCCACTGAGCCTTCCATCTGCCCTCTCTCCATACACTGTAAGTGGGAAGGACAAGACGAAATGAATATCATTATTGTTATGCAAAAATCAAATTATTCTGTCATTCTCTTCTTATTATTGTCAGCTACTTTTACTTAAAAATTAAGACAGGTAAGCAAAGAGATATCAGCTTTGATAAAGAGCTTTTCCTGCACAAACAGTATCACAGCACAACAGCTCAGATTTAAGTCTCACTCCTTTCAAATTTATCACAGATTAAATACATATGCATGAGCATCGCTGAAAACTGCACTTCCACAGGTTTTCCAAAAAACGTGGTCATAACTAATGACTTACAATTAACTTAAGATCAACAACATCAAATGCTGGCCAGAAGATGGCTGGCTAAGAGAGGGATGAAGAATTATAGCACATTTACTATTAACATTGAGACAGAATTTAAGACAGAAGTTCTTCAATAAATGCTCACAAATATTTCATTGTACTTGGATTAAAATGATATTTTGGTCCATATTAAAATATAAGGCTCAGTACCTGTTCATCAAATTCTTTTTCTCTCTTTAAATTACTGGAGAGCTCCCATTTTGAAACACCAAACTCCTGACTAAGAATACAAAAAAAAAAGCTATCTGATGTCTGCTCAAAAATATCCTTCCTTCCATACTGAGACCTGAAAACAAAGTCAGCCACTGGGTATTTTGCTCTGTCATATTTGCTGCTGTCAGCTGTGCAATTTTCAGCTTGTCAAACAGCCCACTGACTAGCTGTTTTTAAACTAAATTTTAAATATTCCAGGAGCAGCCCAAAAGTAGGTAAAATCATTATATCTAGTTTGCAAAACCTTTCCAGCTCACCACTATTTTCCAAGCGGATAAGTGTAAAGATCTTTTTTCCCCAATAGGATGAATGACATACAGTCCCAAATCTGAGCCCATACATTAAAGTACTTAAGCTCCTGACTTTTCCATTACAAGGTGAGAAGTTCAAGGCTTTTGCTATTAGCTAACAGTAATAGATGCGTATGCAAAATGTTGTTTACTTTTCCCTCCTATTCTTCTTTCCTCTTCTTCCTTCTCCAAACCCCTTCAGTGTCCATGTCTTGACACACTGAACTCCCCAGGTTAGGCTGCTTTTGATTTGCGACGAGAGCTACAATAGTTAATTACAGAGCGTGGTCTTCTGTGCCTCAAACATTTTGCATTTATAGGCTCCTGATACAGTCCAGAGCAAGACGCTAAACCACATTTAATTTGTCCAACACGTTTCTGGTTAAAGTTCCATCAAATGGGTGACTGGAATCCCTCCGATTCAGCTGGAAAAGTCACTTTGAAGGAGGCGTTTATTAGCAACATTTGCCTCAGTCACAACAGGAGGCCCTGAGGGCCTGGGCAAAATCAGTGGTTGCTTATAACAGTCAGACCCGGCCATTCCCCACGGGATAAAGTGTCAATAACAGGTTAGATATTATGATTCGGAATTGATTTTACAGCGGGTATAAAATTAAAGCAATGAGGCCGTTCCTGTAGGCAGCAGAGGCCCGGGCTGTGCAATGCCCTCCGGCGCGGCCCCGCGGGAGGCGGCGGCGGGGCTCGCCCCCATCCAGGTGCTCCTCACCGAGCTCGGGGCGCTCCGCGCTCCGCACAGTTACAGCACCAGCCCGCAGCTCGCTCCTCCAGCGGGACAGGAACAGGGCACACAACACACGGGCCTCGCCTTTCTTCTGTCCTGTTGGTTGCTAGAGCAGTTTTGGTGAGTGTTTAAACCTCTCTGCAGCCCAACGTTCACATGAAAATTTAATGAGTGTGTGGTTTTGACTGAAAAATCCCAAGTCGGAATATCATTAGCTCACAGTCCTTTCAAGTGAAATATTCAGTAGTTAATTCTGAGGAGCTTCTACATTAAAATGAGAAACATTTTCAGCAGTAGTGGGAAGGAATATGTTGGGTAGCCTGTAACTAAAAATATTTATTTCTCTCTTCAGGCAAAAGTTCCTCTTCAAGTCAACCATTATTATCCTTTCCTCGTTATTTCATTGTCCCTAGAAAATTCAATGGATATTGTTCTCAAAAGCTTTCTTGTTCAAATGTTTCATGAAACTAAAGCTCCTCATTGACAAACACCTCTAAAATTTAGCCTAAGTCTTGAAATGCTATAGGCACTTTGGAGCTGAAGTCTCAGTGAAACGCCGATACAGACCTTTTCTGAAAAGAGATTAGCTCATAAATCACTGAACACTGTAAAAAAAAAAAAAAAGGGAAAAAAAAGCGCAACATTTTTATATTTTTTTCCCTGTTATAATCAGGTAGGACAAATCCACTAGTCCTACTGCACTTATACCCAGCAATATCAGGTCTAAGTTTCACCAACCCTACGTAAAACCTTGACCGTCTGAAACTTATTTTCAATTCTGTCTTTTTCTTTTGAGGGAGTTGTAGGAATTCCCTTTTCTAAATTTTATTATGTTTTCCATCTTTATTCCCTTCTCTCTTTTCCTCCTTTATAACCACCTCCTACATCCTTTGCTTTTGTCAGTGTTTCCATCTCCATGCAATACTTCTTCATTGTCCCTTTTGCACAAGGCTTCAAAAATTATTTTTACGCATGTTAAAAACAGGAAACTAGAACTTTAATCTCATGGTGAACACTGTATTTGAAAAAACATCAGATTTCACCTAGAAAAGATGGTACATGAATTTATTTTTTTCTTCCTGCCTTTCTGGGTATGAGAGTGGAAACCATAGTTCTCAAAGGAGGATCTAGAAAGTGCACGGACTCAGGGAAGAATAAGATGATGGAATATTTGTTCTGTCCACACCACGATGAATTAGCCACAAACATTGCTTCTAAACCTGACAATGCATTTGCATATGCAGAATCACAGAAAGGCCTGAATTGGAAGGGACCTTCAATATCACCCAGTTCCAACCCCCGCACTATAGGGAGGGATGCCATCCCCTAGATCAGGTTGCAAAGAGAGCCATCCAACCCAGACACAAACATTCCCAGGGATGGGATATCCACGTTTCTGGGCAATCCATTCCAGTGCCTCACCACCCTCTGAGTAAAGAATTTCTTCCTAACATCTAAATCTCCACTCTTTCAAGTTTAAAACAGTTTTCCCTTGCCCTGTCACTATCTGCCTGTGTAAAATGTCCCTCCCCCTCTTTTTTATAAGCCCCCTTTTAAGTACTGGAAGGCCACAATGAGCTGTCCCCTGAGCTTTCTCTTTTCCAGGCTGCACAACCGCTGCTCTCTCAGGCTGTAGGAAAGGTGCTCCATCCCTCAAATCATCTTCGCGGTCCTCCTCTGGATCATCTCCAACAGGCCCACGTCTTTCCTGAGCTGGACACAGCATTCCAGGTGGGGCCTCGTGAGGGCAGAGCAGAGGGGGAGGATTACCTCCCTGCACCTGCTGCCCTCTTTTCATGCAGCCCAGGACAGAGTTGACCTTCTGGGCTGTGAACGCACACTGTTGGCTAATGTCCAGCTTTTCTTTCCAAGAGTGAAGGAAAAGCTGGGAACTCTCTTCATGCATATGTGGAAGTCCCAGGGATAAGAATGCTAATACCACATATCACACACCTTGATGTCGCCTTTCTTGTCGGACTATGCTTGTGTAAGGAAAACGTGTCCCCTGTACTTTCTCTGCTTGTGAGTTGCAAACTAATTGTTAAATCTTTGTAGCAAATGTGCTCTTATTCACAGTAGCAGAGACCATTCTCAGTCTGTTGACACCTTACGTGCATTTTATATTCACCCTTATTCTCTTCCCTAAGCTGTCATGTAAGGGCTATTAATTGCTCGGGGGAACCTGGATAAATTTTCCTCACTGTTAGGATTAGGCAAACTTTGAGGAAACTGTGCTGGTGTAAACACACACCTGACTTCAGTGCTACAGTGCTGAGCTGGCATGAGAGTTGGAAATAAAAAATGGCTAATTTCAGTTTCACAGTTACGATACAAGTATCCTCCTCCTACCACACACTGAAAGCAAAATAAAAATGTCCCAACTTTGCCCCTCACTCCCCAGTGCCTGTCCTCTACGTTAAAGAAACGACCCTGATGGGACCATGATTTGATTTACATCATCACAGAACCAATACATTAAATAGTTATTGGAGATGATTTTTGCCATGTCCTTGGTGCACTGCTTTCTGATGAAGTGTGCACAACACACACATCTGGTCTAATAATCTATGGAAACGCTGTGTGAACCATGTGGTAAGGGCTGATGGAAAAAAGAGACCAGAGCAATCTTCTGATTCTGGTAATAGCCAGCACCAAGCTGGGATAATGTAATTAAAAATGTGTGATGTTACATGGCTCCAGACATAGCAGTGTGAAACTTAATGTGCCACAAGAAATGCTGAACTTCAGTAGGTGAAGCTTCTAACAATCACGTGACATTTCTAAGAAAATAACTTATCAATACAACCCATGATAGTGTGAAACAGCTTAAGTTTCCATGTCTCTTTTCAAAAAAATTTAAACAGATTTTCCTGCTCTTATCAGAAGAAGGTGCTAGGTTGCTCCCTGGGATTAGGATGTCTGACTAACAAATTTTTGAAGAGACATTTCATTTCCATAGCTATTCCTGAAGTATAGCTTTGTAGCCAAATCTATGCTTAAGTATCTCTAAATATGATATGAACTGTTTTTCAAGCTAATAATCTAGCTAGTTATATTACAGCAGTTTGGAGTATTTTGGCTGAAGGAGAGAAACCAATAATATTTTTCAGTTATGTAAAACCAGTGTATTCAGATGGATTCTAAACTAGTACTTTTAGATTATCAATGCCAAGACTCAGGCACAGATTTTCAAGCTTTCAGTTTGATTTCAAAAATGTCTTTTGGTTTTTTTTAAACAGGAGCAGGTAGCAGTGCTGGGCTCTGGTATTAATTACACATGGAAACAGAAAACCCGAAGTAGACCTGGTAGCATTTTAAGAATCCAGCTATTGTGAATTCATCTGGAATTCATTGGACTACCCCAGGCCATAATAAATTCATGCTGTATTAGCAGTAACATCATATGTACACTAATAGATGTTCTACTGAGATCAGTATTATTTAATTGACTCAAAGGATTACTTTAAGATCAGCTTTCTTCTAACTGTATTTTTAACATGGCTTTCTCCTGAAGCACAGCTTCCCACAAGACAAAATGGTGACATCAGAAGAAAAACATGCATAAGAAAATACACAAAATCAGACTATTTTTTTCTCCTTAGGAAAGATACAAAGAGCATTAGAATCACAGAGTCTATCCCCGATGTAAACAAATCCATGTCTTTATTTATAATTTTCTCTGTGGGAAACAAGACATTCAACCCTCCAAAAGTGAACATATGCAGATTCAGGAGAGGTATTAAGATGCAACTTAGTAGAAGTGATGTATCTTAAACTGAAAAAATGATGCAAACAATCTGTTTGCAAATAAGTACTGAGCAGTATCACCTGCACATTTCTGCTTTGTCATGCACACTAAATAGAAGAACACAAACAACATATAGAAGACTTGGCTGGTATCAGTTGCATGACTGAGATATGGTAATTAACGGAAAAACAATAGCTTGGATACTTCGGGTTGGAAAGGAAAGATGTTCTCAACTGTTTGCTGTGTCTCGTGACCTGTGCCAGAAACACTCATGTGACTGGTGCTATCCCTTGGCAACTTATGTCCAGTTCACACATTAGTTTATATTTCCTTCGTGAGTTAGCTGCTAAGATGGACAGGCTGGTCAGCCATCAAGGCTCAGATCCACGTAATACTATTTCTCATCATTTGATGAAAACAAAACCCAGGTCTTCCTGAGTATACTGGTTCGGCATCACTGAATAAAGCATAAAAAGTAAAAGTAAAGAACTGCTAAGGTCTCTGCTTCTCACGTTTTTATGCCAACCTCAGTGATGTCCTGAGTCAATGCTATGCTGGAGCAGCAGTGAAATGCAACCACAGACAAGGAAACATGGCTAAAATGAGACCTTTTCTTCTGACCAGCCAACTAAGTGTGGGCACACAACTGAAAGCACATGACAGAACTTTGTTGAAAAAAATCTTGCAATTCCAACTCATATTTTTAGTTACTCTCCTCTAGATATCCTGAAGAAAATAAGGCATTTCTGTTTTCCCTGTACTTTGAAAATAGCCTGGCTTTTTTCATTTTTTTCCTCTAAAGAAAGAAACCACTGCAGGTAAGTGGAAAAAAACCCAAGAGAGATAAATAGAAAATACCTGGATTTGGCAATTCTGCTTTTCTCAGAGTATATTCCACCCATGGACAGCAAGCCTTAGAAACCATCAACGTTCCTTAAGTCAAACACTTATCCTTTTACTTCAGATTATCATCCTCCCTGATTCTATCAATCAGCTGCAGAAACAGCTCTTAGCAGAGCTCAGGGCTGTGATCATAAAATAGTCTTAAGACCTAAATCAGGATTCAGAAAAGCTGCTCTCTTAGGAAGCAGGAGTTACACACTCATATATCATGTATATATCCATTACTGAGCCATCCCTCACAATAACTTTAAAGCTCTGCCAGCCCCCTTCAAACATTTTTATCAAAATGGTAGAGGTCAAAAAGATGTTAAATTTCTACAGTTTTCACGACCGGGGGAAAGCTTACTAATGTCCATGTGGGAAAGGAATGGTGTCTCCCAGTCCTTGGTAGACATCAGATAATTTACACAGGGGTTATTATGAATGTTCTAAACAGAGGAAAAGGTTGAAGGAGGCTTGCACCTTAGCAGACTTCAGTTAATCCATTTCTAAGCCATTTTAACTGTCCTGTGGATTTTTTAGAATCCAACTGTCTCATTTCTCTCTCCTTTTCTCTGTCTAGATTACCTGGCAACACTTCCAGGAATGCAGTTCTTACTACTTCAGTATCACCCCTTTCACAGTGACTTTAAATAATCAGAAGGTACAGCAACATATATCCATTGAAGCGAAGTGTAACAGCAATGAATGCTGTGCCTTTACACTAATCACCCATGACATTTCTGCATACAGAAATCTGCAAAAAAAAAGTTCAAATGTCCCCTGGGATAGCCTTTGTGTAAAAATGGGAACTTTGGAAGTTAGGTAGAGACAATCTGGTTTTTATACTGAGTTTAAAAAAGCCAGTTAGAGTTAACAGGAATGCAAGTGATTGTCACTGAGATTTATTTGATATGGTTACTCTTACAATTCAGTTTTTCATAGCAAAACAGCAAAATGGACATTAAAAGTGAGTGAACAGTGAAAGAATCCCAACTTGCTGGAATTCAATTTTCTTCCAGCAAACTCAGCCCTTGTGTAAGAGTTGTGAAGGCACTGGGGATTAATTAAACAGCGTAAGAAAGATATACTGAACATATGGACACAACAGAGCCACAGAACTTGCAAGTATTCACCCAAAAATCATTCGCACAGGGAAAGGAGACCTCCTTTGTGGAGCACATCACTTCATAGCACGTGGGGAAAAGACCCCTGTTACAGTGCGCTCCCCAGGCACACCCAACAGCCAGGGAACAGCACAGCTCCCCTTTGAAGGCAAATATATACACACAGGAGATTCACTGAAGTGGAAGGGGCACAAATGATGTAGCAGCCACCAAACAAATCCTATAACTAGATTTTCACACCTCTGCACAGCAGAGAGCAGTGAAGAGATCCTTGAACCAAGTCTAACACATTCCCGTGCATCAAAGGGTCATGCACTGCTGTTAGCTCTGGACCCCAGCTGCAACGATCCTGTGCAGATCCCCGAGTCTGTTTCGGGACATGTACCTGCTTTTGTTTGTAAACCAACTATTGGCATGCAAGGAAAAGAGACTGCATTTTGTGGGCAGCTAGAATGGGGCTGCTGCAATCATAGGTATAAGAGCACCTGAATAATTTGGTGTAAAATACATACCTTCATTTAAGTATCCCGTTTGGATAAGGAATGAAAAAGAGAAGTCTCATGTTACAAACATCCTCTATTCTTGTTGCTTCTGGTGAGTTACTGACAGACATCTGGCTCCACAGGTATTGTGCCAAAGCCTGTTCCCATTTCTATGAACATATCCTGGTTTCATTGTTTAACTAAGCGAGCTTGCCTTGCTGAACATTCCCAAAGGCGAAGCACCATTCCTGAAGACATTCTGATGTGGGTTTTGCTGATAAACTAGGGCTGAAGGCTTTCACTGCTTCATAAGCACGTACAATACTGTGTTGGCTGTGTTAACTCACCCAAGTGTACAGAAAAGAGACTCAGACAATGGCCAAGCCCCAAACCCCACTGACACCCAATTTCACACACCATTATAAAACCAGTTAGGATTCTTGCCACTACTGAGACACCAGAAAGGTGAGGAGTTCCGTTCAGGGTTTTGCTTTCTTAGACAGAAACAACCAAAGATGTCTTTACCAAGATGCCAAACTTTGCTGCCAACCTTGTCATCACCAGGTGCTGAAAGCAGCAGAACCACTGTGCTGTCACTGACTGAGAAAAGGTCACTGAGCCTCTCTCTAACGAAAAAAATTAAAGCAGATGCATCTGGCAGGCTTTTACTCTTCTACAGATCCCTGAGGCTTCCCATTCTGCCAAATTTCATGAGAAAATGAAGGGACTTGGAGGCTTTCTGTGGTGTGTAGGAGATGGCTGGGGCCGTGAAGGCTTTCATACTGCCAAGACAAAGGAGACTGCTTAGTCCCAGAGCCTTCATGCCCAAAGCCAAAGCCTGTGAGATGCCTGTGGTGCACAATGCCCAAAGAAAAAAAACTGCAATGCCTGTAGAAAAGCAAAGACGTGAAATTAAAACTACCCAATTGATTTGCTAGGATTTTGAGACTTCCTCCTCAGAGAAAAAAAACTGTTCAGTAAACAGTTTTTTTTCCTCCAGAGCTTTCCTGTCGCATTTTTGTTAATGGTCTGGATGACGGGGCAGGGTGTACCCTCAGCAAGTTTGATAACAGCAAACAGGGAGGAGCAGCTGGTGCACCAGAGAGCCATGCTGCCATCCAGAGGGAGCTGAACCACCTGGAGAAATGGGCTGACAGGAACCTCATCAACTTCCACAAGGGAATGTGCAAAATCCTGCACTTGTGGAAGAATAAAATAGCCTCCATGCACCAGGACATGCTGGAGGCCAACTAGCCAGAAAGCAGCTTTCCAGAAAAGGAACTGGACACCAGGCTGAACATGAGGCAACACTCAGTCTCCTAGGAAGAAAGGCTGAGAGAGCTGGGACAGTGGAACCTAGAGATCTCCATCCCTGAAGATACCCAAAAGCCATCTGGATCCAGTCTTGGGAAACCTGCTCTAGATGATCCTGCTTGAGCAGGAGGTGTTGGACAAGAAAACCTCCAGAGGTGCCTTCAAACCTCAACCATTCTTTGTTTCTGTATCTCCTTCAAAGTGCAGGAAATAATGTGTGTTATGAATCAGCGCATGTTGAATACATGTGTAACCTTTTCCCTTCTATGACCTGGAAAAGGTATCACGGAAAAAGGAAACCACCGGAGCAAGCGCGAGCGTGTGTGTGTGTATATATTTATTTATTTATAAATATAAAACCTTGTTTGAGATAGAATAATGGAAAAGCATGTAACACAGTAAATACAAATGAGGAATATTTAAAAATTGACTTACTTATGACTATTTCACCTCCACACAGCATGTAAATTAAATGTTTCCTACTTCCTTATATTATCCAAAACTTTGTTTTTCATTTTCCTCAGATATGGACAGATTCTGATAATTTATAAAATCTGCCAGCAAGCCGATGCCAATTTTAGTATATACATGGTTTAGACCTGCTTTTAGTTTAATTGACATTTTGCTTATTTAAATCACAAAAACTGGCCACTGAGGAAAAACTACTCACTTTTAACAGGATCATGGAAATATTAGCAACAGCAGTCCATAAATCACTAAAAATGATTTTTAGGTTCTCAGAGAATGAACAGCCAGTGTGTCAAATAGAATGGAGGTTTGATGGAGAAGGAATGCATTTTTCTGGGAACAATTATTTTGCTTCACAAAAATGAGTCCTGTTATAAAGGGCAGTCCTATTCCAACATAAGCATGGTTTTTAGTGTTCCAGTTAATAATACAGTAAGCCAAATATAAGAAAATTCTTTCCAAATTAAAAAAAAAAAAAAGACTGACCCGACAAAATTTCACCTTAGTGCTCTTAAAGGTACTGATAATTTCATGCTACAAATCTCTCAAGGGGAAATAAGGGAGACAGGCAGTTCTAACGTCACACTCCCAGACCATGTCCTCTCCTCCACTCAAAGACTGAGAAAAGAAAGAGGGAAAAAGGTCGTGACGGGATTGAGCAGGGACTGAGACTGCCTATTCCAGAAACACCAAGAGTGATTTAACACAGCAGAAATACTCTGTATAAAGAAAAAGGTAGCACTACATAGGTCAGTATTTTGTTTCAGACCAGCTTTTACCCAAATCTGAACATAGTAACTTGTGGTCACTATTACCTAATACTGAATAGTGACTGAAAAATGGAGTCCTCTGCAAATTAGAACTAAGTCAAGTTTTCCAAAATGCTTTTAAAGTCACATCAAGAATTGAGTTGTGAAGGTGAAAAGTGTGCCTTCTCAGAAGGTCTGCATACAAACACAAGTGAATCTCTTGTCACAGCAGCTCAGACACCAACTGCTCCGTATGTAGCAAAGAAGGTACAGCTGATTTTTTTGAGCCTTTAACATTGGCTAAATCATCCTTATTCACAACTCGTCATCTTAAGAGATGGGGCCTTTTTTTGGGTAACTTAATTCTTTGCCCAAATCTTCAGAGAGTCTCAAAATCCCACACAACCAGTAGTTTCCCATTTGTGATTTCTCCATGGTAATCTCAAGTCACTAATTATCCAGTTCTAGTTGTGCTCAGCAGCTGTAAAATTCAGTTTATACTCACTACACATCCCTGAACAACTCTCTCAAGCAGGGGTGGCTGATGAACATTGCCCAAACACCACAATCTTTTACAAAACTATGTCATTTGTGGTACCGTGACTACTGCAACCCCACCCTGAAGTACACGCAACTGAAGAACTGAGTTTGTTACTGCATGTTTTAAGGTGTTATACAAAACTTTTGTTTACAACACTTATCCACCATTAGCTCATGTCCTTTAGCTTTACAGCACCCTGTTTAATGTTGGAGAATATCTACGTAACATGTCCGCTACGGCTCCTTTGCTACAGGTTTTTGTTTCAGTCTAGGTTCAGTTTTGCTACTAGCAGCATTTTTAAAAATATTTTTTCTTTTTTTTTTTTGAAACTGCAGCTGAAACTGGAGATAGAAGTGATCACGTGCATGTCCTCTGCCATCTGCAGGGAATTTAGGTGGATTATTTTTCCATCTTTATGAATAAAAGTGCAATTTGTTTGGTAAATATAATGCAAAATCACTAAGGGTAACGTGTAAAAACCTGCAGGTCAGCACAGATTTTTACAGCTTCTAAATTCGTGTGCAACCTGGTTGGCCAAAACGTGCCCAAGGACAGAGCAAGGTTAAGGCTGCCATGGAGAGGAAATCTAAACATCATCAGAGTAATGCAAACCTCGTGTGTGGCAGTAATCTCCTGGAGACAGCCAAGCACAGCGAGATGGAACTTTTGGCAGGGAGAGTTCAGCAATGGGGCCGTACCGGTGAGGGAAAAAGCTGCTCTGGGCATGTGGAAGGGCATTTTACCCAACAAACCAGCACAGGCAACAAGCAGACAAGGTATGTCATCCTGCAGCATTTGAGGAGATTATTTAGGCAATAATAACAGGAGAAAAATACCCTAATTTGTTATAACCATCCAGGGCAACCCATCTTTGTTCCTATTTCCCACTAATATTGTTTTGTGGGTTTTTAATATTGTTTACAATGAAAATGTTATGTAAACAAATATGACTATCAGTAAAAAGAAATATTAGAAAGGGTTCTCTGTCACAAGTTTAATTCAGAGCAAGAGACCCCACTGTTTAAATTTTATTGGTACTGAAAAGCTTATGCAAAGTGAAAATATATGGAAAAGAAAGTAAACGAAACACAAAGTAATTTGACAGCTGGACTGTGGTTCTGCACTCTCTTTGCCAGGTTTGACCATTAAAGCTCAATCTCTTCCTCTTCCCTGCTGTCTCCAAATGGATTTTCAATTCCCTTCTGTTCTGTGGCACAGTTTCAACAGATGGGATAAAGGATGTTGCCCAGCCAAACTAGCTTAAATCTTGGTGACAACAACACTTCGCTGGGCATGGGAGATGAGGGTTTGGATTTCCTCTGGATGCAAATGTTACTGAACACCAATCTTCTCAATGTTAGATGACTGTTCTCATATCACAGTATTAAATGAGTGTGGGCTCTGTCATCACTTTCACACCTCTACAAAAAAAAAACCCCAAACCAAACCAAACAAACAAAAAAACCAAACCAAACCAAAAGTAGAGCCTCTCTGTTCTTGAAAGTAAAAGGAAGTCAGTGCACAAGGCATCTCCAAGGTAGAAGCTGCAGAAACTCAATGTACCTGAGCCTGCAGGACTATTAAATCCTTTTGTGGAAATGTACATCTAAACCGATGAGGCCAAGTTCATACAAAGTCCCAGGCAAGCAAGGATGGCAAAGAAGCAGAATGCTGACTCCCAGCTACCACAAGGGAATTTTCCTCAGTAGCCAGGGTGACCTGACCCTCCAGGTAAGAATCTACCCTTGGTCTACCTTCCACTGACTGTCAGATTATAACCAAGGAGTAGTTTACCTTGAGCAATAATGCCATGTTTTCACTCAAATCAGATTTCAAGGAAGGAAGACTGTAAGGAACAATTAGCATCAAAGTGCTACTCACGTTTCCAAGCCATCTGGTTTCCATTTTTACACTCCTAGCAACATCACATTATGAGGTTTGGATGAGACCATCCACTGTGCGTGAGGCACAGGTAACTGCTTTGAAATTTAACTCTGAAATTGAACTTTCAAATATTGTTACATCCTTTCCTAGTTTCTCTTCTAAAAATTTTGCCAGTGCTGGCAAACAGCAAGCAGTGAATAGGATGTCCTTCTGGGCTCATGAATGACTTACAAAATCAAGAGAATTTGTTCAAATTGTAGCAGCAAATCCTTTCTTCACTTGTTTTCACATGTGATGCAGAATTTATAAGCTTTGGTTTCTACCTGATACTTCCCACACGTAGCTCAACGCTGTTCTTGTGCAAAGGCAGCTTCTTTAATGGGTGTTAAGCCATCAGTGCTAGTAAACAGATATTGCTCTGATTTTCAGATAAAAGCATTTTTAACAGTTCATGTTACTTCTGAACTGCACATGTTTGTTCTGCGGTGAACCAGCAGAGCAAACAAGTTCTGATTAAGGCACCACAGAAAGTTTAGGAGTCAGGCATTTGTCTCTACGCTATGGGATGAGACTTCCCAAGGAAGCAGCGTGCACTGAGAGATGCAGGTATGGGGTGCAGAGGAACAGCTCAGAGTACAGTCCCCGCCCATGTGGCCTGGGTGCCTCGTAAAATATTTTAGCTCATCTCACTCTGCATTGATGGTCATTTGTGCCTTTTTTTTTCTTTTAAGAAAGGCATGCATAAAGTTGTCAAAACATATGAAAAACATATGAAAAACATATGAAAAACGATGTTTTTCTTGAAATAAATTACATTCTTTAAAGAATTCCTCCTTCCGCACAGGAATAAGTATCTTTAGAAAGTCATCCTTTGCCGTTTTCTTAAACTGTCCAATACTTTGGAGAAAGAATTTGAATAGTTTGCATGCCTGTTCTCAGTAATGATTATCATTCTGCCAACAGGACACCTAACTTGCCTGGAGATCTCACTATAGAAAAAAATGCATAAAGACTCCTAATTTTCAAGTGAAAATTAAGGAATTATTCATATTTTTGCCTCAAATATTTCTAATTCTAATAGCATGCTTTTCACAATATATTTCCCTCTTCACAATTCATCACAAAGTCATCACAGTTCTCAGGCATTATGTAAGCTGCACTGTATTCCCTGCCATACAATCAACTGAACAAGCCCATCATGGTTCTAAATCAGAAGTGACACGATTAGAAAGCAATCACAAAGCAACAATTCCCATCTAACATGTTGCAATCACTCAACAGAATCCTATCAAAATTCCCTATGGTACTACCAAGGCATATTTACTGTGCTACCAATCTTCAGGACCCTTTTGTCCCTCAGTTTCTGATGACCCACCAAAAGTCTCTGCTGATAAACCTATAAATGATAAATCAATGTTCCAGGGTGCTTAAGAAGGCCCATTTTGAATTTAAAGCTAAACTGCCAGTAATACTGGCTTAGTAAATTTAAGCTACCTGAGAACTCCCTAGTTTTCCATTGATTTATTAATACAAAAACTTCAGATATGACAGGAGCTAAATTGAACTGGATTACCATTCACCTTTCAAACTATCAACCTTCAGGTTGGGGATTAAGTAACGAAGGGGATTAAGTTGTAAAGAGCTGGATTCAGTGGATTTCACATACCTGTGTAACATGACATCATCCAGCACTAAGGAGTTCTCAAAGCACAAAAAGCTCATTTAAATCCTGCTCTTCCCAATTCTCAAACAGGATTCCTATCCTCACTTGAAATGTTTGAAGATAATCATTCATCTGTTAAATTGTCTTTAGAGCAACAGCAACCAAAGGTAAACACGAAAGCTGGGCATTAAATATTCCTTTCATTCAGGAACAATGATTTTAAAACCAGCAAAAGACTAAAGTATGTAACAGTAAAACCAACTCGCCGTACTTCCACCCATAACTGAAGGGATGCAGATAATGCATGTGCCTGCTGCCACCTCCTGGTAGTTACGAGGTAAAACCACCTGAAATTTTTTCTTTTCCTATGTATCCTTTAGAAAAATGTCAGGTCTTCCAGGGGAAGAGGGGGAAAAAACAAAACAAGAAAAAGATGCCATTTTATGTTCTACAGATGGAGCTTTCAAAACTCTCAAAATCTAAAAACAGTTATTTCACTGTACCAGGCAGCCACTACCAGAACGTAGCTACTTTCAAGCTAAATGGAGTTCTAACATTGGCTTAAGTAAAGACACATCAAATCTCATTCATTTTATAAAATAAATAAGTACTCACCCGAGTTATTCGCCTTTCAAAATACATTCAGAAAATTAACTGTAAAAATTTCCACTGTAAAAATGGTGTTCAAAACCAGATTAAGGAAGTCCCTTTGGGAAGCCTACTCATCATATTAGATGTTACAGTGCAGATTATTGGCCCATACTGACTCATTCTAATATCCATTTCTTTTCATGAATACTTAAAGCTCAGGCCAGTCTTTCACAGTTGTACTACTCTCATTGCCTTTGGTGAAGGACACAGCACTGCTATTCGTAATAATACTCCATGTTTTCTGTTTTAAAAAATAGGATTATCCAGCTTGAAAAGAAATGTTATGGTTATTTTCACAGCTGACAGGAGGTACCTGTACTTATCCTGCAAACTTTAAGGTTACAGAGACTGTTGAAACTTTAATTTCGTAGACTTGTTATGCTGGAGAGACCTGTCCATATCCTCCTGAAGGGTAAAAAATAAATAAATAATGGGAATGAACTCTACAAGTGGATTATGTCTCCTAGCGTGCTGAATGACTATGGGAGTGTGACCTGGCTTGCCTTAAAAGAAGAATGAAGGCATACCAGTGATTTGGATTGCCCACGGTTTACTGACAATTGCAATGGGGAAACGATCATTAAATGTTGCAGAAAAGCCAAGCTAAATAGGGAACATTTCCTTTCACAGAGCGAGAATCAAAAAAATTGTGTCGTAACATCAAGCTGTAATTGAGAAACAGAACAATGACTGAAGAGTTGTAAAGAGACCTAAATTAAATCCAACTGGGATTTCACATTCCTTCTGAAAATGAAAGTTTTATCATGAGATAATTAAAGCAAGGATAGCCAACTCCTGGTGTGCCAGAATGTATAACTTAGCCTGTCATCTTGGTTCGTGAGAGTCCCTCCGAGTTGGTCAGGAAGCAGCCTGTCACAAATCAGCCACTAACCCACAGCACTCTCCCTGGCAGGAACCCCAGAACCTTCCTCCTGCCTCCTCTGGACATTCCCTAACCACAAACTACAGGCACTGTCTATGGAGCGTGGTCAGGAACACGACAGAAGGACTTGTGTGCACATCCCCATCACCCCTGGCTGGGCCATGGTGCGATGGCAACTGCAGCTTAGTTACAGCACAGAAAAAATGCAAAGGTGTTGGGGTTTTTTGGTGGGGGAGAGAGGAGCACATCAGGGCAAAAACCAGTGCTAACCACAACACAGAACTGCGGATGGAGAAGTGACCCAAAACTCTGAAACATGGTGTGCCAGGTGCAAGAAGATTTAGTGTCACCAACATCTCTCAGCGCCTGCCAGTTGAATCTTGTGAGAAGTAATGAAGAAGCGATTAAGTCTGTAGTTGATAAACATGTGCACCTGGTCATACCAACGGGAGGTGTGTGTGCAAACCATCCAGACTGAAACACAGTGACATTAACTTGATAAACCAAGAATGACTTGAATTCCTTTCTTCTACCTGGTTTTAACAGAAAGACAGCTAGAGGAGAAATATGTCAGATATTAACTGCAAGCTCTACTATTCTTGCCTGGTCTCATGCTTTCAAGATCTTTTATTTATCACAAAAATGAGCAGCTCTCCAAAAGCCAAATGGACAAGAAGCCAAGTGTAGAAAAAACCCCAGAGGGTTGAGACCATTTTGGAATAGATAAATAAGAGCACCATAGTATGTAAGGTTTTAAGCAAAACAGACGATATTCACAGCAATCCAACTTCTAAAAGCTGGGCTTTGGATGAAAAATGCTTCCATTATCACAGCCTTGGAAAACACCACTCTTACTCAGAACATATTTTATTCAGAAGACTTACGTCTAACACATTCACTAGTGATCAAGACCCAGAATAAATTTCCCTTGGTTAAATTAAATTATTCAGGCCCTTTCAGAACTTCAGCACACGACTTCAGGACTACACCATTTGTTTTAATCACAGCAGCTTGAACCCTGAGGCAAACCATACTTCCTCTTGGATCAAAAACTGGAACCAAGAGAAAGCCTTAGCTTTTAAGAAAAAGTGTTTTATTACAACAAAATAAGCAATCACACCACCAATTCAGTCTCTTAGCAGCTGGCCCACTGCACTGTGTAATGATCACATGGTTTTTATCCTCAGTATAAATATTTCTGGTTTGAATGTAACTTCATTTTAAGACTGTTCAATTTGTTTCTTTCTAGGGCAATATGAGTATCTAAAACAGGCATACCTTAGATGATAATATCAGATAATGCTTTGGAGAAATCACATTCAGGGAATGATTTCATTTGCAGCTCTTCTGTGCCCAGCAAAGCTATTAATTTTTATCTTCTTGCCTATTAAGTGATTTTATCAGCTAATTAGCTGGCCACCTTGTTACTATCCCAGCAGACAGTAACTTTCCGTCTTCATATTATTAACACACTTCAACATTTACTTGTTTTGCTCAGTCTCTCTTACCTGTTAACCTCTGCCAGAGCTTCCTCCAGGTGACAGCCACTGCTGGTTGCAACATCTTCCTTGGTCTCCCTGTAGTAACAGGACTGAAGTTGTTTGACCAAGTAGCAAATTCCCTTCACCAAGGCAACCCAACAACCCTAACGCCTCTTAACCCTTTTTTCTTTTCTGGAGTTACTATGGACTGAAGGAAAAATTGTTTCATCCTGCTTTCCCAGGTTCTCCCCACCTGCCTCTTCACAGTGCTCGCAGAATATTTTTATTTGAAACAGCTACTTCGATGAGATACATCGTGAATGTCACCAAAAAAAACCATGAACGAAGTAATTGTTCAATTCGTACCTGGAAAGTAATATTTTTAAGTTCATAAGGTCGAAGGCATCTAGGCAAACGCTGAAACTGAACTTCCCACAGCGTTCCCATGGCGGAGCTCCTCACTCGCTCCACCCCCGCTCCGCGTTCCCCTCAGCCCCGCCCACAGACGCAGCGGCACCGGGAGCCGGCGGGGAGTTTAACATGGGGAAAAAACCTTCCCTTCCCACCAGGCAGCCGCGGGACCGCCCAGGCTGCAGCCCGTTTTCCATGGATAAGGGGCACAGGGAATCGCGATTCCCACAGGGAAGGCCGCCGGCGNCGGGGCCGGATTCGAACCGGGCGGCGGGCAAGCGGCGGCCATGGCGGCGCAGCAGCAGCTCGGCCGCGAGCACCAGGGCATCACCCTGCGCGGCAGCGCGGAGCTCGTCGCCGAGTTCTTCTGTGAGGGGGCCGCGGGGGACCTCGGGGACCGCGCTAGGAGAGAGGGAGGGAGAGAAGGCTGGTGGGAGGGAAGGTGAGAGGGTGGGAGGCCGCGTCTTGTGGGGCGTCATGGCCGCCGGCTGGGCCGTGGCGGGGGTGTGGTGAGCATCCCTTTCCCTCTCCGTCTCCGTCGTGCAGCCTATGGAATCAACAGCATCCTGTACCAGCGGGGCATCTACCCGCCCGAGACCTTCACTCGCGTGCAGAAGTACGGACTCACCCTGCTGGTCACCACGGACCCCGAGCTGGCCAACTACCTCAACAACGTGACGGAGCAGATGAAAGGTGCGGGCCGGCGGCGGGGCCCTCCCTGCGGTGTCCCTGCCGCTGTTTCTCGCCCTCTAAGTGACTGCCGTGGCTTCTTGCAGAGTGGCTGTACAAGTGCATCGTGCAGCGCCTGGTGGTGGTCATCTCCAGCATCGAGAGCAGCGAGGTCCTGGAGCGGTGGCAGTTTGACATCGAGTGTGACAAAACTGCAAAGGATGACAAGTGAGTACCACGGTCCCTCCACTCCTGCTCTTCCCTATCCCGGGTACCGGTGCAGGCACAGGATCAATGCCACAGACTTGTTCCTTCAAACCTTTCTTAGTGCCCTGCCCTCTGTTTGTCTGCAAACCGGTCATTATACGATTGAACACACAAACAACAATAAAGGGAGACCAGCTATCACTTATCACTTAAAAGTGTCACTGCTACTCTAAAAACACTGTAGCAAACAGACTAGCAGAGCTTAACAGAGAGAACTCTATTTAGAGGAAACTGTCAGCACAGTAAAAGTTTTTCCTTACCAGAGTTTTCTTATTTTTCCAGTGGACCACGAGAGAAATCTCAGAAGGCAATTCAGGATGAAATTCGCTCTGTCATCAGACAAATAACTGCCACAGTAACCTTCTTGCCACTCTTGGAATCTGCCTGTGAGTATTCTGAACTGCACTAAAGAAATCAAACGCTTTTGAAAAACCTCAATAACTTTCCAACTTTAGAAAATATTTTCTGGCTTTCTGAGGCGTTTTAATTATTACACATCGTGTACCATCACGTTTGTGAGACAGCACTTTGTTAGACTGAGCTAAGGACAGAACTTGGGGTGGCTTAGCAAACTTGAGCAAATTTGTATGTATGCCCTAAGGAATGCAAGTTTCCGTGAATAATTTGTTCATATGAAGTGTTATACAGAGCTCAGCTCCACAGCATTTTAACATGTTTAAAAAAAAATTTACGACACTCGCTTGAGAAAACTAAAATGGCCTCACATGAATATAACTTATCTAATTTTTTTTCCAAATAACTGCTATCAGTGTAACTTCTGAAAACCGTGGTCCTTGTCTCGAGTTCCAGAAGCTGCACTTCAAACCTTCCATCTCCATATGGTGAATTTGTTCTCCCTTGCTCCCAGGTGCCTTTGACTTGCTGATATACACAGATAAAGATCTGGCAGTGCCAGAAAAGTGGGAGGAGTCAGGACCACAGTTCATAGCCAATTCGGAAGAGGTTCGGCTGCGTTCCTTCACTACCACAATCCACAAAGTCAACACCACGGTGGCTTACAAGAAGGATTCTGTTCCCTAAGATGCAGGGGGAAGTTTTGTGTGTGTAAATATCCTGTCACCTTGTACAGTTTCTGTCCATCATGCAGCTAAGCCATGAACCTATCATTACTGTCCTCTTGATGAAGTATGACACAGAGAAAAAGACAATATGCCTGTCTGATAATGTGACACTAGACTAAGCCAGCATCATTTTTAAAGAGGCTTAAAAGTATTCATGGTGATAGTTCAATTCTTACTTTACTGTATGAGCTAAATTAAACCACTGCCTCTGCTAGAAAAACTGCCTAAATCTAGGATTAGCTGCTAGAATTGTGTTCAGATCCTGTAATTTTATTTTTTAAAATTATTTTAAACTGCATTCTGTTAGCAGGCTTAAGTTCTCTGTAGCAACTACAAAAAAATCTCATTCCTAGTGTGCCAGTTTTCATGTTAAAAGCCTGGGCTGTTTTATTACCAGAAGTAACCCTAAAATGAATCAACCAAACAATTCTTGTAGCTTTCCACAATGGAAGCAGCTGTTCATCAGGAAAACTTTTAACATGAACCCTTGTATTTTAATGACCACTGGGCTCTGCTTCTGGGGACGGAGTTGTTCTAAGTCTGTGTACGTCTGTAGTGTCTGTCCAGCATTTTTTATGTTGTATTCTTGTTTTACAGAATAAAGCTGAGTTTTATAGTGTTCTCTAATTCAGAGTCTGTGGTACTTTGTATTTCAGATGGTTTTATGAATGCTACGTCCTAGTTTATAACTGTCACACAGGTAACACCCAAAAGGCATCCCCCTTGTGTTGTTACTTAACTGTTGCCTCTGAGTCTCCAAACAAGTGGTGTGGAGTCCATAGGAAATCCATTTATGGATTAACAGTTTGCCCCCACCGAAGTCTTCAAATAGCAGTATAAACAGTCACAGTGCCCTAATGATTAAGCAGTGCCTTCCCTATCTGTTAAACAGCACTGGACTCTTCATGTGTTCTTACCCATTTTCCTAGTCGAAGAAATTAGGGATTTAAAACTCTGGAACCTTCAGACTCTTCCATGGTTTTGTTCACTTCACTAAATTCATTCCAGCCAGAGTGTTTAACTCTGTTTTTTCCACGATTTCACAGTGATGTACAACTTTCTGTTATAATAATATAGTTTCAGAAGTTTATTTAAAAAACATCGATTCCATGTACCCCATCCCACAACTGTATTACAACCTTTCTGGGCTTTCCTATTTCCAGGAAATAATTATTTCCAGCAGTCCCAATCTAGCAGAAGTAAAAAAAGGCAGTCCTCTGTAAATCAGGAGCACAAAAATCGTATTTTTTAAAAATAAATACAATCTAGGTACTTAAAAAGTTACATTATTCACTGCTAGGACTTGTGCTGCAGTAACAGAGTACCTGGTGTTTTCTTTTGCCTGTCAGCACAATTGTGGTGACTGCACTACCCCTTTACCCCTAGAAGCAGATGCACTCCAAAGAGTGCAGTCTGCAGTAGTGAGCATAAAAAACCCACATTTTATAGAGATGCAAAAATCAAATTGCTCCAAGAAGCTCATTCTTGTACCAAACAGAATTTATAAGCTTCTTTTTAAAGAAGGTCCAGCCCAAAGTCCATCTCCATTATCATCTCTGTATTTCTTCTTTTACAGAGGCACCAGCAGTCAAGAGAAGTAGTAGATCACTGCATGTAGATAATGTCCATGGAAAGGTACACGTGAAAAGGAACAGGTCACAGATCCTGAAGTTTTCACAAAGACCCTGCACAACAGGAAAGAAAATCAAAAGTCATACTCATCTCCTAAGAACCAAGCCTTCATGGAGGTGTCCAACAGGATGTGCTGATTCCTAATGGGACCCACACTCTTGATTAGTTTCCCCTACTCTGAGGTCACTTTTGTAGAGTGACAATCAAAACAAGGGAGCCCCCCTTCATCTCCAGTGGCAGTCTGGTTACCCTCAGGAAAGGGAATGAAGGGTAAGACTCAGAATTAACCCAGCAGGAACTGCTCACCTGACTAGTTGAGCTGACGGATGAGCTGGTTGATTGCTTCACCCCTGTAGCCAGGCTTGCCCATCTCCTTGAGGAAACCCACTCTGTTCCGCGACGCGTGGCGAGCCACTGACAGATGGAAGGGCCACAGGAAGCTGGTTACTCTTTTGAAATACTTTCCAGTTGAGTAGATTTCATGAATAAGGTCTTCCAGGCAAATAATACCACAGCCCCCTGCACGAGAGAAAAAAAAAAAAGAGATGCCCAACTGTATCATCTTTCCTCACACTGCTCCAGAACTGCCAGTCCTCCAGTTTGGCAAGATTTTGTCTCTCCCCACCCTCTGAGGTCAGACTGTAAACTCTCAACATCCAAGTCCTTCCTCAATTTTGTCACCCTCTTCCTCACCTAAATGTTGCTCTATCAGCATGTTGTCTGTCAGAGGCACTCTCTTTTTCTTGATCTTGGCTTGGCCCCGTTTCAGGATGAGCTCTCGTACAGATTTCAGGTTAGGCTGCCTGTGCAGAAACAAATACCAGATTCCGTAAGAGAGACAAGATGCAGAGGGAAGCCCCATCCCACTTCCTTGTGCAGAGGTGGGAGAGTAACCAAGTTATGTCGAGAACAATAAGAAAAGTTTTAGATATAAAGTTGATTAAGTTTTGAACGTTACTGAAGAAGTAATGGATCTGTGATACCAGCTGGAGAATCCAATGACTCCCCAAGTCCCAGAAGGGGTACGTACCCCCACGCCACGTAAGGCTCCACGATCCGCAGCATCTTCAGCAACAGCGGGCTCAGCTTAACGAACATGCCAGTGTAATTCTTCTTCAGCCGCAGCAGCTCAATCACTCTTTTCACCCTCTTAGTCACTCCCTTAATACTGAGTCAGAAAAAAAAGCACCATTAATAATCACAATTCTCTAATACAGCAACAACAGGCCTCAGATCACCTGGACGGAGACATGTCTGGTTGATCCCGCTGCCCTGGTGTAGAAATGCCACAACAAAGGATAGCAACAATAAAGGAAGGAGCAGGGGAAGTTCCTTACTCCGCAATCCGCACGACGAAGGCCAGTTTGCTCTCCTGAGGTGCCGCTGCCTGCCCAGGCCTCTGCTCCATGCGCCTCAGCCGGCTGTCATCCCGGCGTTTGCGCCACGAATCCCGAACGAAAGTCTCCAGGCGCCTGAACTGGATCTGTTTCCCCTTCTGCTGCTACAGACAAAAGGAAAACAAAGTATCACCTACCCCAAAGGTCTCAAGAGGTTTGTATCTGAAAGGCCAAATGAAATGCAGAAGTAGTGAACAATGTTTTCAGCTTTGGAAGCAATAAAAAGAAAATAAATTTGATTATCTAAGCCCAAGGGAGACAGAACTGAGGGACAACACATGAATTTACACACAGCTATTATTTATGAACAGTGAACAAAGAGCTTTTCCCCAGGAAAAATACAAATTAGGGAAAACAGAGCAAGACCCAGGATACTTCTAGGCATAGCTACGCACACAGCTCAGCAATGGCTGGGAAAGCCAGAAACAACATCTGGGCAAAACAGATGCTACAGCAATACCCTAGTGTGACTCAAAATTACCCTCCAACAGAATGTAACTGTGTTTAAAGTACTTTTCTATACAGGCACACGTGCCAAAAAAAAAAAAAAATCAAACATTCAAGTAACTATTAAGCATTGCTAATTTAAACAGAGAACATCCGGCTCACCTGATAAAAAGTCTTTTCATTATTACTAGAAAACATAAAGCTCCTTTTTAAAACTAAACAGATGTTTAAATGCCTCTCCTCAGCTTAAAAATGAGTACATCCACCTAAGTCATAGTGTCTTCTCATACAAACAGGACTTGAAAATGCACAGCTTTACACAGTTATATTTAAGATACTCTACTGGTTAAGTTAGCAGGCCATTTTAAATTAAAGAATCCTATGCTGTGTGTCTTCTGTTCTATTTCGCCTTGTAAATCACCCATGAAATTGCTTTGAATTTTCAAAGCCAGCAGACCTAATCGAAGTCTCATCACTAAGGTCATTTTTCTAAAGAGAATCTTACGGAGTGGCTATTTAACATTATTGCTTGTGCTTCCACTTCCACCTTGGAAATACAGCAAGCCGCTGATGCTTTTAAAAACGTTAACAGAGTATCAAAAATGGCAGAAGTTTTGCACATAATCTCACGGAAACAAGATTCACTGGGAAAGCTTTAAGACAGACACCTACTGTATTAGCTGGGGTACAGCACAACAGGTCTCAAACTGGGAATTAGAAAGGTTTGCTGTGCTCCGCCAGTCTGGAAATGGCACAGTGTGCACAGGGAACACAGTCTGCATTAGAACATGTGCCACGCCATATGCAGAAAAAGGCTTCACCATGACTTGTGGTGCTCTAACAGATAAATAACTTAACTCTAAATGCACCCTCAGGAAAGCACGGTTTCCATGCAGGGTTACAACACAAAGGCGGTTTCAGACAGTGAACTCCCAGGGCAGCACAGACAGCTCAGCAGCGCTGTAGTTTCCCGCATGTGGCCGCCAACACCTGATCACCACCGATCTACAGGAACAACTCACAGTCTTCCATGTATTTCTGTTACAGTATAATAACCTATAAAATTCTGTCCTCTTTACAAGGCTCAGAGACACACGGAGAAGGTGTTGAGGGACTCAAGCTCCCCTTCGGAGGTAACTCCGAAGATGATCCCTGCCCACCCGCGGCGCTCGGGCATCCCCCCTCGCTGACGGGGCCGATCACTCGGATCATTTCCTAGGAATTTCAAGGAATTGCGATTCCCTCTTCCGGAGGACGAGATGGGCTGCAGGACCAGGCTCTGCCG
>VZTD01003635.1:274875-356732 GCA_013397725.1 Rhagologus leucostigma | reverse complement strand
CGCGGTGCCCGCGGATGGCGGCGGATCCCGCATTCCCTCCCTGCCGCCCCCGCACTCACTCCTCCAGCTCCGCCATCTTGCCGGGCCGCCGCCGCGCATGCGCCGGGCCGGGGCGGGGCCATGGCCGCTCCTCCTCAGGCTCCGCTCGCCTGTGCCAGGGATCGCGGAGCGCCTGGAAACGCCTGTCCCGGCGGGAAGGGACGTGCTGCTGGCCAGCCCTGCGCTGTCCCAGCGGGACCCACACGCTCCGAGCCCTGCAGAGGAGCGGACACTGGGACACGCGGTGTGACAGCCGGCTCACCCGCAGGTGGTGCCAGAGCCTCACGCTCAGTTGGGATGGTGTTGGGGTTGTGTTCCTGGTGTGCTCCCTCCCAATTCCCCGTGCTGGATAGAGGAGGGATGCGTGCCTTTTAACTCTGAAATCATTTTCATTTACACCGGCCGCAGCTTCCTCTCACCAGCTGGGAGCTACAGCCTTGCTGGAAGGTTCAGCGGTGCCCAGATTTCGCTGCTCACCTCTGTGATGCTGCAAACCTTTCCAACACTCTAAATGAGCCTATTTCTGTTTTGACACCGAAAACTAGATTTTCTGTGTTTAGAAACTCGATCCCAAATGCCACGAAGAACACAGCCCTCGGTGAGCGAACCCAGCTCCCCATGAACACTTAGATATGAGACGCAAAGCAATGAACTTAAGAAATAAATAATCTGAAACTTTCACCGAAACAAATCCATAACTACATAAATTTCATCCAGACTTACAAAAATAGCTGGAATCCCTGGTAGCTGACAACAGAAAAAGTGGCCCATTTAAATCTACAAATGAACGTGCTTTGTTTAACAGGAGGGAAATGCAAACAGGCTCTCGGGTATTCCATTATTAATGGCAAGGAAACAATAAGTAAGTAAACATTTGAAGCGCTGTCGCTATGAAATGTTGCCCAGCACAGCAGCATTGCTAGGCAGACTCGTTAAACTTTAACCACTAGTTATATTGTTTTAAAGAATGGATATTCAAATATCCCCGTTTGCAGGGACACCCAAGGAAAGTGTTCTCATTTTCCTAGACAGCAACCTGTTGTACGCTGGCCTTCAGCACTCCGAACTCCTGCATGCAAAATTTTAGGGCTCTCGATTCCAAAGGCCAGGTCCGGAGATGAAGTGGAATGTCAGAAGACCATGAAAATTCTTGCCTTGTTTTCTCACTCCACGGGTATAAAACCCCATTAAATTAACTTCAAATCCCACAAAATCTTTATTTACCCTGCATGCAGTCTCGAAACAGCAAAAGTCCATCACTCTCATCATCGAACCATGCCCCACTCTGAAATCAGTCTGTAATAAATTCCGTATAAAAGGAGCCAAAGAAATTAAAGTTTGTTTATTTCACCAAACAATGATCTAATCTTGGGAATATTTTAATAAGGAAAGTACCTTGTAATCTTAAATTATGCCCATTTTCAGATCGTTTAAGGAAAAAGTTTATACGGTTTGGAAAGATGCCCAGGAACTACTCCATACACACACTCAAACCACTAATTAACAGAGAGAAAAGCTGTGTGATCCAAGACTTTCTTTCATGAAAATAGCAATCGTATGGAGGTAAACTAACATTTCATATTTTTGAAAAACACTGTGGATAGATGCATGCGTTTATTCTTTGCAAAATAAGCTTCCTTAAGATGGGCATTTTTGTCAGAATTCCTGCAAATTCACTGCAAAAGGAGCGATCTGGGTATAATGAAGACACGTGGACGAGACTAACGCAGGTGTGTACCCTCAGCTGGTGGCACCTAATATGTTAAATTGTAAAGGCTAAAAAATAAAACTTGTCTTTGTGTCTCCCTGGAAAAAAACCTAAGTGGGGCAAAACAATTCATTCTTTAGTGCCATTAATTTACCAGCATTAATGGAAAATATTCCAGTTTCAAAAGCTCAGTTTTTACAATAACTATTGTGAATACTTCCCTGGAAGAAAAGCAGACTACTAATAAACCCAGGCACTACTCACAGTTGTTGTCCCTGGAAATTATATCTGGAGTTTTAAGTTATGAATACTAAATTACAGATTTATATCTGTCAGAATATTTTGACATTTTCTAAAAGAGTAGTGGTACCTATTTACAAGTTTCCAAGGTGAAACAGTTGTGAGAATTAAAATGTTAATTAATTTTGTTTTACTTCTAATGCACTTGTAAAGGCTTGGCTAATGAACCCGAAATAGAAAAATGGTTTTTCAATTACAATAAACAGCAATGAAAATAATTTATTTTTCTGTCTTGTCTACAAGAGAGTGCACGGAGTGTCTGCAATTTGAATGTACTACAAATTTAATTGTATCTTTAAAGAAAAGTGGAGGTAAAAATAAACATCATTATATGTGGTCTCCACAGGTCTCCATGACCTCTCTCCATCTTCCATGGGGATGAAAGGCTGCCTTTTATTTGGGAAAAAGACCGATTCAACGATGCCTGAGATGAAAGACAGTAGGAACAGAACAGGAGTCTTTCCCACACTCAGTAATTGGGAATCCTACCTCCTACTAGATTACTTTTTAATTGAACCTTCGAGATAATTATGCCATTTAGGTTGTGGAAGCATGTTAATAAGTACACCACAGCATAAACTATTTGTAAAAATACTACAGACTGGGGAGCCATAAAGAGAGATGGAATGGAATAGCCTAATTAGGCAGTTTATCATGTCACTGTAGACAACTTAATAGGAGATGGTTTGTACAGACAGAATATGCTCTCTGTCCTAAATGTCAGTGATTCTGATACAATGGTGGTGGCTGGTGGGCAATGACTTCTACACTTTTTAAAAAAAGAAAGCATTTAATTATTTTTATTTTATGGTTCTAGTTACTGACACAACTACATAAAATCCTTTTGCAAGTTTGGTTTTGGAGACTAGAGAAACAACAGGCAGCTGTAGTTTCAGCAGAAACAGCAATCAGAAGAGGATTAAAACATCGTAAGTGAGAAGTGACCTGCAGTAATGAATACAAAATCACAGCAATTTCACTGGTTTGTAGCAAGGCTGAGCCCTGGAGGAAGCTGTGGCCCTGAGTGCTGTGACAGTGCACTGCAATAGGGCTATAAAGGTCATCTCACTTTTTTCCCTGTTAATTTATGCACGGAAAGTTCTGATTGGAACATTTGATTTTGCCTGCAATTATCAGTGACAACTGCCCGGTCAAGATAAAGCTACAGAGCATCGGTATTCGGCCAGGAAATATCAGGCAGGGAAACACAGAGCCTGAGGGATGTAAGTAGTCACCTGTAGCTTTATCCCAAGAAAGGGGCTGTGTCCCTACACACAGCAGAAAGAAAGGAAGGGAGGAGGTAGTTGCAGGATTTTCCTCATGGCCCAGCAGAAGATGTTATAAGGCTGAGTGCTAAGGCAGTGAGACAGCAGATAAAAATCAGTAAATAAAAGTGCAGCGATGATTCACAAATTTTTATATGAAATGACAGGCTCCAGGCTAAATAATAAGCTTGGGAGTAGGATTTTGGAATTATTAGAGATAGATAAAAATATCAGCTTAAGGCTTAGCACAACAGAACAGTAATTGAAAATTATTAGGGAAGGGGTAAAGAACAAAGCAGAGACTCTGATTCCACAGTGTAGCCTCTCACACCCACATTTTGGATGCTCCAGCTTTGGTCAGTCATCTTTCTTCCATCTGTCCAACCCATACCTCCACCCACCTTTCCCCAAGACAGACTTGGAAAAGGTTCAAAGAAAGAAGATCAAACACAGGGAATAGTTTCCATCTGTGGAGCAGTTACATAGACTGGATCTGCCAGCTGGGAGAAAGGTGTGTGAGGGAAGATAAAATAGTGGGTAAAATGATAAATGCTGGGATAATTGCTCCCTCTTTCTTTCAGCATAAGAGGAAGGGAGCCTTGGATGAAGGTAGCAGGAGGCAGGTTCACAACAAATAACGTGGTCTTTCAGCACGTGAACTTGTAGTGAAGACCCAGACCTCTTAGCCACCAGAGGAGTTACACATTCCAGCCATGCATCACCATCCGCCTCCTGCCTTCCCCAGTGGATCTTGCCTTTTTAGTAGCTCAGCTCTAAACTTTCCATTCAACTGAGATCTATCCCATTTTGTATTTGTCCTTGCTATTATAGCACAACATTAGCAAAGGCAGACAGAAATCGGTTTCTTTGCCTGCATACAGAAGGGCTCATTTAATCTGAATGCACGCCCTTCTCCCCTGGTCACCTGCACCGCGTCCCATTTTCCTGCCTTTGAAGTCCATCCTTTCCCGTCTTTAAAGAGCTTTGGATAAATGAATTCTGTTCCTGCAGTGATCTATTATCGGCACTGCCTGAAAGCTAGAAGGATGAGGCAAATTTGCCAAAAACTTGAGAAGAGGTGGAATAAGCAAGAAGGGAATCAAGGAGCTGTTGTAGCTGCAGGTAGCACTGCCTGGACCACAGCTGTGCAGAGCAGCTGCAGCAAGCAAAGCCCAGTTGCTTGGTTCCAGCAGCTTGGAGCATCACTGTCCGGTTGTAACAGTGATCAGTCAGCTGACAGACTGAGACTGCAGGGGCACTCCACCACCTGGAAAAGAGGAGTGTGAGATGAGGGGAATGCCTCAACAGGAATAAACCACAGAAATCCAAAGCGACTGTGCTGCTTCTCTGTGCTGTGCTCAGCAAGACTTGCTTCTTCCCTGAGAGTTTTCCACAACCCCTGGCAGGATCAAGGCCTTTCTATATCAGATGCTGTGTTCTCACATCTGAGAGAGTTTCTGACTCAAGAGACTACACTGAGGAAGAGTTAATAAAGAAAAATCAGGTCCTGTTTCTAAACCAGTCAGCAGGATAACAAACCTGTTTTGCTAGTTTCAATTTTCCATACAGATATTAATTATACTGTAAATTATTTTCTGATATGTTGTATAGAAAAAGTAAAAGGTTCATAATCTTTTTTTCCAATTTTTTAATAGTAAGAATAAGCTTCTTCCTGTCAGTACACAAACCCGATAGTGAAAGAAATCACTCGGGTGCAGGTGTGCTTCAAACAAATATTAATTATCAAAATTATCAAATAATTGTCAAAATGTTGATTCTCAAAACAGTATCTCCCTCCTTGGCATCTGACACACTGCAGTTGTAGCTGAAAAATGCCAGCAAACACAAGCAATTTTTTTCTTTAAACCAGTCTTGTCAAGGCACTGCCTAATGTAAGAGCTGGTGCTATGTGATGAGGCAGAGCTAATTAGGCAGGTAGATTTTATCAAAGAAGAGAAGGCTCTTAAATCTGCGGCAGAGGGAAGAACCTGACCTACTTTGTGTGTATCCTGCTGCTTTCATTTCAGGTGTTATCACAGTCTTCCTAAATTCCCCATATAGCCAATGTAGAAAGGCTTTATGTACCTTCATACTGCTTAATTTAATTGCTTTAACTCAGGTTTCAGTATCTCCCTGTCAAAGAAAAGTCATTCCTCACAGCCTTTTAGACAGAAGATGGAAATGAATACCTTCAAATTCACTCCATTCCCAAATCTTAAAATCTCTATTCAGAAACCCTTTAATATGAAGAAAGAATGGGAAGTGATGGCTTCTCCATCTCTCATTCTCTTCAGCTCCAGACTGGCTCCCGTTTGGGGAGATAAGCTTGAATGAAAACACATTACCTGCAGGATTCAGCGTAGAGATAACAAGGTGCAGCGTAATGGATTGTCAGAATGCACTGCTGCAATGTGATCCTACTTCTGGTGCCAGGAGGAATGTGGCTCAGGAAGAGGTGCCCGTTCCGAGCCTGGGGCTGGAGCTCAGCTCCAGGGATTTACCACAGCTGTTTCCTGGCAGGGCAGGCCCTGGCATTTTCTCCTTTCCTTTGTATCCTGATTTCTATGTGGAAAAGTGCACATGCAGGGCAGGAACGAGCCAGGAAACACTCCTGCCACATCCTAGTGAGGCCTAAGAACTGCAGAGTACATTGCAGCATAGACCTGTATAGGCCGGGATGTGCTGTAGCCCCAGTATTTCATTCTGATCCAGATAAGCATTTAATTTAAAGAGGTCACTTCTTCCAAAACCTGGAAGGCACTGCTGGAATGCAACCCTGTTATCTGTTTGTAATGATCTCAAGACACCTGGATTTAGTGGTGTTTTATTATTATTCTTGTTATGGATCGCCCACCAGATGGTTTCAATAAAAATACTTCAGATGATGAATAGCGCATGAATTCCTCACATCACTTTAAGGGTTTGCTTTTCTGAATTTGCACTGTGGAAGTGCTCCCTTGGGCATGTCTTTTTTTGTTGCTGATTCTCTTCTCCAATTTACAAGACACCACATCTACAAGCTGCTTCCTGAATAATCACATCTACCTTTGAAATGTGGACGCTTCTGCCAGCACACACGGGCACTTCCACTGCTTTCTCGTTCTACATAAAGAAATTCACTGGAAAATTATTGTAAGGCTTTCCATATGGAGCTAAAAGGGAAATTTGCGGGATTTAGTGGAACAAATGGAAATATTTTTTTCTTCATTCACCCTAATTAAAATTAATATCACTTTGGCTCCAACTAACGCCACTGACTGTAAGGAAATGAGTAGTTCAGAGAAGCAGCTCACTGAGCTGAGATGCTGTTGCACATATGGTCCGTGTGATCACGGACTGTTCCTGAGAAGAGCCCAGATGGGTTACAGCAAGCATGCAACAGAGACAGCCATGCTTTAGCCTCACTTGTTGTTGTTATTAACTTGTTTCTCAGTTTCACTCTACTTTTAACTATGAGATATTTGTCCATTGTCTATTTTCACCTTAGGCATAGTCTCTTCAGCTCAACTCTAATTCCTCAGCACTTTCTTGCATCCCCTCTTAACGACACAAGTTTTACTGTATCACAGAAGCCTGACCAAGAACTGTGCATGTTTAACAGACTTCTCCAAACATGTCACATCCTTACTGCAGCAGTGGCATTAATAACTCCTGTCACACCTCACAGTCCTTTGGGAAACTGCACTATCTGCCAGTAAAACTTTCCTTCACATTATTCCCTAAGTGGTCATTAAGAGTCTTTCACAAAAATACATACAACAGGAAACATTCTTCCTGTTCTTTTCTGAACTCGAATTTGAACAGAAATATCTGTTTTGTTGTTTGTATGCTTGATAGGTTCTGTGGCTGCTGCTCATAAGGTGTGAAATATTCCCTTTCATCCCTTCCAAATTCTATTAAAATCAAGTGCTTAAGTTAGTGTTCCCCTGAGCTTAACCCATTTTAATAAGTTTTAGATGCTTATTTGGTTTTTATAATTTATCATCCATCTCCTATATCTTTCCTTGCTTTAGCATACCCTTTGGAAGACACATGCCCAGAATATATTAAGAAAAATAATTACCAGTGGTGCAAATATAACAGTTTAAAGGCATTAAATGGGAATTACTGAGCTGCTGAAATGCAGAGCACATGCCCGTGCCAATTCTCTTGCTGGAGAAGATGGGATATAGGTAAGAAACTGAGGGGGGTTTGCTTTCTTAGCAATCCATTTTATGCCTGCAGTTCTTATGCTGGTGTTGGGCAGAAATTAAAAATGGTATCTGTAGCAGAAGGTTTATTCATGAAACATGAGAATATCAGTCATACTTTTGTACCTAAAAAATACCAGTAGCTTCTCATATTTTTGTATTTTTGGTATCTGAGCACTTCATAGAGATATCACACTGCATTGACTGGAGAGACTGAATCAGAAATTCCACCACTCCTCTAGAGCTCCCCTTCCTTCCACAAATGCATTTTCAGCTGAAATAGCAGCTTTGGCCACATGTTCTGACAGTGTGTATTTCGCTACTTTCTGTCATCAAGTGCTGGATCTTTATTATGCTGACTGTAAAACGGGATAAAAAATAGAACTATGCTAAGTCTTAATTTACATAACACTAATTTAATAGGGAGCTATTAAAGCACAGCTAAAATAGAAACGTGCCCTTTAGCCCAAAACTCAATTTCAGCTGAACTCGTGTTCTTTCCAACATAACAGGAGGCCCATGCTAATTCTGTAAAAATGAACTTTTTAAGTTACACTTACTTATTAGTAGCATTTTCATTAGGACTGACAAAAAATAAGGAAGGAAAAAAAAAGGAAAAGCTTAAGCTTAAATCTTTAAGCAAAAATATTCCCACAGATATATTACTTGCCTAGGAAATTATTCACTCTTAAAAAGCTATTACTTATCGGGATAGTCATAATTCTTTGTGATCTTTCCTTTTTTCATTTTGGTTGTTTGAAACATGCTACTTTTGAGAAACTTAGTCTCTTGATTTCACTGAAATCTGAGTTAAGCAGTTTCTTGGGAGAGAATTTACAAGGCAATAGGTGCTCTGGTTTGTGTTAAATTAAGTGCATGTAACACAGGTGATCCCACGATCAACGTGACGGTTGGACACAGAGATCCCATCGCCACAGGTAGGCAGTGAAATCCCAGCCTGTAATGAACAAATTTATTGCACACAGTAGGTAAATATTTGTTGTACCGAGTCTCAGAGTTGCTCCTCTATTATTTTTTCCACAATCTCATTAAAACTGGATTATGGCTTAATATTACTTTATTGTCTGCACTTTGCCTGCCCAGCAGCACATCGAGACTGTTAGTTGATATTTTGGAACACTTTCACACTGACATAGATGAAATGACCCTGAATTCTTGTGGGGGCAGAACAAGAGAAGGAATGAATGACCACAGACACCTGGCAAGGATGAAAATGACCCTTGACTTCCACAGTGGGACTGACTATTCAAAAAGGGACCAAGGAAGCATGGAAGAAGCAGCCCTAGAAATGCATCTTCACTTACCAAAGGTTACTGCATCAAGTTAAGAAATCTTTGCAACAAAATAAGCATTGGCAAAGAGCTCTGTTTCCCCAGGACAGGTCTCCATTTCTCTAAATGACTCAAGGGTCGCTTGAAACTGAGGAAAAACCTGCTGTGGTGACCAGTTCTGTGCACTTTATCACCAGCTGTAGGAATTTCCCATAATTATGCTCTGCAAGTAAATTACCATCAACATAACAAACACATCCAGACATTAAACGTGAACAGAGAGGCATCTGGGATCTTTGAAGAGACAGAAAATATAACGTGATTAGAGCTGCTCTGAAGATAGCCATGAAAGAACTTCCTGTTTGAGAGCATTTTGCCCACATCTCCTACCAAGAATAATACCAAACAATAATTGACATTTCTGCAGGGCCTCTGACCCAAGGAGCTTACAAAACAAAGTGGAATTGCTTCCTAGTTACCCAAGGTTTTGTTATGTTTTATGATCAGGGCCTCAAAGCCAGTGCTCCAACTTGCAGCTGTGCCTCTTTGTAGGGTGGGATGGTGCTGACATCATGTCAGCCATGGGAAACGTTGGGAAGACTGTGCCTGACAGACAAGACGCCCGTGATCATTCACCCACTATGATATAATCCAAATCCCTTGGGGCTGGTGCAGGGAGACCTGCTTCACCTCCTGTGCTTTTCACACAGGGGTTAAAGGCCGTAAGAGTAAGACCCAGCTCCAGCTTCTTCCTCCATCTCTTCCCAGCAACCAAATTTCAAGTCTGAGCACACTCCTGTGGACTGTTGTCTCTGTTTGAGAGCAAATTAATTACAGGCATATTGGAAATGTGAGCAAATTAAAATCATCTTGCTTTGTGTATTTGCATCCTCTGGTCTGAATTTCCTGAGAGAAAGTGGACAATTCAAATTACACAGAATTCCTTAGGAACTGCAAATAGCCGTGCGAGAGGCGGCACACGGCTGTGAGAAGGCAGCCAGAAGGTTGTGAAGGGATAATTGACAGGACTAACAGGGAGCACCATACTCTCACAATGTGGATCTGGCCACAGGCAGCACGGAGCATCATACAGCCAGGCCAGTAAGAGCCACAGCTCTTAGAGGGCCAACAGCTCTAGAACCCAAAGAATAAATCCCAAAGGAAACAGTATCTATATCTAGGACATGGGCGTCACTCGATGAAGGACCTGGACAGATGAGTACTAGAGGATTTTGCTGCATCTATGCAAAATATTTCTGCAAATCCAGCTGCGAGCAGCTGGGGACGAATCAGGGATTGTTCCACTGCCTCAGCCACCACTGTCTGCAGCCCAGTTTTTAAGCTAGAACACTCCACTTTTGTGGGGTTTGTGCAAAAAGAAGGACTTCTAACTGCCACATTGACAATGAAGACACATATCTCGCTCTGATGCTGTTGCAGAGAGGGATGGACAATTTATCTGTGGGCAGCACTGCCAGGAGCCCCTGCCAGCTCAGCTTTTAGGGCCCCATGTGAGCTGGAAGGGTGGTCTTGTAAGGGCAGATTCCTCACAGGAGAGGAATCTTCTTCCAGGTCCTGCCCAGACACACCAGGGCTGTTCACAGCCTGGCCTGGAAGAGAAGATTAATGCTCCCTCCCACTGGCTTCCATGTTCTTTTATCTTACCATATATCTAGAAACAACACACCTGAAGCAATAAACTCAATTAAAAAAAAGCCAGGGGTAAGGTATTCACTGTTAGTATGTCTTTTTCCTCAGAGATAAATGGTTAAACTCTTCCCAAAGTATCTGAACACCAAAGACAAAGCTGCTTTTGTGACAGAAAGATGTGGGACTCAACTCTTGTGGATACTGAATTCTCTTCTCTGAGCTCATAGCCAAGAACTGGACGCTCTGGGAGAGCCTGACTGTACAGCAGAGGTAGAGCACTGCTTACCCACTATATAAGGAATTGATCTCCAGGCCTGCAATCTCAGCAAAAGGAGGGAGACATACTAATAAAGTACTACAAATACAGACGTGTTTATAGGACATGTTACATAACACTTCCCTCAAGCTTTGTGCCTTCCCTGCACTGACAAACACCACGAAACGTTTTATCTCTCTGCCTCTTTATATTAAAGGGAATCTAATTTTAAGAACAGAAACTGGGCCAGTATCTCGTGATTTAAAGCTACAAATTAGCATTGATATGAGCAAAGAGTTTGCATCATGTTCTATTTCCTGTTTCTATCCTACCTTCCCCCCCCCAATATTATGCATTTTTTTTCTGTTTGAAGACTAATGCTGAAAGCAGCAGTAGTTCCACAATTTCAGAATGCATTTAAGAGAGAAAAAAATATATCTTTCAAATGCATTACTTGGAGAAATACACTAAAAGGCTTAAGTAATTTTTATGATGGTTGAGGTAATAGATGGCATCTGCTTTTCTTTACAAATAAATGTCAAGTAGCAAGCCCAAGGTCCTAAAAGATGTGAGCAGCTGCTAACCAAAGAGGCCAGGAGTTGCAGTGGAATAAAGTATTTTCTTAATATGTTGTAAGGAAGACAGTCTGGCTTTGCCTGGTTAACATGAGGAGATGATATTAGATCCCTGTGTAATCCTCAAGTTGAAAGAAAATGCAAATACAGTGAAACGTCATCCCAACCCATCCGAAAGAGTGAACACAGTTATAATGCTGCTGTCTCAAACAAGTCCAACTTCCATGATAAATATAAGACAATAACACAAATGTTTTGATACAACAAAGGTTTTTGTCATTTTCTCCAGAAAGAGGCATGTTTTGATAAATAGAATTTCTACCTCTGGGCTTTAGGGACAGTTTGTGTAAATAGTTTGATTTATAGTTGCTGGGTCCTGTGCCGGAAAGGAAGAGAGGGCCAGCCACGTAGGAAGTAGCCGACAAAAAGCCTGTGCTGTGGGAGTGCATCCCTGGAGTACATGCATGAGAGGGAGCCAGCTTTGTAGCACTGCGAGAGGTTCAGCTGGCAGCACACCAGGAACATTTTGCTCCCAGCTCGGAGTGAGTATGGGAAGAGGTTGGAAATAGAGCACCTTCACAATATGTCATTTCTCATTGTAACGAAAAGCTGTCATGGCTTGAGGGAAGAATGTAGGGAAGAAATGGAGCAGGAAAGAAAGCATATGGAAAACACAGGAGGAGAAAGAGTGTGACAATATGGAAGTAAAAAGGAGAAAAGGGGGATAGAGTAGGTGGACAAATTAAAAGAGAATAAACAGGAGAAAAGAAAAAGGAATAGGAAAGGAGAAAAAGATCAAAGACTTTGGAAGTGGAGTGGATCAAAGACTTTGGAAGTGACCATGTCTGGGGCCCCGCAGGGCTGCTTGCAGGAACAGTCTTTATCTGGTCAACTCAAAGGGCTGCCTGAGCTCCTTTTCACCCAGCCCAGCCTTATGTTAGGTTTTGCTGCCCACACGTGTCAGGGTCTCCATACAAAGAGCTCCATGAGGGAGAACGTGTCAGGGCTTGGGCAGGGTCTCAGCCAGGAGGTGACACAGCCATCTGCACTTGGGGAGAGTGTGTTTCACAGCTTATTTCCTCTGCAGAAAATAGTCTTACCCTTTTACAGATAGCAGAACTGATAATTTGCACTGCTACTCCCACTCTACTCTGCCTTTGGTTTCCCTGTTTTTCACAGCACTCATCTCTCCATTTCTTCAGTGGATACCTTCCCTGCACTTTCCTTTCCTTACCAATGCTCTTTCACAGCCTGCAAAACTCAGCTTTAGAGATGAAAGGAGAGTTGCTCTCCAAGATCTGCTGGAAGCACATGCTTGTCTCTCCTCCCTAGGGTGTGGGGAGCACTGGTTCCCAGTATAAACCCAGTACAACAGGACGGGCAGGGAAAGCTGAGCTGGGGGCAGCAGCAATGCCTGGCGTCAGGCTGAAGTGCAAGGCTGGCCAAGGACAAATCCATCTTGTGATTGCATTCAAGGCTTCAAAATCTGCTTTTGTTTCCACAAGGAATTAAAACAAACCCTTTCAAACATTTCTGTGACACAGAATTGTGTTGAAACATCTGTTTCCTAGCTGAAGATATTTTTTATTACTCTTCTTAGTTTGGATATGACCAAGGACTCAGTCCTAGGTCCTTCCAATGAAATATTTTGTTGTGAAAGACCATGGCTGTTTTAACTGACCTTTTCCTCAGGTTACTGCTCAGATATGATACATTCAAAATACCCAGTAAGTAACTGAAAATTCTTTTTGTCTCTGCTGTGTATATACCTACAAATAAACTACCTTACACTCCCTAAATAATGAAAAATGCAAAGAACGATGCCATTTATTAAATTGTTAATTGAAAAATAATTCGGCTGATGCATGATTAAAGGATACTTCACAAGCTCCTATTTCTTTATTCAAGGAAGAAAAGAAAAACTGAAACATGTTTCAAGCTCTATTTCACAAGGGTTAATTTAATTCTTGGCAATGAAACTGAAAATTATTTCAGATTCAAAGAAAAACTGAGCTAGGAGAGAAGGAACCAGCTTGCAGGAAATGCAGTTTTTGGGGTGAGACCTGAGCTTGTTGTCTTCTGAGCTGCTTAAAACATTCCACATAGGAAAGAAATACTAGGTATTAGGGTTCCAGCCAGAACCAAAAATAGGAAAAACGGAGGTTCAGTGGGGTACAAAAATATGTTTCATGCTAATTATTTTTTTCCGTTATGTTTCACCTATAGAAGCAATTTAGCTTTGTAAAAACCTTTTTTCAAGGGGTCTGTTTAGGCACTCACTGTTAAAACCAGCAATATGAACCTACTTATTTTTATCACTGTTTTAGTTCAAGCAAAATAAAAAAATTATTATATTTCAGATTTGTAAGTTCTCCAAATGGGCTGCTACATTATGATGAAAGTTATTTTGAAATACTAAAAAAAATTATTTCTGAGGATTAAGAATCTGCAAAGAAGTGAACTGAAGACTTCCTGCTTTTTCTTATTGAGGAGCCCGAACTTTAAATTTCCATGGCTGTTTTTCTTATCCCCTCAGCTGTGGAAGTCTTTGGAGTCCAGTAGGGATTCTAAGGATAAACACAGTGAACATTTTGTCTTTGCTATTTCCTCAGAAGCAGAACATAACTTTAGAGGAGGAGTTACTCACTTCTGTGATCTGTCAAGTCATTTGAACATAAGGAATAATATTAAATATTTCCCCGAGGAAAACAGATTTCAAGTCCATTAATTTGGACGAACTGTCATTGTGTCTTCTTGATGTCAAATCTGCTGTAGGAACTTGATTTCAAGAATGGTCTCTTGTGGATCCTGCTCAAGGAGTTGAAATTTGAGCTGGACAGAAAGAAAATGTCTAAAAGCTTTCCCAAAATGTAAATATTATTTTTGTAGCCTGTTTCCAAACACCTATCCATGCAGCTTTTGTTGATGCTTCACAGCCAAGCTGAGCTCACACAGTGCTGGGCAGTTCCTCCTTGCCCTCAGGTAGAGGCATGGAGCCAATGGAAAAGAGAGAGGAAACCAGCAGGAAGATCAAATGCCGAACTTGCTTCTTCCCCTCCCTTCCAAGGCCAACTGACACCACACAAGTACCTCTCAGTGTTACCTCCACACAAACACCATTCCTAGTGCTTCAGCTGGGAAGTGTCACAGCAGCAAACAGCACAAAGCAGCATCCCTAAGATATGGTCTGTGTTTTTGGTGTACTGGAGAACTTGGAGCACAAGCCCGTTCCTGAAGTCTTTGCAGAAAGTGGTTTCACTGCGAGTTGTGCTGGGCTCACGACGCCCTTGTCGGACTTGCAATGAGATAACCCAAGTGGAGAAGAGAGTTTGGGCTTTGCCTTAGCATCACAGAAGCACTGGGAAGAGCCCCTTCCCCACTGGGGCACAGCAGTCACTCACCCACAGAATCACCCAGAATCACAGAATCACCAGGCTGGAAGAGACCTCTAAGATCACCGAGTCCAACCCATGCCCTAACACCTCAACTAAACCATGCCACTGACTGCCATGTCCAAACTTCTTTTAAACACATCTAGGGATGGTGATTCCACCACATCCCCAGGCAAGCATCCATTGCTTTCTTCCTACAATGTCCTTGTTGGGACTGTGTGACTGCCACAAGCTTAAATCTCTTGTCTGCCCCACGCAATGTTGCTGGCAATGTGTTCCTTCACAGGGTGTGATAGGCAGAAGAACATAGATTGATTTTGGCATCCTTGCCTAAGCTGAGTAAATTGGGAAGGTTTTAAAAAACAACAACATAAAAAGCATTTTAATAAAATAGGCAGCATCTCTATAGGTCAAATTTCTACCTAGATTTCACGTTCAGAAAAAGATTATTCAGAACAAAAGGCTGTTGTTTCTGTCTTGTGTGCACTCCCACTATTGAAAAAGCCCAAGGCAAAATTCCCAGACCTAAGTGCCTAAGCTCGTAAATTAGATGTCAGGCCCCTATACCAGATTTCAGGAATTTGCAAGTAACCACAAGCAGGAGGCACTGACCCCACTGAGAGGCAGGCTGCTGCTTCGGGTGCCCGAGGTGACTCTGCACGAGGCTGGGCCCTGGCGCAGACCTGTACCCACTGCCAGTGCGCCCCTGCCCCAAGCCCCCCTCTCAGGACAGGACGGTGCCATTTATTTTGGACGTAAAGGAGGCTGAGAGAGCCTAAGAGATGTCAGAAATTAATAACTTCTCAGATCAAGGCTCCAACCAGTTCAAAAAGCTTTTCTGCTGACAGTAGGTTGTTTTCAATGCTAAGAATGAAGTATTTATCTTTATCCTTTGAAGCTGTGCCAGTCATACCAATAAAGACACAAGAATCCTGAAAGGGATACTTACTAAAACAAAATGCCTGTTCAAAATTAAGATATTTTTCTGTTTGAAACCACATTGTACACAGGGATCCTTTGGAGCATTTTAAAGACAAAAGCAAGAAAAATAAAGAAAAAAATTTAAAACCATTCTGTTCCTATGCACCAAGCAGTAATAAAAAATAGAGAAGTTATGTCAAAGTGAACCACTAAATGGGTACGCTTTTTGTAAATCAAGCCAATACAAATTTCATAAAACTTTCCTTGTTAGAGGTACAAACCATCCACTAAAAGAATAACATTGTCAGGCCATAATATTATCCTTTGCACTGCTCCAGCTGAATGTGAAGTTGCCTTTTGCATTGGAACAACAATATCAGGTATCACAAGGCCATGTCCAGACCCATGACAGCACACTCCATGAAGGCAGCCCGACACTGGGAGGTGAAATCTTAATTATGGAGGTACTGCTGAGGTAGTATTTTCTTCCAAGCATTAGGTTACTGGTGCACTGAAATTATTAAAAGGGCATCTACAAAAGTGAATATCAGTTTACCATGGTTTCCTAACAAAAATAGTAATTAATCCTTGCACACTGTGCTTGTATGTGGAAATTTAACTGAAATGGTCATTCAGGTTTTTACATGGCATTTAGGAATGGGTTAGTCAGTGCAATAATTATTTCGGGGTGTCCTCACTTTTTGCTTAGTATCTGCTAAACAGCAGCATATTAAAAACAGTTCCGATTATGGATGTTAAGATCAAGATCAACAAACAAACCAAGACTCATTATTAAATTCCCACAATGCTTTTATCATCAAATTTCAGAGTCAACAGACTTGCGAGCATCTGGCAGCTGCACAAATGACAAATCATGACACAAAGCCTTAGCTGATAGCACATGAAGCTGACACCCCAGGGCATGGTGAAGGTCACAGTGGCAATTTATCAAGAGTGTAACTCTAGTTGTTTTCTGTCATATTTATATATTTGGAACGTTAAGATAAAGGAAGTGAATGCTGAGGTTGTTCTTCAGCATAAACGATGAAGCATTTACTTCGACCACTCTCTACCTGCTTTGTAATTTCCAGAGAGGTCACAGAGGTTATCACAGGTCTCTGCCTTGTGCCAAAAACTACCAACTTGTTATTGAATGAAATCTGGAAGAGTCCTTTTTATGAAGTGACCCGTGTTCAGACTGCTCACAGATACGCAGTGGCAGGTTCTTACCAGAGTGAATGATGTCTGTGTCCGCTGGACTGAGTCAATCTTTCCTCAGAACTGCAGAGACAAAGGGCCACATGCTGAGAAGAGCCTCATGCCCAAGAGCTTTCGTTGAAGCACCTAAACAAAAGCATTTTATGTGGTTCATGACAACACCACAGTTACTCACTTTTAGAATTAGCTTGAAGAGGGATCCACCTTGAATCCCACTCCCACTGCTTCATTAACCAATCATGAAAATAAGGATGCATCTAGAGATTTCCCTCAACTCATCCTGTCTGCTGCTGTCATTCCTCATTTATGCAAGGACAGAAGCTCCCTGCTTCTGTGCCTTAAGGCATTTAGTCATGTATCAAAGCCTTTTTCCCTTTTTCAGCCAAAAGAACTCTTGAAAGATACCACCGTGGGAATCAAAGTAGGGCAGCAGATAACTTGAGGTTGTATCATAATGTTCCAAGGCCACTGTTTGTAAGCTTGAAATTAAAAGATACAGTAAAACTTTTCATAAATAGCTGCAGATGATCCATTACCTCACTAGAGCCTAAAGCACTTGCACACATTTGAATGCTCAATAATTTCTTTTTCAAGCCTTTTCTAAGTATTTGAAGAGCTTTTATAAACTCCATAATTTAGATATTATGAACTAATATACACTTAACAGGAAAGGAGGAAAAAAAAAGTCTAAGAAAATACAAAATTCATTTTCAAATGAGCTGGAAAAGGTGTTAAACTGTCGAAAGGAATACAGTGCAAAAGTAATTTTCTGTTGGTCTAAAGATTAATATTTCAAATATGTACGTGTGGAGCATTCCACAATGTAAACTATCCACATCCACAGAGTGGTGTTTGTCCTATAGTAACACATGGAAAGGTTAATTCCTACTGTGTTTGTATGGAACAGATTGAACACAAGCTGTTGGAGGAGAACAACAAGTTTGAAGGGTTTTTCATCTTCAGCTGCTTCTAAAACATGTCAGCTGCTGGGGTTGTTGTGTTTTATAATGACTTTCTGATTTATGCCTTCTGAAGGAACCCATTACTTTTGCAAAAATGCAATGATGTGCCAGCTCCTTTGAGCAAGAGAAGTCTGCAGCATGAGCAGGAGAGGAAGCCATGAAAAAAAATCTTACATCTGAATTCAGCTGGTTTCTTATGCAAGGACACAGGCCATAGCTATTCTCTATTAAATAAGAGAAGAGGAAAGCTCAGGTCTATAAAGGGAATTATTTTAGAGAAACTATTTTTTCCAGCTATTCTGAGGAAATGTAAGTGCTGAGGAATATTAATGTCCTCACATCCACAGAGATTCACCTGCGCTTGAAGGTAAATACAGTCTCAAAGGCAACTGGACAGCAGGCCACTAATCCTCCCCTCCCCATACCTTTTGATCCCAGCAGTGTGGAGAGCTACCAACGGAAATGCCCAGAGCCTGCATTTCTCCACAGGGTGATGAGGTTTTCATATGCTCTGTGGAAGTCTCATAATGGGACTCCCTCCCACCCTCATCTCTTCATCCATCCCCACAGAGTGCCACAAAGCCTCTACTGTGACTGTATTGCTGTTTTAGTCTGTCACAAAAGCCTGAGAGCTTTCAGATGTTCCTTTGCACATTTTCTTTGTAGACTAAACTACAGGATAATTTATGATGTAAACCGATGCAGAGAAACCTCATTCTCTGAGGTGTGTCAGGAGCCAATATAAATATCAAAGCATAGAAGCCGTTGCCATGTTTGTGATATCTTAGTGATGTCTTTAATAAGGTCTCCTCCAAAAGCCTGAAAATCAAACCCACGCCCCACAACACGAAGGGCTCATAGAAAAGATACAACAGGGGACTTGAACATCAATTAATTTGCATGCTAATTTACAATAAAATTACTTCCCGGAAGCAAGGAGAGGACACAACCATACAGGTATGTTACAAGTGCTATGGTGAAATCTGTTGTTCACCATCATCTGAAGTGATGGGACTAAGGCTTTCTAGAGGGGCACATGTGGTTTAAGAACAAAGAACAAAGCCAAAGACAGTTTATCCTTCAGAAAGAGCTTTCTTAGCCAGAGAGAAGTCTGGTACAAGGTCATTTTTGAAGCAACCTTCCCAGACCCTCCAAGAGCAGCGCACGACCCCTCCACCACCACCCTGCTGTGATTTGTCTCCAGGTGCCAGCGCCAGCCCACGGTTACAGCTGCGCACCGAAGTGCCCAGTGCCTGCCATGTTCCCTCAGGATGACCTTGCTTCTCCCAGCCTGTGGCCAAGGCAGGGCAGAGGACAGAGCCCTGAAAAGCGAGACCTGCCCCGTCCTGCTCACCATCTGTTGGTGGATGAAGCTGTAACTCGATCGGCTTTCAAACAGCGGCCATCTGCAATTCAAGCCTGGCAGCACCGCGAATGCATCGGCAAAGGCGGCTATTTGCAATTCAAACATCTTTTCAAAGCTTTTTATTTTTCCTAGAGATTGAATTATTTGCTGATTCTTTTTTTTTAATTATTATTTTATTTTATTTTATTTGAACGTTATCTCTGATCAAAACCTGTGTCACAAGGCAGGACATGGAAGTGAGAAATATTTTGTTGGAGCTAGAGTGGAAAGTTATTTTTGTAATTTTTTCTTCTAATACTATATTTACTTCTGATTAGCTTTTAGTGTTGAAAATTAACTTAATTTCAACAAATCCATTGCCCTCCTGCTGCAGAGATTTACTCCATGTAGGGTCATACAGGTTGCAGAAGTGTTTATCTTTTGGAAGCAGTAAATTCACATCAAGTGGAGCAGCAGAGATTGGTTAACTTCTGGTTTGATCTTTGAAAAGTAGGAATTTCTTTTTAATAACAGGGATGGTTTCACAGAACAAGTCTCTAAGGCTGTATGAAATTTCATATAGAGGACCAAAAAATTCTCTCAGTTCCAAGGACAGAGGTTAATATTAATTTTCCCTGCCATTATCACAGACCACCTAGAGCAAACATGGGCAAAATGGAATCTACCGTGGCTCATGAATTCAGGATTTCTACCATGACCTCTCCCACACACCAGGGAGCAGCAGCGGCACAGGGAAAAGAGGCAGGAACACCCCACTCTGCCAGGTGGCAGCTTCCTCAGGGCCAGTTTTCTGCAGCAAAGAACTGACTTCGTAGTGTCCCAGCTCATCAGCTTGCTCAGAAAATACCAGAGGGAGCAACAAAATTCCTCCCTGGTATTTTCAGACAGTATGTCCTTTGAATAACACCTCCTTTAATTCCACTGGGGAAATCCTAGTCAAATATGCCAAAGTATGACACTTGACTGGGAACATAATCCACTGGCCAAGTTTCTCCTCATGGTTTTACAGATCTGCTGGACAGATTTAGCTCACAGCAGCACCTGATGGCCTCAGGTGAATAATAAGTGTATTATCCCCTCATCCAGTACCTGGTTTGATGGGCAAAAGTGATTTTGTTAAACAAGTCCTGGCGGAAGGTCTGGTTAAGAGCTTAGTCATCTCATGGAAATCTAAGTAGAATCTCATTAAACAAAACCCAACGTATAATAATCATTGGCATTAATCAGCGACTTCAGTGAGAAAATATTTTAAGAAACAGTCAAAATAGGTGTGGGTAGAGTAAGTACAGGATTTTGTGACAAAAGAGAAAGGGAGAACCATGCTTGTTTATTGCATATTCCCATGAGAACTCTCTCCTTTGGTAAAGATACCCATACTAATACATGTTATAGAGGGGTGGAAACGCAGAGCTTCTGAGTTCATTACAACAACCAAATTCTGAAATAGCCTCAGTCCTGTGTTTTATATGGACAGTGAATGCTCCAAGTCATCCAAAGTCTACAGACAACTGAAGACTGAAGAACGGAGGTAACAACAGTGTCCTTACACATTTAGCTGGCGGAATGAGTAGAACTGAAAATGAATACAGATAAACTCTTTTTTTAGGCACGTGCTTCTTTATCTGGGTCCTGAAGAAACATCAGGGAGGAACTTCTGGTTAGAAAACTAGGCCAGAACTAATGCAGCTTTTCAGTCTGCAGTAGATGCAGGAACAGATTTGATCAAATTGCTCCTTTTGGAATATTACACAGGATATCTCTTACTTTTGTCAGCTGCTTGTATTATAATGAGTTTGCCCAAGGATTATCTTTTAGCATGTATAATGTCTCACAAAGTGAAGCTTCCCCCTTCCCCCAGATATGACTGCATCTCCCAGAGTTTATATCAAGGCTAGCAATGTCATCTAGATTAAACTGGAAATAAAAAAAGAGCCTTGAAAAGAAGCAAGTCTATCATTCCAAATGATAAACAGTCTCTAATTAAGGGAAACATTCGCCATTGGGTAGATTGTTGCACGAGATCCTACAATTGCATTTCCTACACTTTCCAGAGCATTTGTTACTGGTCACCACCATCTATAGTAATGTGGCTGTGGTGCAATTCAGCACGACAATGCACTTACTTCACTGTAAAAACACACCAATCCTCTACATTTTCATTGTGCAAGTGAGTTAAGAACAACCAGTTTTTTTTCTTTTTCCCAGAAAGGTTCACTGCAGTTCATTTACCTTAAGCAACACATTAATTTTACCATGACAGGGAAGGACTGTAGTCCCTTGGCACCAGGGAGTGCACGGTGCCAGCCTTGTTCCCACTCTGAAGCCTTGCTGACTGATTAGGTGACTTCAGCAAGTCTCTGAGGTTTTACTAAATTTCAAATTTATTCATATTTCCTTGACCAAGGGATTTGTTCTTTCTCTGGAGGTTTCCAATTTTAGATGGCTCTGTAACACTTCTCAAATATTCTCCAAGAAAAACAGGGCTGTCACTCAGAGAGGGAAATTTCTAGGTGCATGGAGCACTGCTGAGCTGAGGAACACTCATGATTCCATGGAACAAATGACATGCCATGGCATGATAGGCATTTCATTGGCATAAAATTGAGCTAACTTCATCCTGCTAAAGGAAAGAGTTGCAGTTACCTCAAAGAAAACTTTGAATGCTTTGCTTCCATATAGTATCTGTCTTTCCAATAAATCGAGCAGATCTTTATAGGATTCCCTCTGTACAGCTCTTATGGACTGGAAGCAACAACCTCAGTCTTAAACCAAGTAATAAAAATTGTCAAGTGTGAGAGCACTTCAAAGATGTCAGCATTTTCTGTTGCTGACTTAGAGAAGTCTCTTCTGATTAAATAATTTAATTGTAGGGGCAGATTCTTCATCCAAGGTCTCTTAATCAATTAATAAACAGGTCTCAGAATTCCACTTTTCACGGGTAATCTAAGGAGGTTATCCAATCGTATTTGTACACACACACACATGCACTGGCACACAAAGCTGGAGCGTTTGGGTGCATGAACTCAGACTTGGAAAGGGAAAGAATGATAAGCAGGTTCGCCTTTGGTGAGTTACACCTGAAACCATTGGTCCTTCCTCAGCATTAGTCCACAAAAACGTGACTTAAAACTGCAACCAAAACATGGAATGGAATGGACTCACATGAAAGAGCAACTAGAACTTTGTCAGTTTATTTTCAACACACACCATGTCTCTGCCTCTCTTCTTCAGGGATCAGAAGCAGAAGTACCAAAATAGATAGAGAAGCACTTCTTCCACTATTCCTTTCCTGGCTGAAATCAGGAAACAGTGGAAATCTCAAAGGAAAGACCTTTTCCAACAGCAAACCTTTAGGTATGCTTCAAATAAGTGGAGAGTTTTGGATAATTACCTGTCCCTTGGCCAGTCCCTAGCAACTCATTGAACTCCACACTGTTTCTGATCACTGATTAATACAGCTTATTATTGCTTTCATCTAGGTGAGCATTTCTTCCTTTTCTCTAAATTTCTCAGAAAACACAATAGTCAGAAATGCTTGAGAAACCGAGGGCCCCGAGACTCCTGAAAATGGGACCTAGGTGTCTGATAACTGATTTTTTAAAATGAAAAACCTAAGCACTCAAAGATTAGCTTTTAAAGGTTTTTATCTCTTCTGCATGCAGATCAGTGCTGAGTGTGGTTTTCAGAAAATGGCTAGGTAACTAAACTCCTTCAGAAATATTTTTCTTGCTGGTTAATTTGTTCTGAAGTCACAAGGAAATCTTCTGGAAAGTTATTTATACCAATAGCTATCACACCACTGAAGTCATCCGACCAAATCATCCCCAGAGAGCTGCAACAATGGGAATTATAAATAGCAAAAATATCCTGGATATCATCTCCACTATTTTAAAAACATTGTTTTCATAGAGAACAGTAACTAAGAAGAAATCTCAGGACATGAAGTAGCAGAATACGTGCTCATTTGTCACTGCCAAGAGGTCTTTCCAAGGGCCAGGTACTTTTCCCTGAGCTAAAGTCATTTAATGCTGCAAAGGTGTCACAATAGTCTGTACATTCTCTGCCTGGCTCCTGGTTTCTCTCTCATCATATTATACAAGGGGAGAACTGAAACTGTGTTGATAGATGGCCTGGAAATGCAATAGGTTAGACAAGGTAAGAAAAAGCACTGTCCTAGCTTCTGGATAAAAGGAAAATTGCATTCAAGTAGTTGTTTATTTCGAGTCCATTTGCTTATGAATTAATTTTTGCCATCTTCAGCCTTGCAATTTAAGGGTGTCCAGGACAGACTGACCTCCACAAGGTCCCTATGTTTGTTTTATAACCTAGTTCCCTAAAGAGTTCAAATCCAAAGTGCCTTAGATAATAGAATATGCACTATTTTAATACTGTCAGCATTTCTTTAATTTGGTGGCGTTACACACTTGCCCTCTCTGATGAGTACTGCCTGAGAAAAGCTGGGATCTTGGACTCTTTTCACTGTTTAGGTTTTATAGTATTCAGAAGATCTTCCAAATCCAGATAACACCAACCAAAGGTCTCCATACAGGTAGTTCCTCATATTATTGAATGAAGTTTCTGATGCAGACAAAAATTGGACTGGTTAGTCAGATGGCATTGAGAAAGCCCTAACTCCATAATGTGTGAAAAGTTATAAAGCCAAACTTCAACATCCAGGTTGAAATTTCTTCTTCTTTGACTTGGTAATTTTTATTTTATTATATTTTTTAAGTTTGGTAGAAAATAGTTCAGCCAGTTTTGGAACAAGTTTAGTGAAGGGTGGTTTCGCCAACATTCGTATTTTTCATCTGTCTTCTGAAGAGCCATAGTGATTTATAAGAGGAGCTTGAAATCTGGCAGTGAGACAACCCTCAAGTTAGAGTGGTATCTTTGTCCCCAGGAAAATCCATTCCTACTCAGCTATGTTAGGAGGAACAGAAAAAGTTGGTATTTACAAAGCAGAAACACATTTCGATTTTCTGAGTGTTTCAAGAGGAGCGTGCAAGCCCTGGAGCCTGCCGAGCCTCTTGTCCGAGGCAGGTACTACACGTCTGAAGGCACAGCTCAGGGCAGGTTTATCATCAACAGAGTTCTTGTTTTCTTACAGCAAAACTATGACATCAACAAAAATGGCATAACAGAGGAGTTGACAGGGAAGGAAAAGCTAATTAGGAATTAGTTGGGTATTAGAGACTCCTAACATTATTAGACAGCATTAGAGCCTTTGAAACTCAGCCTGCACAACAATAATTTCCCTAGAATTTAAGGGCTTATTGTCCAGTTGTTCTAACTCAGCTCTATTAATATCAGTGGAGTTACATTAGTTTGCCCTGACTAATATCCTTTAGTTATGCAGACAAGCAAATAAAATCACTTTAGCTGTTCTTTTAAAGTAATTTCCAAACATCATCTAGAAGGCTCCCTCAGTACAATAAACAAATCCCAAACACAGGACCCCGATGCAGCCCTGAACTGGCTGCACATTCCATAGTGAGGGTCAATAGGAGTTTCACAAGGATACCCTCGGTCACTGCTTCCTCACAGCGACTTCGGAGGGAGGGGAAGAAAGGGTTTGAAAAACATTCCAGATTTCGGCAGAGTTTTTGTAGCTGTGCAGACTCAGAAGTCGCTGAAATGTCCAGAGGGACAGCCTCAGCAAGCCTGTGACCTTCTATGACAAACTGGACCATGGCATTTCAGAAGGGATTTAGCTGGGATTGTTAAACGTGTGCCAAAAAGAGAACTGCTTCTTGGATTTTTTCAATCATGTAGCACTATATTTGGACTGGAAACAGCCTGGGATGAGCAGGAATAACCATTAGAAGGCAAGTGAAAAGTTTCAAGCAGATACTACAGTCAAGGAAGAAACAACTCAAACGTATCTGGGCAAGTTTCCATACCGACTGAAGCAACACTTTTTCCCATGACATCAGACTCAAAACAAACAATATATTATAGTCCATATGTTGCTTAAGGAAAGCCCAAGCCGTGCAGAGCCATGCACCAGCCTTCAGAACAGCGACTGAACAAAAGCTGGATCACCTGCAAGCCATGGGAGTAAATCAAACAAACAAAAAGCCCCAGGTTTTCAGGATAAGGCGCCTGGGTAAGACTTCTCAGCACGATGAGGTTGTGAGTACCGAGGTAAGACTGAAAGTAAACTGCCTGGATCAAAGTTATGCAGTCTGACTAGATGACAAGGGCAATGAGTAAACAGTGCTTTGAATATGCAGCAGCCAAAAGGCTCAGAAAACTGTAAAGTTGGTTGCAGATAACATGCTTAGAGAACCTGGAGTTCTCTACCTACCTGAGGTCATACGGCATTCGCATGAGAAATTTGGACTTTGGAATGGTTTGCAGTCAGAGTTCAGAGGAGCTTTTGGCAGGTTAAACATGTTCCCAGTAAGATGATGCTGAGGATAAACATGCAAGAGAAATATATAAATGCTGTTTTCACAAGAATAGTGCTGCTTTCTTAGAACTGCCTGTATTTTAGGGAGGAAGGCTAGAATGCAGTCCTGATGGGATGCCAATACAATCCATCGAGAACAGTCAGTAAATCACACGGCTTAGCAACTGAAAATGACATGGTACATTTTCAAATTCGAAACAAAAACAGAACCATGTTCCACAGGAAAGAGGTACTTGCTAAGCATGTATCGATGCTGTTTACAAAAGAATTGGGAGTTTAACTCTTACTCTAAAATGGCCTAATAACATAATAATTAGTGCATACAGCGGAATTCACTGAGATATTTTATCAAACCTTGAATTATCTGATCCACTGATCCTCTGTAATAAGGAACAGGAGGGCACCTTTGATCTTTCTCAAGGAATTTAAGAAGTCAAAATTAGAAAAGAGCCCTTTCATGTGCGGACAAATTTGACTAGGAGGATAAATAGGCAAGTTGTTAAATTTTAATTGTGCTTTAACAAAATTATCTTAGCTCATGGGTTTAATAGTCACAACAAATCAGGAAATAAAATGCTGTATTATTGTCACTGGTAGATTAAAGTGGCAGAACCTAGGTTTATAGAAGTATTAAAGGAAAAGAGCATTTCTTTTGTTTGCACAGTTCTGAACACTTTCACAAATCCAGCCAAAAATACCTTGTTCCTTAGTCAGACACGAGAAAATGCAATTCACGTAATGATTTTTTTTTTCTATTTTAAATTATGGATATAGTTAAAAGAGTTGTTTTCTAGTTCTGTACATCCGTTTTTATTCCCTTATGCTGTTTCCCAGTGCTTCAATCCAGGAATGACTTTTTTTAGTGTCAAACCACACAGCGAAAGTCCCAGCTAAAAAACCCATCTATGTAAACAAATTTGGCAACCACAATTCTTCGCCGCTCAATTTGGATCTCTGCAGCCATTTCCTTCAAGGTAGATCCTTGTCCACAGGGATATTTAGACAACAGTAAACTAAATTAATCCCAAGTACTGTCAAGAAAAGAGGCACTGAAATGTGTTGCTTCCAAATAACAGCAACCCTCTGGAGATGGCCACTACAGCAAGCTGTTACCTGTCAGGAAGATCCAAGACCCTCAGTACTAGTGATTAGCTCCCACAGCTCTGTGGGCTTCACTGTACATCTGCCACATTTATTTGGAACACAGAGTCTTTTAAAAATTGAATCTTCCTGCCAGCTGAGGTGTGCTAATGTCTGCCTGCTGCTGCTGCACTGATCATCCGTGCCTAAATCCTAAGGGAACACTTAACAGCTTTTTTCACAGATCTCCCAGTTCTGCTTTGTGGGAAGCAATGGTGACATACTGGCCAAATTTGTTGCATAAAGATCACAAGGGTTTTGAAGAGGAAGAATTGCACATCTTTATAAGATTAACTGGATTTTAGTTATTTAATTTGGTCTTTAGGTCCAGTCTGAAACCACTTGTGTAGAAATGAAGTACCTGCCATCATTCCATCTTCACTTGCAAGTTACTCAGGGTATAATGCAAATCAATGTTTCTTTACAACTCTAAATAAACAAAAAAAAGTAATAACACCTGATGTTTAACAGCTTACCTTAAGATATAGTTAACGGCACCTTGGCCTTCACTCATGACATCCCGTAGGTCCATGAAGTTCTAGAAGGAAAAAAAAAAGTAGAATAGGTCAGGTAGCCTTAACTAATCCTTAGGAAATCATTAATGTGAGGCTGTGGAGAACAAATATGGGTAGTCTGACAATTATCAGCCACAAAAGTTATCTTTCAGCCCTTGCTCCTGATTTTAAGTTGTGGCTGTACATTTTCTGCAGCGTGCAGAAGGAAGAAGGGAGCTCAGCAAGACTCGACGGGGAAGAAACATTCTGAACCTGGTGACAGGCACATGTCAAGACTTGTGCAAGACTGAGAGGTCAGTTGTGTTTTCAGTAGAGCTACACTTCTGGTCTTCGATGCTTAATTGCTGATGTACGGGCAAGGGATGCAAAGGTAGAGACAGACATGGTGCAGTTTAACCTCGCACTTACTGCACTGCAGTGAGTACCCATTCCATAGGAAAAAACTACCTTTCTAATCTTTTAAATATTAAATCTATGATTTAATTATTTATTATCACAAAATAAAAAAAAATATTATCATAAAATCAAAAAATATCATAAAATATGATTAAATAGCTAGGATCTTGATTAGGTCTGTATAAAGCACTGATCACTATTGCAAACACTTCCTAGGAGCTTTCTCTACGTTCTTATTCCAAACTCAGGCAAGTAACCTCTGCTCATTTAACAGTAAATGGTTTAAATCACAGCAAGAATCTTTTTCATTATTAATCAGCACAAATTACCCCAGTACTTGTTTCACTGGCTGCACATAAAACATCTCTGTGACTTTGTTTTGCTTTTAGCAGTTATGCCACCAGCAACTGAAACCTTTCAGCTACGCAGATCATAGTTTCCACAATTTACCCAGACATTCTGTGAAACTTACTTCAGTGTAACATGCCAGTATGATTTAATAGAAGAAACAGCGATTTTCACATTTAGTCTCCTTGTATATTTTATGCACATGATTGCTTATAAGATAATAATTATTTTAGGGTATGAAAAGCAACTGAATGGCATAGTAGATTATCAGGAAGCACTGGGCAAAGAAATGTTCTGCTGGGCAGAAGCAGCTGTCGAACATGTCTTCTCAAAAATCCTGAAAACCATGTTCGCTGCTACATCTCAGTTTTTGTGCACCTCAGCAGTTCTTCGTCCTGGCTGGAAGTATAAGCTGTGAAACGAGTGTTCACAGCATTCCGAGTTTGGCCACAGCCATGGAGTCCTGGAATTGGAACAGTGTATTCTTTGGGGTCTAGTCAATGCTAAACTAAATTTCCAAATGTTTCTTGGCTCGACAGACATTAACTGGACCTTGAACTTCCCATTTGCATTCAGTGGCAGGGGGCTAAACCTGCCATCTGTTTTGACAAATGTTTTCCATTGCCTCTGCATAGCTGACAGAACACGAGGCATATTAGAAGTTAAAAGTTCTCTTTCTGAACCAACATGAATTCTTTGAGTCCTCAGAAATCCCATCAGAACACAGCTAAGCAGCTAATTGTAATTCTGTTCGCAAAAGATTTTTGTTTGTCATGAGATGCAGGTCTTAATATCTTCCTAGATCCTTATCACTTGTTCTCCGAGCATCTGCCTACTCTTCATTCCTTTGGGGCAAAAATCTTCACTGAGTGGAAAATCATAGCTGCAGGCATTCTGGAAAAAAGAATAAAATAAAAAGACAGCATCACTTCTACTTGTGTCTTCTGCACTTTTCTCCTGAACAGCCTGGACAGTCCCAGCTCTCAGCAGCACCATGAGAGTCAAGGGAGCTTGATAAGGGTTACCAGTTATGATATGAATAAAACAAAGAAAGTGTCCAGAAAAAGTAGTAATGAAAAGCTACAGTTCTTCTTGACTTTTAGAGTGAGCTTTCCGAGGTTCTGTGGAAAATATGTAATAATCAGACACAACTGGTCTTGCATAAATTGTCCCACAAGATGTGCATTTAAAATATTTGGGTTTGAACTGGAGCTGAATAATAATTGAAGCTACCACTACAAAAGACTAAAGGAAAGATGAAGAATAAGGTTGCCCTGCTAAGTGAGCTCTTTAAGTTTGAGCAGATGAATCATGTCAGCATGGAAAAATACTCCCATATCATTCATGTCACAAGTAACAAGAGATCCTACCTGTGATTGCTGCTGTGTGCCATGGAGCCATTGTGCACATGAACATATCAGACGAAAGACATGCAATTAGGTTCCAAATGTCTGGTTTCAGATCTGTTTCAGATGGGAAATTTATCCGCACAGATGTAGCTGTCACCTTTTACAGCCTGGACTGTCACTAACAGATTGTAACTAAACAAAACCCAGGAGAGCAATATTCCACATCCTTTTCACATGGAGCATTTAGGTTCCTGGTCATGCTATAGGTTCAGCCATTGTATATACGTCAGAAGTCTGTCTGAAGGATCCTGAGAGACTCCCAGCCTTCCCTTGGCAGTCACTCATCCTACCAGGGCGCAACAGAGAGGTTTTGCTCTTTCCAGATGCATCGGTTGTGTCTGTGCCATCCTGTGCTCCAGGAAGCATTAATGGTTTCCAGATGTTGGCTCACAGGGTGCTGACACAACTCTTGCACCATTAGAGTGTCACACAACAATATTATGAGAAGGATCAGAAACACGGGAGAATTTTACAGCCTTTGGAATCTGTAGTGACAAGAAGAGCAAAATACGATGCTGTTGTAACACTTTCCTTGCTCAGCATTACTGCCTAGGATCTTGTCCAGATCAGGCTTGTGCAGCAGCACCAGAAAGGGAGCAACCTTTGAATTTACTGCTCAATTTCTAGCATTAGTTATCATTCCTGAAATGCTGTGTAATTACTTAAAGTAATAACATGAATAAGTATTAGTAGCTAGGTCTGGTTGAAAATGATACAATCATTTTATATTAAATAGTGAAACTTCATTTTCTCTTTCCGTGTATTTAAACACATCAATTTTCTTTTCTGAAACACAAAATGTTTCAATTTTTGCCTTTCCTATTTGTCTTCACTTACAAAACCACATTGAGAGAAGACTAAGAAATAGAGGAAAATTTAAAAACTGGTCATATCACTAATTTTTTAATAATTATCAGACTAAATGATAAAACTTTCTCTAGAAAAATTAAAGACTGGCAAACATAAAGGTATAATCTAGAATTTGAAAACACAACAACTGTAGTCTGTAAAGACTTAAGACAGACTTTAGGAAGATTAATTGAAGCTTCCCCTAACATATCTGAAAGATTTTAGACCCTGAGAAACCTGCTATTTTTCAGAGATATCTCAAATGTAAAGAAGAATATCAGGAGTTCTTCACTCATCCCATTTAGAAACTATCCCCTCATCTGTGAAAGCAGAGACAACAACTCTGTTGATATAAATGACAATAAAAGCAGCCGCTGATTTGTGGCTGTATTTGTATTCAAAAAGGTGACCATGTAACGGCCAGTAAACACAAAACACGAGAAGAGGAGGGAAGCTCAGTGATAGTACCCACAAAACATTTAAAAGGCAAAACTAAGAAGAAATATGATTTGATCTGTTTTAGTCCATCTGACATTTTTATATCCACATTTAACTAACAGGTCATTAATATCCACGCAAATGTAAGCAAGGGAATTTTGAGCCGAAATGTCTTGTTCAGGGCAATAAAAGCTTTATTCACACTCTGCTTGTACCTCAAACATTTCGTAACTTGGCAGCCCTGAACAAGTACTCCGAGAGCTGCCAGTCCAATTGCACAGAACGGAATCAGTCAGCATCTGTTCAAAAAATTCTCGCTCTGCTATGGAAAAAAGCAATTATCATTAAAGTTTTTCCCCCAGAAAAATCTGGCTACACATGAGGGGAAAAATCAGATAGCAAGCTGTGTGCAATAGGGAGTTTTAATTTTCCCTTTTTGCCTTCTAACTAGAAGAGATTCCTTGCAAGTGAAGTCCATCTGCAGGTTATAACTTCCTAAAGAGCCACAAGAGGATTTACTCATCCAAGTTCCCTTAATACAGTCCTGTCCTATTCTGAAACATTCTTAAATGCTAAGATCAGCAGATAGCAAGAACACATGTCAGAAGAGACGTGTTCTTTTTCATCCAGGAGAAGATACCAAGGAGCACTTTTTCAAGTCAGCTATTTGCAATTTGTCAGAAAGTCTCAGCTTCCCACTTCAAATAATGGTTTCTGCAACTGAATTTCTTTGTGCTGGCTGTGCTTTACATAAAACAGAATATTATAGAAAAGAAAGTGGAGTAAAATAGTAGAATAGTATTTTTACCAGCACAGTATTTTTAATAAATGTTGCCATTTACTTGACAAATTGAAGAGGAAAACTTGTTTCTGAAATGACCCTTTCTTAAAAAAAGAAAACCAAACAGAATCCCAAACAGAATGATGTCTTCCCAACCCCAAATCAATTTGCCTCATGACTTCAAGTTTGTAAGGAATATTTCTATAAGGTTTGCATTTAGGCTTGACTAAAGTTGTGATTCTCACAATACTCATAAGTCTAAAAATGTCAGTGTTCCAAATATACGCAATGATTAAATCTTCAAGAATGGTTTCACTGACTCTGAGGTCCTCAGCTCTGATTTTAACAGTTTTTTATTCCAAAAACAACACTATGGATCTGGTGCAGTAGTGAGTCTCATCTTGAACTGGGTTTTTTTACATCTTCTCCAGGTTAAGGGGAGGATCCTGTAGTATCTTAATGTCATATAACTGAAAGGTCTGTGAGGAGAATCCCAGTGTTTTCAGTGGCAACTACAATTTTAATGCAGCATTTTTAAAAAAGTAAAGATTATTCCTGAGGGTCTTTAGCGAAATAAGCAAATGTGTATGTTAGTATAAAATACATTCTATGTACAGAATTAATACAGAGCTGGCTCAGCAATAATTCAAAGAAAAGGATACACAAGGAAGAAACTGATAGGAGACACAGGCCAGGCTTCGGGAAGCCTGGCTGAATCAACAACATGACTAACGGTGTGAATCTCAGCTGAGAACACATCTTTGGGAAGTGCCACTGCAAAGATGACTGGTGAGAGCAGGAAAACTGATGATTTACTTTGTCGAAAACATCTCTGAATGTACATGTAAGCAGAGAGCATTTTCAGGATATATGAAGATCACATTGTTTGTCTGGGCTGACATGAGTCACTGTCCATGGATCAGGCTGTGGGTTCCATGCGCCCCTGGTGAGCTCCTCTTTCCACAACTCCAAAATATGTTATGTGTGATTGTGGCCGTGGCCGTTTAGTGCAGCAAATATTATTCAAGGTCAAACACTTAAAATGATGTGGAGACAGCCACAGCTATCAGAAAAGTCTGGGTTTAATTACAGAATGCTCAAATAACTGACATCCACATTGGATTACTTCGGGTCCATGACTTATCTTAACATTTCTATAAGTAATGTGCTGTGTTTAACAAACTGAGCTCATCATCTGTGATTTCAGTTTTGCTTGGAAGCCCTCTTGAAAGTTTAATTACTGCTGCCACTTGCGTATGCATTTCCTCTATGTTAAATGCTAAATTAAACTGATTTGCTTCAGACAGTTCCTGAGGCTAAACTTCTGCAAGGCTCTGGGCTTCCCCTGCTTTAAAAATTAATGGCCTCTCCTACTTAAAATCTAAAGTAGCTTTTAATCACCATGAATTTTTTGGTGTGCCAATGTTATCACTAAAATAATCTCTTCTCACTAGCATTTACCTTCAGTTATGTAATACATATGACACATCACCTGTCTTCTATTTCGTTAGCCTAAATATAACAAGTTTTCCCATCTTTTCTTATGAGTCAGATGAGCTGGTAGATTACATCAAGCTATCTGTATTATTTTATTTTTATGTTTTTCTTCCATTTTCAGTTTCCTGCTAGGTATTCAGAATAAGTTTTGTAGGTAAAGTCTGTGGCAGGACTTTTGTCTGTGGCACATGGCACGGTCTAAACAGATGGCCAGTCCCAGTCAGGAAGAAACAAGAGAGCACTCAGACTTCAGGATCTAAGTGAAACTTTTGAATCCAGACTAATAGCAGTAAGTCAGAGGTGAAAATAAAGTAGTGTCCTTCCTTCACACAATTTATTGGTTCTTACCCTGAAAATTGTTGCCCCTCAGTTAGCTCTCACTGTTCTTTGAGACATGTTCCTGCAGAAGAGTATTTTGCACCAAGTGATGAGCTCATGTTGAGAGCAGCCTTCAACAAAATTTCCACGTCCAGATGGCATATGAATGATAACCTTCTATCATGGACTTAACAAGACGTGGGCTGGTGTTAATTGTCACTTCCAGGTTTCAGTGTTGTTTATATGCCACTAATAAAACCTGCTGTTCTTCTTAATAACAAATTTAAAAATTTTAATTTTAATAAGGGATACACTTGGCACCCTACTTTCCTCCTCCCTCCTATTAAATTCCTGCCATGACTTTCTCCTGTGCTTTTCGAATGTAATCAGCAATAGGTCAAATCTTAATATTTTATTGAGTTTTTCTTCATACCTCTTTCAGGCAAAGTTCTTTAAGGGAAGAACTATATGCCAAAACCCTTCTGCTTTATCTGCTCATTACTCAGAAAATAATTTTTTCCCTTCATGTTTGTTATTGTGAAGCAAATTCAGAGTCCCCGGTGAATAACACGTAAACAGAACGTGCACAATATGAAAATGCATTTAATATTTTATTATATTTTAGCTGCCTGTTAGATACCTCACCCTAGCCAGCAATTTATAATCATGTGCAAGAGGCAGCTTCCTGAATTTGCATAGTTTAGAAATAGCAAAGCAGAAACAACATGGTGAGGGTAATTACTTTTAAACAATATTAGAGCAGAGCTTAGTAGATCAGTGCAGCATCTGCAAAGTTCTGCCCATTAAGAACTGCAAAGCCTTCAGATGAGGCCCTGAAGAACACGAGCTGCACGAATTCAGCCTGTTAATTGTACAGCTTTTATTAAATTAGTTGTCAGATAATTGTAAAGCAGACGTCGGAGTCGGGGCTTTCAGAGCTGCTGGAGAAAGTTCAGGGTATATAAAACAAACGCTACTTGAATGACCAGAAACAATGCCCTGCTGTGAGCACAGTCTCAGCCCAGGGCTCCCGTGCTTCCCCACAGAGTTAATGGGAGCACTCAGTGCCTCGGCCGGGCAGGGATGTGCTGCTCCCCAGCCCCGGGCACGCTGTCTGTGGGCTGGCCAGACCTGTCCGCATGCATCAGGAGGGCTGGGAATGCAGGCAGTGTGTGCAAAGAGAGGTGAGGGCGCTGAAAGCCGGGCCTGGAAGGTGAGGATGTGTAGATCTCCCATCATCACAATCCTCCCCCCACAGCAGCATTCGGGACAGCAGGCCAAGGTCATCCTTCATAACCACAAAACAGCCTGGCCAGCCCATCTATGGGTGGGATCTCCCAGGAAGTCACTTTGACCTCAAGGCCACATGTACAGCTGTAAAACATCCACAGGGCCCGGAGGGAAGGCTCCCTCCTTCAGCCTTCAAGGCATTTCCCAGCACAAAGTGCAGCTGTTTGGGGTTTGCGCTGGGAACAATTTGGAATCACGGCTTTGAAAATCCTTCACCCTTTATAGCTATTTGAAAAGTAAATGCAATTGGAACTCACCGCCGAGAGGTCAGCTAACCCAGCAGTGTGGTTTGCACGCTTCCTCTCGACACACATCAAAGGCAAACCCAAACAAAAAGGCTTTTCTTTGCACTTATAATTGGCACTGGGCTGAGGCCTGTTCTCTTGCGCAGGCCCCTGAAGGGAAAGTAACCTGATAATGCAAACTGGAGACACAATTCAATAGAAGTCATGCACCCCAACAGCTACACAGATGTGGGCATTGCCAGTGACCCCTTCAAACTGATTAAACAGCAGAGAAGAGCGGCACATTCAGGGTAAGTTACGTCAGCACAGCCTGGCAGCTCCAGGAGGGACAGTGTCACTTTGTCACCAAAGGCATCCCCCTAACAACCAGCTCTGCTCAAGCCTCTCTCTCCTCACCTAAATGTAGGAGAAGTTATCCTAGCTCCAGGACAGAGTATACACCATGGACTCGGATCCCTAATTTCCAGGTGGCTCTTTTAGGCTCCAGCTGCATACCAAACCTTCTTCTCAGAATGTCAGTCATGCTTAAAAGACAAATATTGCATGAATGCATGTGAGATTCCAACATGCTACAGCCTTGTATGCAAAGTAGAAATAAAATCCCATTAAAATTACTTTTTAGACTGTCTCCCTCTCAATTTCTGGGAGTAACTCCTGCTTTGCCTTTAGAAATCTCTTCTCCTCTGACTCCATGCACAAATACAATTGGAACTATATGTATGTTGCATATTAAGATGTATGCACAGTACATTCCTTTAACCACACATGAGCTTCCTGAACTGTATTATTTTTCATCTGGGTTTTGAGTAAATAATTCAGAAAAAAATGCTGTGTTCTTCCAGTGTTTTGGAATGTGTATTTTGGGGTAAGAAAGTATTATGTTGGATTTACTGTACTTTGGTACTTCTGTCTCAGTTACTCAAGATCAAACCCAAATTCCCCCAGCCGGGGGGAGGGTGGGAATCACAGTAACCCAGGGTTACATGGTACAAATGGGATTTATATTTGGCTATTATCAAACAAATCCTACCATCAGTAAGAGAACCAATCACTGAAGGATACTAAGCAAATTCCATATTTTCTGCGAATTAAATCAGCTGTCCTGACTTTGCTTCCATACACTGGAAGATGTTACAGACCTACTGAATTAGTATTGTTGGCTTTAAGTTGCAGCATTTGGTTCTTCAGGGTATTTTGGAGCAACTGCATGCAGAACAGCATAGTGTAGGTTTTGGAATATTTTTCATAACATTAGTGATTTTAGTCAGATTTTAATTCCTACAGATTTTAATTCCTCTTTCATTTAAGAGGAACATCTCTGCAGCAGCTCTTCTGGCAGAGGCAGCTCCTTCAGGAATCTCTTGTTTCCCTACATATTGGGTCAGCTCCTCTCAGGGGTCAGTCCTGCAAACTCTTTTTGGGCCTGGGGGAAGTAGAGTTCTCTTTCTTTTGGACAGTCAAATCAGATAATTATAACCCATTTCTTGATGTTTTTTTGATAATTTAACTCTTTCCTTTTGCATACTGCTTTTTTTTCTCAAATATTTTCTGCTGTGAACAGGCCCTCAACACACATCACAGGGTAAGACCTGTCCTTAGCAGAAGGAATTTTCAGACTTCCACATCCTATTCAAGCCCCTCAGAGTTTCATGCAAGCAGCTTCAGCAACTACTCTGGTAACACCAAACTTCCTGAAAAACATACCAGTCAATAGAGAGAGATTCCCCAAAAGTCTCATTCCTTGACCCAAAAATTATCATTTCCCTCACCCTCTCAGATGTTTGAATCCCTACATAATCCAAATTGCACTGAGCAGAAGTAATCCAGCGCTCAGAGGAAAGCAGAGCTGAAAGGTCAAACAAATCTCAAGCTCTGCTGCCTCGAGCCTTTCTGCTTCCAAAGGAGTGGCTAATGACTTGTTCTTTGGGAAGACTGGAAAGAGTTCAAATATGAAGGCGTGATTAAGAGAAGAAAAATCTTCCACACCAATCACAGCTTCCATGCTTTTGGCCAGAATCCATAACCCAGCTTCCAGGGGCAGCCTGATGACTTTTCAGCTGCCTTATGCTCCACAGGGTCAAAAGGATAGATGCATGCTATCAGCTTGCTATTTCATAAGCTTGAAAAAGAGAAATTGGGTGGGCAAGCTGCCTCGGAAATTCTTTTGGAACATAATTGGCACTAAAAGTTTTCCCAGAAGAAAATTATTCGGGTTTCAAAATTTTCTGAGATTGAGGACTGCATGCAAGCTACGTTTCTCTCCAGCTCATCACCACTACTGTCTCCATTGCCATCACAGCTTCAAAAAAACCTTCAAAACACAGGAAATTAGAATAAAGTAACAAATTCCAGCACTTTTTAAAGCACTATGCTCTGCATGCTCTCATTTGGCAGCCTGCTGCTTTCCAACACTTGTTAGCATGCTCTTCTCTCTGCATTTGTCTGCTGCCTTTTTGGCTGACACAGACAGAATTGCTCACACCCATCCCAAGAGCATCCAAGAAGCTCTCCAAAGCAAGAACTTGTGCATTTACTGATGGTTGCCCGATGATGTGGAGAGTTTCAAATCCTGACAATGCTCTAAGTATTGCCAGGTGAGTGAGAAACGTCTGGATCTGTGGTGAGGGCATGAGAATTTTAGTCAACAGAGCAAAGATGTACAGGGACAGGACATTGTACTGCAATACTCAGAGCTGCAGGAATAAATGCAGGAATTTGAGAAGGAACCATCCTACTTGCAGCTGCATGCACCACCTGAGCTGAGAACCACCGGTTATGGATCACTGTTACAATTAGGTCCCATCCATCTTTCAGGGTTTGTCACCAATTCAGTGGATAAAATCCACAGCTCTCATGAGTCTCCTTTGTGCTCCTGTAGGTTTTTGGCTTTACCTCCACACTACTTGAGCACAGGAGCAGTTCAAGGGTGAGGGAGGAGGAAAGGGTGCAGAAAGTATTCCAATGGTCCCAGCTGGAAGAACGGCTCCTTTGATAAAACTGTGGCTGCTGTAATCTGCAAAACTCAGAGAAATTACCCCATTTTATCGATGTGATTAAAAATAATTGGAATCACCCCTGCCTTTTTCTGCACGGATCATGAACAAAAAGAAATTGTGTTTGAGGTTTGACAAGCACTTTCTGATTTTTCACTCACTGGCTTTACACAGCTGTGATCAGCAGCACGTTAGGGAAGAGTGGAGCCGATATAGATATTTCCAGTTCACCAGCAGTAATTAGATCTGTGAGCATGAATATAAATCTAAAGACCTGACACCCAAATGGCTGCCTCTGGGCGTATTTCTATTTACTGTCTCAAGAGCCCTCTTTAATCTCTTGTAAAACTGTGTATCTCATTCAGGTTAAACCCTGGGATAAATTTCTTGTCTTTCCACTTCACGCCCATGGAAGTGATTTGGCTGCATTACACAGCAGTTCCAAGGACAGATATCAGAAATGGCAAGAATTTACCTAAGTAGTAAACAGCCAGCACAGCCAAGGTTATACACACCTTTAACTAAGTGGCTGGGCTTCAGTTTTCCCCTCCAAGCAGACAACCAAATACACAGTTTGCCTTTACAGAATTGAAGAGACTTACAAGAGGAATTTCCTTTTGGATTTCCTTGTTTCCTTACAAGAGGGCTAATACATTATTTCTCAATTACATGCTGTATTTTGGCACCGTTTAACAGAGTGGGAGGACAACAAGCTTGGGTCCTGTGAGGGAGGAATACAGCAGGCAACGATCAGAATGTGGGTGTGACTGCAGCTCTTTGCTTTTTTTTTCCCAAAGAAAAAGTTTGTCAGAAAAAACTGGAAAATGGATACTGAGAGGATGAACAGCCAGCAGGAAGATTCATAACCAGGATAAACAACATAATGCAGTTGATAGCTGGCATGTTCTGCTATTTCTTTATCCATATTAAGAATCAAGTATCGATTACCCGAAACATACAGCACATTTTTCAGAGAGCTCCAGGAGTCATCACATCACAAACACACCCCTGACATGTTCCTGAATAAAAAAATAGGTAGCAACTATTCCTACAAAACAGCATCAGTGGACCAAAACAAAGCTGGAAAAAAAAAAAGCCTTCTATAATATCTTTAAAAAATTGTTTTCGAGACAAGGAATGTTAATATGTTAATCATAAGTTAAGCTTCAAGAGACAAGTAAAAATACCATCAAGTAGTATTGGAAGCTCTTAAATTTAATATTTGAAGTAAAAGGCAAAAACACCTTTCAAGTTTAAGCTGAAATACAAATTTGCTTTGTGACTTGGGGCCGTGTCTTGTCTCCTTTGCGCCTCTATGAGCCCAGCTGGAAAGTGTAATAATAAATTAAGAAACACAAAAACAAAAGGCAGGTCTGCAATGAGATCCAGATGCTCCATTAAACTGCCGTTCCCCTTAAACACCTTCCAAACCATAGCTAAATAGAAATACGCCTGACAGCTGGATTTTAAGCATGCCTGTGAAACCGTAGAACTGTCTTTATCTATTTTCCAACAATTAGAAGCTATCGTGCCTTTTCAGGAACTGGAACCACATTAGCCTCTTCTATCCATAACAAGGTAATTAGAACAAAACTACACTGATGCCATCTCAAGATTAAAGGATCATACGCTTCATGATTCTCTGTTTGTACAGTAACTTATTCTGTGGTTTACCTTGGCCAGGCGACGTGCACGCTGAGACTGCTGCGTGTTACATGAAGTTCAATCTTTCCACTGTTACCATGTCTTTTCCCGGCTTTTTAATTCCCTGCCCTCTCTGAACTTTGTATGGGGTTTTCTCATCTTTACCTGTTTAGATCACACCACTTCACCGAAGGCAGTATATCGTTATTGTGTGTGCTGAACCTGGGCATACAGAAATTATGCTCAAGTGTCATTATCTCAAGGTGTTTTAGCCAGAGCTTTAGCTGGACATACTTCGGCTGCACAAAAAAATAAGCAGAAAATGGGAGAAAACTGCAGAGGACTGCCATGTAACTAAAGACTGATACCGTAGTAGACACAGAAGGAATTAAACTTGCATGAGTGTCTACAACACCACTGCTTTGTGTCTGTGGTGTTTGGCTTTGCTACGGCAACTTCCATTCTAGCATCATTTTTGTACGAGGCATTTGCAGCTCATACTACCAACCACTGGACCTCCTGCAGAAACATTTATCAATTCTTGCTCAGATTGCCCATCAGGATCTCAAAGTGAAGAACATGACACGGGGCTGCTTCAGAAGCAGTTTCTTCTCAGATGTAAGGACATGCCTGAGAAGCCCTGAGTGCTGCTGAAGTAGTATTCCACTGCCAATGAAAGTGCTCAGTAGAAGTGTCACGTCTACAGAGGAATGCTTTCCTGCAAACAGATAAAGGTCCCCAGAGCATCCTATAAAATGAGGAATTCCTGATGCTGACCTGATGCCTTGGGTGGCTACCTAGAAACAGAGACTAGACAGGAGTAAGGGAATAAAGGGAGGTATTTATTTGAAAGGCCTTCAAAGGTACACCCTGGGGAGCCAGAGGCTACTTCCAAAATGGACCCCAAGATGGACGACAAGTCACGAGTTCCTCACACTTTTATAGGTTTGGGTCATTTGCATATCAGAATAAATTCGCCAATTAAAACTTTAGCTAATGATGTAATTTCTTCAATTTCTCCGCCTCTCTAGAGGCCCCAGTTTACACTTTTTGGGCCTAGGACAGTCTGAGTGTCCTTGAATAGCAAGCTCGGAGAAGCTTTGTTGTGTCTATCTGGCCTAGGAGAGCAGCTAACGAGCGACAAGAAACTTCAGAGTTACACACTAGGCGATACAGGATTTGAAAAATATAAAAGTTAAAACCTAAGGCATCAGACCTTATTGCAACTTGGGAGAAGTGCTGCTGAGCTCTGCTGGTGTCCTTAAAGGTTACTTTCTTGCCTCAGTAGGGAAAAATCCTAGTGAATAACTTTACCACTTTTCTCTGCAAAAGTTGCAACCTCAGGATAGGCCAGAAGCAAATATTTCTCTGAGAACTCAAATTATCACCAGCTTTTTGCCAGGTGAGCACAGTGCCTCTTATTGCTGGTAACAGCATACACTGTCTCGAGGAGATTTCAAGCTCAGCATAACTGCACATGATAATTGCCATTTTCTTTAAAACATCCATCACCACTTCAGTAGATTATCAGGCTCACAGCTGAAATAACAGAACGTGGTTGCTTCCCAAAGGACACGGAGAGTGTTAAAATATGACATTGCTAAGTGGCAAATGACAAAAGACAACCAAGGGAATGGAAACTGATTCACACCAACCGGAATGAAAAAACTGCAGTCACTGCCAGCGTGCTGAGATCCATCAGAGGCCCTAAGGCGTGTGCTCCATAGGAACATGGCTTCTCACACGCAATTCCCAGAAACTGCAGTGGATGGTCCTCCCGTGCCCCGGCTGCAGCGCCACAGCTCGTTGCCACCTGGTGGCTGAGAATGTTTAATACAGCCCACCTTGGCTCCTGGGGTGTGCATAGTTTCAGGAGGGTGTTTTTTAAGTTTACTCCCTATTACAGATCCATGGCATCGCACGGGAACGCGTTAAACACCCACACCGGCAACTGCAACCGCAGCTAAATTTCTATTTACTAGAAATGTCTAACGTAGCATGTTGCTGAAGCAATTCCCTGCTTCTAAAGCAATGTGAAATCACAGTTCAGTTTCCAGCTGAAGAATGACATGCAGCTAAGCACAACCTCCCGCACTGGGACCTGCACCTCAGCAGTTGCCCGATGCTTACATTTTACTATGATGAAAAATGTTATAGATTATTCAAAACAAGGTCACAGGCATCTACTTTGAGACTTTCATCTCTGCTCTGCATATGGCTCACTAACTTTAAATTAAATTGCAAGAAGAAAATTGATACAGGCTAAAAATGAGCTCCATTTTTATAATAGCCTGAACCTTGATCTCTAGAATCCAAAACAGCTTTCTTACAGCACCCTAAAAATTACTACATACCCCTTTGCATCTGTATTTCTCAAGCTGGCCTACCCCTAACCCACCCCATCCAACACTGGGCAGCTGAATGGTTGTGGCTACAGACAATTGACAGTTCAGATGCCAAAAGAAAAATGCCCTTTAAAAGACAAAGCCAGATGTGAATACCAAACTGTGCAAGTTCCCAAGCAAAAATAATAAAATCATAGGCTTGACCTTGCTCCACCCATTCATTTTGGGCAGAACTTGCCTAGAAAAGTTAATGGGTTTGACCTCATTTTCAAGAGATGAAGCTAGATCATGTTGAGCAAGGCCTTTGATGTCAGTAAAGTTATGCCTGATTTACCCCAGCCTAGCCAAAATTAGAATCTAGCCTGAGGGTAAAAACATCTTTTAAATTACCCAGGCTAGTCCTCCCCTGTGCAGGTTTGTAGCTGCACCACAGTGGCCATTCTGCTGTCACCTGTTCCTGCGACTTGGAGTATTTCATTGTTTCCTCCTGACCACCATGCAGCAGGGATTCTCAGGGTCACAGTTATCATGGGACATTCCCCAGCAAAGGGAATTTTCTTACAGACTTCTCATATTATCCCATTTTCCTGCATTCTCTTCTAATTGTTTACATCTCCAGCTTGGCAAAACCAGAGAAACTCACTGGGCGGGATAACCTACATTTTCTCCAAGTCTGGAAAGTCAGTGAGTAGTTCTGAAGTAAAAAATATGAGAGAGGAAGACACAGGTTGTATTTACTTTGGTGTTCTTGATTCTCCTGCCAGCCAGAGGGATTGATACAAGTCTAATTATTTAGGGAAGAGACATTATATTAGTGACAGATGAAGTAGGAGCAGCAAAAAACCTAGATCAAGTGAATAGAAAGCGAGTTCATTATTGGTTTTGACTGCCAAAATATCTTCCTGTATCTGCCCCTCCTGATAATTTAGTGAACTATATCCCACAGTGTTTTTTCTCCCTATGGAACCACACAGAACATTTCCTTTCCTTTGCCTTAAAGCACCGGCTCAGTGCACGAAAGCCAAGTGTGCTGAAAAAGGCTTTCAGGCACACACTGGCAGATGCACCATCACTGGTCACAGCTCCTGGGACCCAGCACTGGTCCCAAAGCCTTTTGAAGGCTGCCTGGGAGCTGAACTGAGTGGCTGCACCGAGCACATTTCCCTGGGGCTCCTACAGAGAGGCACTGGACAGGCTGGGAAACCTCGAGTCAGACACCAAGAATATGACTGCAAAAGGCCACGAGCATCCTGTTCTAACGTCGACGTTAGCCCTGCCTGGAGCAGAGGAATGGGACTAAATCACTTCCTGAAATCCCTTCCAACATAAATATCCAGAGATATTACCAACATCTTTAAAATTTCATATTTTTTTAAACATTAGTTAAACACAAACAGCGGAACGGAACCTCTCCAGAAATAAGCTGCGCACTATTAATAAGCATACTGTAATAAAAACCTTAAGTGAGCCTTAAGTGACCATTAAACACATAATAATGCACTTTCTTACAGACAGCAATGAAACTGAGCACTAAACGCTACAGTCAGAACAAAATCATTTAGCATAGATGCCTTGAAAATTCATTATGAAAATAAAAACAAAGGACATTTGTTCTCCCTACTTGGGGTGCCGTATGCAGGACTCATTCTCACATTTCTACTAGACACTGGTTTAGCTGAAACGAACTCTGTGCTTAGGAAAGCAGAGTTAGATATAAAGCTTCTTAAAAGTTGCTAGAGAGATCTTTGCCTTATAGAGAATACTGCAGTAGGCTCACATGCTTTGTTGGCAGCTTTCACAATTAGCAACACGAAACACTGCCTAGATAATGAGGAAGTAATACTGTAAAGAATATTGTTTTCTGGCCGGGTATACAAAGTTCCTTTTGTGATGCCATAACCTTGATTTGTTTGTTTTATCACCGCTCGTGTGCTCCGCAGCTCTTTGTTATCAGGCTTTTCCGATGGCTGTCTCAGTCACTGGTGTGACTTACAGCATTCCTGCTGCAAGCACAGATCCACGGATAAAGCCTGCTATAGGAAGTGAAAAAAGTCTGTGATCAGTTTTCTGAATTAATGTTGCTTTGCTTCATGTGCAGCACAAGCCAGTCAGTAAATGACTGCTTCCAAAGATGAGGTAGACACCTGAGGGTGGGCATGGACTATACTATTTATCTTAATCAGACAGAACTCATCTGTCTCAGCCAGAAAGGCCAGCATTTCTGTGACAGAGATTTAAGATATACACCCCACCCCAAACAACCAGAAGTTCTTGCTGACACGGAGCTACATAAAATCTAAGAACGAATTCTCATATTTTTTATTTGATCAGTAGATGCATCAAACTTTTTTCCCCGTGTGCTGTCTCCCCTATAGGTCTACATAAAGAGTGAGGTCATGTACCTTGCATTTCCAGCTCCCTGGTGTTCTTTCTATGATACGAGTCAAACTAGCCTTAACCCAATAAATAAATATTTCCAGTCTTGCTGCTTTCGCTGTGTCCTGCCCAACTGCAATGACATCACAGTGACAGTTCTCTGCACTCTGAGATGATGGGAAAGTATAAACAGTGCTCCATCTGCAGTTCATTTGCTCTCGCTATGAAAAAGGGACCAAAACAAGCCCTTGACTGATGGTTGGTTTCCACAGTTTGGTGGCAACAGCTTTGCAAATGAACTATTTCAGGCAGGAACTGGTGGCAGTTATTTGATAAAACACAGCAGTGCTGATAATACATGAGGGTTTTTTTAAACGTGGACTTTGTAAATGATAGGATTCAAGGACAAACTTGTCAGGTCAAATCTGACCCAGGTGCTGAATGTGTAAAAGCTGAGAGGTAGAGATTACTGCAGGAAAGATTAATGACGCTATTAACATGACTGTGTGGAGCTACATAGCTCTGCTCAGAGGAAAAGTTTGGGTTGCAGGCATAGTAAATGAAGTCTGGGTATGCTCTAGGCATATTTTTGTTCCCTTTTGTGTACAGAGATGTTTTATCTCAGAGTTATTCAAATATACTCAAGTTGTATAAGTGAACTTTAAAAATTAACACATTCAAAAATTATTTTAGCAGACGAATCAGTTACAAGGTAAAATCAGCACAGGTTTGCATCAAAATACCTTCTGTTTAACATTATCCAGCTAACCTGTACTGAAAGTGCAAAGTGCTCTCAGCAGTATGCACAGCTGCTCCCTGTGACTGAACATGTTTTCCATGCTGCTGCAATGCAATTGGCGTGTGATATTTTTAATTATTATCATTTCAAATGTGTAAAACTGAGCTCTGATTCTTCTCAGGAAAACCATTTTACAGATCATCAGATGTGAAGTACTCCTGTATAAAAAACACAGTTCTGGTGTCAAACTGTAAGAAGGCTTGAAGCCATTGTGGACAATATTCTTTCCTTGTGAAATCAGCCAAGACTCTCTTAATTTCATTACTTCAGTCATTTACGTTGGCTGAAGGGATGGCACCCTAGGGAGGCAGGGCCACCCCGAGAGAAGGGCAAAAAGTTCTTTATTCCCCTGACTTCAATTCATCCTTTATTTGCAGCTGGTCTGGCTCCTGCCAATACTGTCAAGAAAAATTTTGAGATCTCCTAAGAGTTTTTAGCTCATCTTCCTGTCATTCAACAGTTTCAGTTTCAGGGACAAGAAGCAGTTTTGGAGGAAACTGGATTATGAGAACATGACCAAAATGTTCCTGACTTTAATGGAAAGTTCACTGAATTCAGTCCACTGAGCTATTTTTCAGTCATCCCTGTTTCCAGAGATGGATAAATAATTCAGTCAAACATAAATGTAATACATTTTGAAATCTGTTGAATAAAGGAGCCTTGTTTTTTTTCCTGATCACTGCCTGAGGCTCGTTTTGGGTTAGTGGAAATGCACTGTGATTAAAGCACTGCACATCACCAGAGCAACATCCTATTCCCACGTCAGCCCATGAGGATTGCTCCTTGTTATCAGTTTGCAAAGTTCCTCAATATTCATGGGCCTTATTCTCTTCAGATTAGGCTGAACTCTTACACTAACTCTGGAGACCAGGCTGTGAATATGCAGTACTCAGATTTCTCATCTGCAAAATGGTGTTTCTTTACATCACAGAGGCACGAGAAGCTTGAATTAAAGTACTTCCCAGGCAGGGAGGGCTTTTGAAGAAAGGGGTATGTAGGGGCGGTGCAAGTTCACCAGGTGTGTGCAGGGGTTCTCCTCCGTTTTGCCCCCACTGGAAGCCCCTGGCATGTGATGTGGCCATAATTGTATGCTGGGACTTAACTTTTAATTGCAACTGCTTCTATTCCAGAATATTATAGGGAGGTAAAGAAGGAGCCTGTTGGTTTTTAAAGTTCGGTGCTGCTTCTCCATTTATCTCTCAAGTACCTCGCAGAGCTCCTAATTGAAAGCTTGAAGTTCTCTACTAATTCATTAAAATATTTGTTTTACACCCTTTCATTCCTTCTTTTTGCAATGAGCAACGGGAATTGCATCTTTTGTTTTTACTAACCCTTTATACATAATGGCAACCCGGATATAATCTCTCCTTTCCAGCTGGGACCTGCTTGTTGCAATCCCGTGGTACACACCAGAAACGCAGGAGGATGAATGAAGGCAGTGACAGCACTAAGCCGTGTGCCATGTTTTGTCTGGATATGAAATTTCAGGATATCTGCTAAAATCCAGCATGGCTGGGTAACTCCATCCACCTCTCCTTTCCTCATAATTATTTACATGGAACCATCAGGAGACAGCGTGTCATAATATCCATTCATACGTGCAAACCCCAAACAAGGAGAGAGCTGAGCCAGGACTAAATCAAACAGACAGAGCAAGAGACAAGTACATCTGGCTGGGAATAAACAGCCAGCTTTTTGCTTCCTCTCCTGGAAACTTTCTTGACTTTTGTTCTATCTCAGTGTATCCTCTCCGAGATGGAATGGCCTGCTTTGGCACTTGTGTAGCAGTTCAAAGCATCCTCAGATTCGGGTGTCATTAAAGACTTAAATGTACAAGAGCAAAAGCAGAACTGATTTTCAGAGCTGACAACCCATTGCTGCATAGATGAGCACAGGCTGAAGGAAAGAATCCTAATTGTATGATCAGTTCTCCATCTACAAAGCCAGTACCACCAAGGGTGAGAATGATGAGCATTTCTCACCACTCTTCTAATGTTTGAAGCACTCCACGTCATAATGAAAGAGAGCTTGGGGAAATATACACAACAAATTGAGTCAAACTGGAAATGCTGTTTTGCCTCCAGAACAGACTTGGTGAATTAACGTTAGCAACCTCCATTTATTTTATCTGTCTCCATGCCATGGTAACTTGCTGTGTATTTTTAAGTACAATAAAAAGTTCAGTTTACTCTTCTCTGAAGTTATTCTAATGGAGTCATTCATCCTCTTTTAACAAAATTGCAACAGAACATCACAGAAACATTTACTGAGGAGGCTGAAGAATGGTAAACAGAAAGAGACTTAGGATTTAATAGTCATATTTGTCATATTTGTCATAGATGAATAGGTACATTCAGTTATTTCTACTGACTCCTCTAATCCTAAACCTATGTTCCAGACAGAGCTTTCAAAGATATTTTTACTAAAAGGAATGAAATTTCTCAAAATTCAGTCAGTTATGTGTAAAAACTTCATACAGAAAAAACTGTTACAGAAAGTTAAAACAAAAACAAATTTGACCTAATTTTTTTAAGGAAAAGGTTTCTCTGATTGTAATTGATTATTAAAACATTAAATCATATACAGCAGAAACATGAGAGGTATTTACAAGGTAAATGCTACCAGAAAGATAAAATCTAAGTATCAGTTGTAACTTTCAGTGGTCTGTACATGGCCTTTATTTATTTAGTTATTTACAATCATTTAGCATTTACTTATAGAACTTCATTTCGTACTTTTTCCTTTTATGTTTCTTAGTTATATACCTCATCTCTCTCCTAGCTGGGTGAACTGAGCTTTCAAACAGAAAGGATTTCCATAGGTTTCCACAGCTCACAAATCCTTCAGCAGCAGCTCCATGTCTGTTCAATTACTCTACAGTGTAAATAAAACAGCATTTCAAGAAAAGGTGAGAGTTTGCTTTTGCAGATATCCTCTGCACGTCTGTCCAGACTGAAATCCAGAGTTCTTTTGCTTTTAGCACACAGGCTCGGAAATAAAAAGCTTGATAGTCAAAAGGTCACAAATAGGAGTGTTTTTCTAAAACCAGAGCTGTGTGGATAGGCACTCACATGTACATACTCTTCCAAATTTGAAAGAGCTCCCAAATGTGTAAAATTAGGAGCCTTTTTGTCTGGTGGCCTTGAATGAACTGGGCTTGCCCATAGACAGGGACCAAAGATAGAAGTTAACCGTATTGGGAGGTTTGATATTTTTTGTGTAAGAAAACTTATCTTTCAGCTACATTTACCCACCTCAAACAATGAGATCACCACAAATATATCTGCCTTGCTTTGGGAATAAATCAGGGACTATTTATATCCAGAGCTTTGAATTTTTACTGCCTAGTAACACAGGACAAGACTAAGGAGATAGAAAAGGGAGAAAGTCGTTCATAGCTATCTGAGAGTTGGTGCCTTTTCCCCATCCTGGGAAGTTTTACAAACAACTCTTGCTTATGGGTTTGAGACCTCGTTCTGAAATCAGTGCTTTGAAATTTGGCTTGAAGACATTTCCCAGATCCGGTACTTAAGCTTTAATGGTGCAAGACTAATGAAAGGGCAGGATATGCACAGATTATTGTAAATAAATAGTATGATGTGCCAGGAAAAATGAGGAAGGGAAGTAATGAAAGACAAGTGTTCTACCAGGATTTAGCGAGTCCCATCACAGACTGGCATCAGCACAGTGAAGTTCTCCTGTTACGAACTTCAGCAAAGCTGCAAGGAGCAAAGCTGTGAGTTTTTATTTTGTGCTGAAAATGTTTTGAGAAGGTACTTTTCAGGAATTTATCATAATGAAGAAGAACTACATTTCCCTACTTGCACTCTCTCATTGTGGTTTCAATAATTTAAGGTAAATTATTCCTGTTAGATATTTTTCTTCGGATTTTTTTCCATTTAGGGGGAAAGAGATGACTGTTCTGAGAAGGATTTAGTGCAGGCATTCAATCTCTGCTGCTGGAAAGAGTTAGTGAAACAGATCTCGAATGTCAACTCATTCTCTTTATGTTCCATTGCAGTCAGGCTTGAGTAAACCTGAGCAAATTGAAGTGTGTGCATACACACATCCTTCTGCTTATGGAGAGTGTAAAACTCCAGGAGAGCTGGAGTATTGTGACAGAGAATAAATACAGACTGGTATAAACAGATTTCACTGCACTTGGTAGTCCTCAGCTAAAGCTTTCGTGTATCCACATGCCGCCAGCCCCAATAAAGACAGCATTTAACAAAACTGAATGTAAAATCCAAACCTAGGATCCAATTCCATTTTAGTATTTTAATAAACTCTGGATGCAAATATTTCATTGCTAATCTGGGCACAAAAAGCTCAAGATCTGACCCCCTTGCTCAGTTTTCTGCAGATCAAAGAATCCCCTAAACTGTGTTATTATTATTTTAAAATGCTCTTAATTAAACTCAGAACAAGCTGTAGCTAAAAGGTCATAATTTAAGTGCTTTAGCCCATGGAGATGCAGCTCTGAGGAAAAGTGTGTTTTTGTGTTGCTAGGGGAACCCTTAATGTGCTATGGCACCAGGAACATTTGGAAAAACAAGAAATGAAGCAGAAGTAAGTATTCGGTAATGAAAAACACAAGAAGATTAAATCAAGGTCTAGAACACCATAAGAGGGAGAGACACAGAATTTTAAAGAGTATTTTAGAAGAGTGGTATAATGTCTATTCAAAATATTTATTTAGAAAAATTATATTTAGTTACTTCAGGGGAAAAGTTTAGGCCTGAACTATTGCCAGAGATGGCTTAAATAAAAGGACTAATGGTACTGATGGCACTAAAGGGTCTCAGATGCCTGATGTTAAATCAGTGGAAAGATGTGGACTGGGATGTTCCACAACATTTTCTCAGAAATCCAGAAATCAGGTGAAACTTCAGAATTTGTTATAAATCAGATCTCAAGAAATCTGTCAATCGTACACGCATGCTTGTGCCATTTTGTACAGTAATCTTCTCCCAGGGTAATATGAAAATCCTTGGGAATGGAAGCCTTAAAAAAAGACTTTCTCCATTTGCTATGAATTGAAACCACTGCTCTAGATCAGAAACAAAAGTTATGGGGTCAGGGGCTCAGCTGAGCAATGCCCATTTATACACCTTGAGTAGATAATCCATAAAAGCTGGAGAAATTAATATCAAGGAAACAAGTTTTTGAATGGCTTGAGTAGAACTGTGTGAATAATTGAATTTTTGGCCAACTGATCACACCGTGTCACTTAGTTACACTGAAGGATTAAGTGACTATAGCTAAACCAAATCTCAAGCATAGTTTGAAATTAAAAATTACACTATCTAAATTTTGAAACAAAACATTTTGACTAGTCTCAGAGAAATCTACTTGCTTGGGTCAAAATTATTTGAATAAACAGCCTGAGTTTATTCCATCCTTTCACTGTCCTGACATTATTTTGCTGCATATATTTGAAAACATTTCCAAGCAGAGTGGTGGGAAAGCAATCCTGATTCAAAAGCATTTTATACCCAAATGATTGACATAATATATGTTTAATCATACAGGAACTGACCACTGCTTGATAGAAATCTTCCTGTCTCTCACAGCATCCACAGAGCAATGCTAATTTATACCAGACGCACATCTGGCCTGGCCTGTGTAAAGAAGCTGTTGAGGTGGAAATTTAATATTTAAACTAGTACAAACCTACAGAGTTCTGCAGTAAAATTAAATTTGGGTAAAGGATTAGTTACTACTTCGATTATCTGCTAAAGGAGGCTTATTTTTATAGCAGACAGAAATCACAAATAATTGGAATCGATATTTTTGCTGCTAATGCAGTGTCAGTGTAATTACACCCTAAAGGTATTTAGCTCTGAAGTGGGTGAGTGACATGGCTAAACACGGTGACAAAGTGACCCAGCACCTCAGGTTTCTCCCCTGCTCTTCTACAAAAGCTGCACACAGCCACAGCCCCAGACATGAACTGTTTGTAGAGAGAGGAACTTCCATACATCACAATGCCCTTAAGAAGTCATAAACCCTGAGAGTCAGGGAATGTGAGAATAGAAATATTCACCATACCAGGCTTTTTATAAATCAAGGGTTGCTGAAGATACTTTTGGGACCAAGGGTTGAGCTTAGCAGGTTCTCAAAGAGAAACAGCTTTTGCATCAGTCACTTTTCCTCTCTAACTCGCCCAGTTCTGCTGCTTTTTCTTCCTCCTTCTGCTTCCTTCCTTCTTTTTATCAGGATATAAGAAGGGGGAAAGGATAAGATGGGGATCATTATGACTTTCCTTCTGTATTTGTTTCTGTTTTCAAAAAGCAGGACTAGTCCTGCGGGGAGGTGACTGGTGCCCCCTCAATGACTGAAGAGGATGTAGAAGAGCAGCATGGTTGGCTGCCTATTGTCCTGCCTTTCCTAAGCAAACCCTATCCTCCCTACCCTTAACAGCGTTTCTCTGGCTTTGCTGTTGATGGGTGTGAGTGATCACAAGTTTTAAGCCTAGACCTGAAAAAGATAAACAGAGTAACAGAATATGAAGCTGCCATGTGGTTTTTCTTAGCTTCCACCTGACATTCCAGAGATTCAATTAAATTTCTCCAGTTTTGGCCACTGTTGGGAAGCGTGATGGAACAGAGAGGGATCACTGGAGTTAGTGCAGTCCTTGCCTGACCTGAGGCACAGCAATGTGAGGATGTGCTGGAAAGTCCTTTAGAGAGCCAGAGGATATGAGGAACAGTGTCATGCATCTTCAGCCCCACGGCACCGAACACCTACAGTATTCTCCTCACATTATTTTCCTCTGATTAGTCTGACCTTTTTTCCAATGTGATGCCTGTTGGGTAATGGGGCATTTAGATAACAGCTCTAATCAGCCTTACAGCTCCTGCTTTTCTCTGTAATGGCCCCCGAATGGCACTGCTCCATATCCACCTTCAGTGTACTCTGAAAAAAATACACTGTGGAAGGATGGTGGTGGGAGAAACAAAAGGCATTTGCCATCAACAGGAAAGGAATAATTCTTTAGATACTTATTTGTTAATCTATCTCGGTCTCTTTATGTGCTGTGTTATTGCCTGCCCAATGGGTAAACTCTTGTAGAATTAGCAACAGATTTGCCAAAGCCTGGGGATGAGGTAATGGTGCACTGGAAGTGTGACCAGCACGACTCTGAGTGCTGCAGGACACTGCACATGCTACACAACAAATTGTTTATGCACTTTCAGCAACAACAGCAGCTGGAAGTTTTACAGGGATGACGAAACGCCGGAATATGAGCGGTTTGATGCCCTTTCTTAAGAACGGATTTGAGTCAAAGACGTCAAAGCACAGACAAGGACTTCATTCTGTATTAATACCCCTTTATTACTAGATTTCAAATATCAGCTGTTTCTATTCTTTTTGGTTTAATAATTTTTCTTTACATTTTAGGCCAGCAACTAACTAATTAGCCCTAGATTTGATAAGGGATCTTCTAGCACATATCCCTATCAGTTTGTCCCTCATGACCAGCTATCAGAGAACATTCAGCACAACGTGACTTCACAGTTACAAAAACCTATTTGGGATATTAAAAAGCAGTCTATGCCCTTATTTCATTAAGACGGATTATTTTCATGGAGGTCTGAAAAAATTATTGAAATATTCATGGAAAAATGTCTTTCCTTTTGGATGTTTTGAGCAGTTATTATTCTGTTGGGAATATCTATTAAGCCTGATCAGCATTCAAAGTTCCTTTTTAAACAAATCCGAAATAGTTCACCATAATACTAAAAACTCTATAACCCTGACCTGATAATCAATCCTTTATCAGAAATTATGGAATGATCCTGATTATGGAAGGTTTCTGCCAAACAAATAGAATAGAATACAAAACAGCTACAAAAATTATAAAGCAGAATTGACCTTGTGGACCATTTGGTTAATTTTTCATGGTATTTTCCCATGTTTCCATGCCTCATTAGTCCCCATGACTATGGCATTAAATCTGTGCCCAAGGCCATAAGAGTGAGTATGAAATAATGAATCTAGGTCATGTCAGTGGACAGGACCAGACAGGAAATCTATGTGAAATGCACCCAATTGAGTAGAGTTTTCAGCACCTTCTATTACTGAAAGCTATGAAAAAAGCAGTAAGTTACCATCAAGTTACATTCTGGTAGATTAAATATGCAAGCTGGACACTCAGTACTCACCCTCTTAGCAGATGGCTAAAGCATTGCCAGACAAGCCACCATTTTCTGCATAATATTCTATTTTATTTGGTATTTCCAGCTACTCTGAAAGAGCTTTCTTTGCTATTCAGTATAAATATGCCCTGTGGAAGATTTCCCCCTAAGTGGTTAAAAAAGAAAACTGTCTCCCCTAAAAAAATCAAGCATTTCCTAGAGTTACTGAGAAAATGGCCCTCCGGTTACTGAACATAATTCCGAGAACCAGTACGGATCTCTGGATCGGGGACCTTGTGCATTATCTAACAGCCTGGTTCGTTCACCTATTTCAAACCATATATTCCTTAGAGAAGGCAATATCTTGTCCTAGTTTATTATAATATTGCTATAAATCACAAGTGGTTACTTTAAGGAAAAAAAAGTCACAAACACAAATGTGGCATAAAGCCTAAGCAGTATTTTGCTATATATTCTAAATTTACACAGCAGCTATACTATAAACACCAAGTATGAAATTCCACAATCCTCAAAAGAAAAGGCAAGTGATCTGTTTTTAATTTTAGGTTTTCTACATTTGTATCTGGGAACTGTATACTTCCAGGAATTATGGGTTAAGTTGGAGGAGAAACAGGAGCAACTTGCTTTGCCAGTTTAAAATAGAGTTCACTGATTTCAGGAGTAGTTTCTTTTCCATATGCCGAGACTTCTCCTGAGGGAATATCTCACTGATACAGTAAGGACAACAGGAGCAAGATGTCTTCCTACAGTGTAAAGTCAGAACAGTAATGACTAGACATAAAAATTTGTAATTTAATGCTTTGAAAGGACAAACATTTTGAAAGCATGTTTCCAAAATACATCTGCAAAATAACTTGTCCTTTTCTTTGATTCATTGTTCCATGAGACTCATGGAATTATGTTTTATGGTTGCTCAACTCCAGGCACAAACATTTTCCTGCTGAAAGACTGGCAATTTTTTTTTTTTTGGCAAAAAGCATAAACCAAAGCCAGTGTGGAATGGATCTCCAGCATGGATCCACTAAAACAGTGCACTGCCTCTCTGCAAGTGACAGCAGCAGTAAAATCTCATAAACATCTTTCCACCTGCTCCAGTGTTGCTCCAAATGAACTGAAATTGTAGATGAGGCATATGACATTCATGGTCAAAGCTCAGAATTGTATTGTATATTTTTCAAAACCTATTAATAACTTACCAGCTGCTAAATTCATGGCTTCTGCATCTAAATTACACTCTATACTTCTGTTGGCACAATTAATGCTGGTGGTCATGGTAGTTCCAGTGGAATGGAAAAGCTGTGGAACAGCAACTCTGGCAGAAACAGACACAGCAATAAGGCCACGATGTATGGAGGAAGCAGCCAGCACTGAGCTTTCTGGACAATAAAAAGCAGAATGAGTTTCCATAGGAAATGGAAAAACACCCAAAGAAATGTCTGTTAGCAGAGAGCAAAGAAGGTCAGCCAGGGCCTCTAGGATCCCTGTTTATAAGAGTCTACCCTTGAGTTCTCAGTTGTGTAGGTGGCTGTTTTTAATAGGAATGACAGACAAAAGTCTACTCATATCACACAAGTAGATGTGTATACACAAAAAGTATGTTCTGCACTTCCTTTTCTTTTTCCCAGAAAGTTTGGAGTTTTGAGCTATGCGAGATGGATGAATGAGGACATGGTCTTGTCTTTGGAGTTTACACTGTTCAGATTAAACTGAGGATATTTTCCAAAAGCATGTGTTATGTATTTCAGAAGAGAAGTTCACTCTGGGGTGATAGAGATCAACATTTTTTTTCCTGGAAGAAGCTTTGTTTAGTTTCCATTAAGTAATGAGCTGCTAAAGGATTTGCTGCTACAAGAATCTGAAAAAAAAAGACACCTTAAACACACTACAACAAAGTATTGTCCTGTGGGACAATTCCATAGTACAAATCGGTGCCAGTAGGCATTCCACCACTGAAATATCAACTAGAAATAGCTAAACACTGAAAATTTGTTCCAGAAGCATTCTTGAGAAAATTGTTTTCCTGAAATACATAATCATGCTTATTTTTTTACATTCCAGTGTTTTTACTGGTTTGGTAGCCTTGACAGGAGGCATGAATCACAAACTTTCAAGCAGACAGCATTCTGCATTCCTTTTTGTGGAAAAGTTGGCCCCCAATAGGTTTTGCAAGATAGACCAAGGGAATATGCAACATGAAGATTGCTCGTTTGAGTTTCTTTTACATAAAAATGAGGAAAATGGATACTTCTATGGTTAGAGCTATAACGAAAGTAGTATCAAAAACATGGTTTTTATTCTTTACTTAGCTGTGTAGTCATTTATTTCATAGAAACAATTATTTTGCCTGGAATACTCTGTGAAGCCTGCATGACTGAGAACAGAGGGGCAGTGGAGTCAGCTGAATTTCATACTGAGGAATTGTTGGTCAGTATACCACCCAGCCTTTATACTTCAGAAACTTTTATTTGTTTCAACAAGATAACCAGTGTCAGCCCAAATGAAATTTTTCTGAGAGCTCAATATTCACAAGTTAGTATCTGAGTTGTTTGCTCAACTTAGTTCCTTGATACTGTTTCCTCTTCCTGACCAAATAGCCTTCCGGACTAAATTTGTTTCAAATAAACTCTATCTCATCATTAAATTAATCTCAATTTCAAGTCCAGCAGTCACTTTCTGCAAACACGTTGTCACAACAAGCAAATAAAAATGAGTGCAAGCATTTGCTGGGAAAAGGGTGAATATTTTCCTGTAATGCTGTTGCATTGCTCCGATCATCCGGTCTCCTGTAAAATACACCAGCAGTAAAAAAGCGATAAACAATTGGCCAACACTTATCCACTTATTTAGAAGCAGTTTCTTGGTGAAGATTTGCGACTAAGACTGTGCATGTGTCCTCAGCTGTAAGGCAGGATATGGATTTTATCTAGCCACACAAGAAGATCTCATCTTTAGCTCCTACTTGTGGAAGTGAAGTGGGTGTGATCCCAAGCCATAGCTCCTTACACACACACTGTTCCCTGAAACCAGATCTATGTGGACCTCACAGCACTGGGTTTGGGCTTACAGGACTCTTGTAGGGCCGTAACAGCAAGCATTAGAACCAACCCCAAAACTCCACACGTGCTTACCTAGAACTCTGTTTGCTCCAGCCTGACTGCAAGCCCAGATTCCAGCTCAAACAAACTGCAGTGAGCTGCAGGCTGACAAAAATAAATCTGGCTGGCTTCAGGTTTGTGTTTCACCGGAAAAGCTTGGCCCTCAGCACACTCAGAGGGAAGACATCAGGTATCGGGGCTCCATGCTGACAGCATTCCACACTGCAATAGTTTTCAAGCGGTTTGAACAAATCACTTTGAAAAAAAAAAATCCAAATTAAAAGAGCTCTTCCTCACAAGGGCGTCAAAAGAACCACTTGTGCTGGAAGTGCAGAGCTCACCAGCTGAGCTTGTGACACCTGTGTCATGGGAACAGTGCTGTTAATCTACACATCTGCACAAGGATTTTCCTGGGTGAACATCAGGAAAACATGTCGTAAAGACAGTAGATCAAGTTCTACACGAATTTAATTTAGGTCACTCAATATCACTCCAAAATCTCTCTGTAGGACAGAAACACAAGTATTATTTGTGAAAGGGCTATGAGTATTTGTACAAAGTCTGGGACTCCTTCACTTCTTGGCTGTTCTAACCGCTTGCCAACTTGTAGGATTAAACCTGATATTCATATAGGAGACAACCTGGAGCTGAGATCTCTGTTTCTGCTTTGAACTGGGGTACGCAACTTCGTCCTCCAGAGACAAAGTTTCAACATCTGTCAGAAAAGGTCTGAAAGTACTATTTTTCCCTAAAGGGAGCATTATAAAGTGAATTAGTTAACACTTAGAAAGGGTTTAGGGTTTCAGGAAACTAAGTATCATGAAAATGCAGGGTGCTGCGATCCCTTTATAATGGAACATTTTATCATCCAAAAGTGGCAATTTCCTTACAAGTCAAACTTTGTTCTACTGTTATTCCATGACATCCTTCAAAACAGACACCATAGGTTTCTCCTTGCCTTTCTTCACCCACACAATCCTCCACTCCCTTTGAGTACAGTAATGGTTGTGCTTCCACCCTACAGAACACTTGGAGTTTTACACTTCGCACTTGGGCTCCTGTTGTATAGGAAATACTAATGGTGACAGCAATCAAAGGAAACAGCCTTTCCGAGTTGTGAGCTCCTAGGTGAGCTGCCCTTGTTTTCCGGAGTCAAAGCATGGCATGAATGTTCTAAATTAAGAATCACAGCATTCCATATCTCTGAGTACATGTATAAGTTAAAAGTAAGAATTTATAAAATACTTCAAGCCCTCGAACAACAGCAGGACACCACAGCCCATTCCACAATCAGTTTGGGACTGGTCCATTACCATTTTATATACAGTTGGGCATATATCTGATAAACATCCCTACATAACAGCATATCTTTTTGAAACAAGCACTTTACATGTTAAAACAAAGATGGAAGTTACATGGGGCAAACCAAAACACCAAGTGCAAACACTTGTAAATTTTCAGAACTTTGAGATCTTAAAAAAACTTGCATTCTGGATCCAAGCATTCTCATACGGATTTTCAATTTACTGGATGGCTGGAAAGTTCAGAGTAGATGAAATCCAGTCAGCAAATGCTCCAAGTTTCTAAAACTCAAATACTTACCTGAATTTGAAGTATATCATGAGTTTCTCTTCATAGGGTAGGGACAATTTAAGCTGCATTTGGTACCCATCCATTAAATTATGCAGACTTTTAAAACGCACAACTTTATAGTAAGTACCTCCAGGGCATTCAGAACAAAAGAACATTTCTTGGTATTTTAATTCTGTATGTTGAAGAAGAAACAAATCAACATAAAATATATTATTCTTAATGTGTGCTTTCAAAGGTTCTCCTGTTTACTGCGTGTTAAGCAATTCTTTTCGGAATTGTATTATTGAGAAATAAAGAGGAATGTAAAATTATGAATCTTAGATATTTAGCATTCATTACTGTTACGTCACAGCATGTTAGGGAAAAGGGATCTCCAATGTGAGTGCAAAGCTGAACAGTTATGTTCCTTATCAAAAGGAAGGATGTATCAAATGGATGTTCCACTGGGGTCTGTCCCAGTGTTATTCAGCGCTTCCACTCCTTACCCAAATGGCAGATCACAGAAGAGGCTCGTTTGGCTTAGAGACAAATGAAGTCTGGTACATTGCCAGTGCCTTGGAGGTCAAGAATAGGATTCCACACGGGTGTGACAAATGGGAGATACAAATGGAAAACTTTTTATCTTTTTCAACTTCTACAAGTGTAAGCATCACGCTCAGGAATAATAACCTGCACAGACAGAAAATGTGGAATAGCTCAGGAAGGATAAATTCGGATAGAAAAGAGCATAGAAATGACAGCTGAGAGCAGACAGCACATGAGTTAACAACGTCATGCTGCTGCCAACACAGAGTGTCACTCCGGAATGTGGATACCAGACAAGTTTGCAGAGTAACCCTTTTGCTAGAGCAGCACTGATAAGACTTTAGCTGGATTAATGTGGCTATGTCAGGGACCACACTTCAAGACATCTATGGACTGGTCAGAGACAATCCCAAACATAGCAATGAAAATGATGAAGTGATCTATAAAATATGAATTATGGTAAAATATTGGAAAAGTGGGATACTTAGTCAAACAGACTGAGAGAAGCCTTGATAACAGTCTTTCAGACTTGTAGAAAGCCATTTTTTGTGTCTGCAGAAATAACAGGATAAAATTCAAGAAAGATTCAGGTTACATCATCAGAAACATTTTGTAACAAAAGAGCCATGAACAGCAGGAAAACTTGACTGAGGTTTTGTGCATCCCTACTGAAGATTTCAAGGCAGCCCGACAAGTGCCTGTCAGGAAGCACCCAAAGGTTGCTGCTTTTGCCTTGTATTAGGTGACTTTTTATTCCTTCCAGCCCTATGATCCCATGGTTTCTGTTTGCTCTTTATCCTGTTTAATTCAAAGCACTAGAAGTGCTGACACACACCGCACTGTGAAATACATTTGATTTCAATGAGCCCAGAATATGTTTCTGCTTATCCACCTTCTACTTTTACTTTCTGCTGAAGGCAAAAGACAAATTATTGTCGTTCTCATTCACTAAATTGTTTCAGTGAAACGTCAGCTTCTCAGGGATGATCTATAAACTGAACAGCTCAAGCCTGTGAGATGTGAACATTGTGGTCCTAAGTCAGATATAAAACGAAGGTTAAGAAGAACCAAACACACACTTGCTGTTTCAGGAAGCGTGTCGGTGTCTGGCAGCTTGTTCAGAGGGCTCGTTGTCTTGTATGGAGAGACTGAGCTGTACGTATTTCATTCAGGCAGAAAGACAACAGAAAATTAAATCTTGAACACTGGCATAAATATCTCCAAAACATTGTTTGTTGTTTAATTTACAATTTCAGATGACTGGTACAGCTCAGACTGAACGGACAAAAATGATGCAAGTAACCACAGGAACTAAGAAATGCCAACAACAGCATTAATCTTTCTGTGGCGATTCTCTGGAAGCTTCATAGAAAAGTTGGATTGCAGGGAAATATGTACTAATTTTTTTTTAAAACCAGCCTGAGTTTTATATCAAATGTCCATCCACAGCTCATTTTGAGCTATTATAGGGATTAGGTGAAAGGCATAAGCTGTAATTACAAGTCAAACCATGCCAAGCCAACATAGGCATTGTTCAGGAAGTCATGCCAAATGACATCCCAAGCACATAATGTGGAAAGAGGATCTGCCAACAATTTTAATTTGTGAGAAATTGTCTCAGTATTTTGTTTCACTTCGATAGTAACATGTTCAAAAAAAATGTCAGTCAGTTACACAGGGGCTGGCTGCAGTCCAGGTGTGAAACTGTGATGAAGAGGGCTATTAGTGAAAAATGCCAAGCTCTGAGTTTCGTGTCATTAATATTTATGACACAGTGTGAAGAGTCTTATTTAAATGCCACTCTATGTGTGGGTTGGGGTGAAGGAAAAGAGGGATGCTAGGGAAGGAGAGTTACAGTACTTAGGCTAAAGTGTGCAGGCATCTTGACAGGGAACAAAGCCCTTGACAGACACTGGGTAGCAATAATTAGTCTCATGTTTGGATAGTTACACTTTATCTGACCTCTGATTTTAATGGCATAAAATTCAAAAAACGACTGTTCTGTCAAGCTGCCAAGTGGAATGCATTTGGATGGGTATTTGGAAACCAAATATCATTTTTAACCATCATGTATTATTTTGGGCAAATCGCCTCAAGTGGACTGAATCTCAAATATTTATTTCATGCCAGCCTGCTCGTCCTGAAATTCTGTTGTGATTTCAGGCAGACAATATGTTTTGTTCAGTACAATGCTATAACTCCAGCAGTGCCTGCTGAAGTCCTGGAGTAACTGAATTCCTCCCTTTGACGAGAGTGGGAAAGAAATTGTGCTGCCAGAGAGTGCTGCCCTAGACCCTTCCTAGGTCACAGGAGGTGGTGAGGCATTTTCACATCCAGGATTTCCATAAGCAGTGAGGTTTGTGCACTTACTAGATTCAGAATTTGTGTTTCTCCACAGTGAAACTCTGTACTGTTCATGTGACCTGTCCTGGGGTGACAATGCTCTGCACTTTGTCACATGGCTGTAGTGGGTCCCTCTCATATTTTTATAAAGTTCACATAAGATTTGCATGAACTATGCAGCGAGTCGTCATTTCCCTGTTTTTAATGCAAATTGTCTCCTTCTCTTGACATAAATAGTCTGTTCTATGTCATAACTTAATTCCTACAAACTGCTGTGTTTTCTCAACTTATGTTGTTATGTCAAGAAATAAATGAAGTGCAGTATACACATCATATTTTTCATGCAAGTGTCTGGCATGCATATTGCTTACATAAAAATACAGCATTGTTTAAGAAAGAGAAGAATTTAGAGGGAGCTGGTATAAGATATCCATTTTTTAAAGCAGCAATTCCTTGGAGATCAATTTTTTTTTTCAAATTATGGTATTTTGTAGGCTAAAAAGAAAAATCTGCTGTTCAAAACACAGAAAACCATCAAGTGAAATCAAAGTTACAATTTTATACAAAGGAATATTGCTATTTGTAGCACTAAAACATAAAATGAAACACTATTGGACTTAACTGCTGAAAATTTATTTTAATGCATGCTAACAGTAACTTGGTCGTGCACTCTGTTACCCAGGAAATGTATCAACTTTGAAGTCACTATCTCCTGTTTCCATTCAGAGAAGGTCAAAGCTAAGGTTCAGCAGAAATCCAGGAACTTTTAAGGCAAGGATGAATTAACTCATGTGGCATGTTGTCCTAAATTACTGCTTTGTAACTATATCCGTCTAGAGTATGCAGTAACATCCAGAAGTTAAGAATAGGTGATAGTACTTTGCACTACACAATTAGCCCCCAAATAAGAAAGAGCTTGGTTTCTCACTGACTTTAAACTGATAAATAATGACCGCAGAGAAATACCTCCTAATGAATTTTAATGGAATTCTCATCAGTGGGATATCCCCTCTTGTACTCCTGTGGTGGCTCTTTAAATCTGACTGACTTTCATACATTTGCCAGCTTCATTTCAGGGTCCATATGGATAAATTTAAAAATGCTTCTTGCCATTTCAAAAGAAACTTCATTGGAAGGAGAAGGAGCCCCGTTTGATAATCTGGGAGGGTCGTGTTCAAGGGGCAGCGAGGATCAGGGCTGGCTGGAGGGCTCACCCAATGCTGCTACACTGCAGCAGTGTTAAGTTAAAGGGGAGGCTGCTCAGCATCTGGAACTGTTTAGAGCATTTTCTACTGAGCACTGAGATTATTCTATCTCCTTTCTACCTCTGTGCAACGTACAGACGTGTATATCAACACGGTTATTGTTAGTGGGATTGCTACATCCACACAGTTGCATCAACCGAGTGACCACTTCAGACACAGTTCCTGGGCATTTGATCCATTTCCTGTAAAGAGAGGAAGGTCTTTGACTTCAGGCCTAACGAGGGTGACTGGAGGCTGATCCCAAAGATGCTGAACACTGATGATCAGGACATCTCCAAAGCAAGAGTTTAGTTGAAGAGTTCAGCTAAGAAGGTCCCTGACTCCCAAGAGCTGTGCACCTCCTGGGAGGCACAGGGCCCCTCCAGCTGCCCCGGCCATTAATACGAGCTGAGGGTGCTCAGTATTTTGCATAACCCAGCTATAAATGCATTACACTTAACTGCATAATCTCAGGGATAAGGGAACATCTGTCATCCAATAGCAGCAAACACCATCTGCTTTCGTATCACCATATTCCTACTTACTTGAACAAACGCAGCTCAAGGGACACTGGGCACTGCTTAAGAAAAAACAAAATGTATTCAGACTTGTTACTTTGCCCTTTTGCACATTTGGAACAGCTATAATAAAAGGCTTTGCTCACAAAAGCTTTCATTAGAGTAATTTGCTATTTGTGCTTTCTCTGCTATAGTTTCAGAATTATATCATTTTTCTCTGACCAGCTCATGGAAACTATCCAAACTCGTTATGAAAGAACTCACCTCCCATTACTCCCGACCTTAGCCAGTAGCCTGCATCCTTTTTCAAGATAATATCAGGAGTCTTTCTTGATCTTTTCAGCTCCTGCCCAGAAGAATGGCTGGTCCAGCCTTCTGCTTCTCCTTGCTGGTACTAAAACAAAAGAACTGCAAAGGTGGCACAGTATCAGACAAAAAATCTTCTCTGGAAGATTAAAGTAGACCTCTGGAATTTTGCCAAAAGAAATTTACAGCTGAGCTCTTTTGAACACTTCGACCTGTTCATAATTTATAGTGACTTCTTATTAATAATTTTAATGTCTGCAGGAAAATGAAATTATACTCTACTGCATTGTAGAGTCAAATTTTAAAGATGTTCAAATTATCCGACTAGGTAATTGTTCCTCTTCTGGCTTTTGACTACGACTGTTCCGTCTGTTACTTGATTAAACAGATAGCAGAGCATGTGTCCTGGTCTGAAGTAGGAAATGGTTCTTTAGGAAGCTTTGGGAAATCTATCACTTCTCTCACTACTCCAATGTGCTCTAAAGGCAGTTAATGATAACAACCGATGCTGTGCTTTCCAAATTTAGCCCTCGAGGGATTGATGTGCTGAGTGTCCCCAGAAGAGTACTTGACTGGAAAATCAAACCTAGGTACAGCGTAGGAAAGGATGCTCAAGTAGGCCAAATGAACCAAATATAAACACAGCTCCAAGAACTAAGAGGAAATTAGTAGAGAACTAGAACAGCTCATATAAATCTAGAGAGACAAAAATTTGTTTATCTGGAATCTTGGAATTCAAAGTCAATTTGTATCTAGTGCTTGGTTGAACTTTCAGACAACATTTTACAGTGTTTGACATTTGCTATACAATTTGTACATTTTATTATAATTTATGGAAACAGTCTCTCTGTTTCCCTAAATACGTACAAAGGCAAGGCCTGTAGACAGGTTTTGTACATATTTGACCAATTACATCCATGCACAAACCCCCTCAAAAAATAAAGCATTTCATTTGAAATGCCTTTCAGCTCACAGATGAACTTCCAGCTTTAAAGTGACCAGCATTTCTAAAACCCCGAAGTCTTCATCAGAGTTCCACACTTGCATCTCTGTTCTCACCATACAAATGCAAAGTGACCTCTCAAGGTAATGTTTAATATTATTTGTGTCTCACAATAGCACTTGAGAACCTGAATGACTGTTCCCACTGTATTTAGAATTGTGCAGTATCAGTAATACGAGGCTGTCTTGTAGGTTTAGGTTATTAGCTCCTAACAGACTGGGGGTAGGAGGAGAAATAAGCTCTGAGAGATGAAATGTTACAGCTCTATTGAATTTCAATCCAGCAAAAGGCACGACAGAACACGTTAACTCCTAAATTATCATGGAAACTGGAGCGGCCTCTGAAGTGGGACTCACGTACTTGTGTGTCATTGTTTAAAACTAACTTGTAAGTCTGAAGACTGAAAGAAGGTTTTGCATCTCCCTGCAAGTTGAAAGAAAGTAAGAATTTGTTAAAATTCCCAATGAGCACGTCTGGAATAGCCTCCAGTATTTTGCTGCCAACCTTCAGAGCCAGACACTGTGAGGTTTGTCTGGTTTTATCTGTACCACGAGCCGTGGTACAGCACGGACATAATTGAGCTGTTCCTGACCGCTCTGCCTCAGCTGCTGAAAACAGGATCCTTATTAGTGCAAGCTTATTTATCTCACTCTCCCTCCACTGGATTACTACCATGCTTCTCAGAATGTCTTCTCAGCCTCAAATTAAATTGCAAATTCTAATGTAAATTAAATTGTTCTTTTTTCCTGGCTATCTTTGGTTTCAAGAAGGTCGTATTTCCCAAACAAACAGTACCATAAGGCCTTGGAAAAAAAAAGACATGGGGAGAAGCCACTGGTCTTCTTTTGGCTGAAAATCAACTGGATAAAAAGGTTTCTGTCATGATCACACTTCTAGATTACCATCACCTAGTATTTTTTGACATAAGTCAGAGGTAGTTAAACCCTTAGAACAGGTACTTCAAAATAATCCAGGTTACTTTAAATATCAGTGAAAGTATTTTAATTTGTTGGTTTTGTTTTTTTTTCTCTAAATGAATGCTCTTTAGCACAAATTTCATTAATACCTTTGTCATCAAATTTTAGGGATCAGTAACCTCTATTGAAGAAAGGACAAGTCTTGATGAGAAATTCTTTAGTGAATCTGTACTGTGGGGCATTAACCTCATTGCTGTGGTTTGCTGGAGCCTGAGCAGGGCCCAGCCCAGCAGCCTCGCTAAAGACTGGCTGACAAAAACAAGTCCTGCATACGGGATGTGAAACGAGTCAGGAAAACATCCTTCTTTACAAGGCTGCATGGAATACAGGCTATTCCCTTGGATAATTTCCAGTCATTAACCATTTCATTAGTACTGAACCCTTCAGTGCCTGTGAGTGCCCACCAGCACTCTCCACTGCTGCACAGCCACCGCTATATGTTCTATATGTAACGTGTGCTGAGGCTGTGCCACGTAGGGCTTTTGAGACAGCCCCTAAATAAAAAATGTTCCCTGAAACTTTTTTTGGTTAAGTTCCTGAAAAGAATTATGGAGTGGGTTTTTTTTCCTTTTCATAGGAGACAAGTTCCAAAGCAACAATTTCATTCGTGCAGTGGTAAAAGGAATTTGAACTTGCCCTAATAACCGAGTACTTTAGGGCAGTGTACAAAAACTTTCGAGATAAAGGTATAGATGCAGATGATATAGACATGAGCTTTTCCAGACTTTTTAAGAAAAGACTTAAGGCGTCTTTCAGAGGTCACATGCAGCACATATCTATTTGCTGGTGCTGAAATAACAGCCTCTTTTCTCCTGCTGTTTGCAACTGATACAGACTAAACCCCTTTCCCTCTTTCTCTGATGGCCCTTATGTTCTTTTACACGTGAATTACAGAAGGAAACAAAATCCTTTCCACTACAAGCCATAGGTGGATGACATACTTTTAATTGTCCTTCCTGGGAATATCAAAGCAGGCAGTGCAATCCTTCTTACTTCAGAAATAGGAACAAACCCTTGTTTGATAGTTTGCTGATTCCTAGATGATCTCTTACAAAAGATAAATTGCCAACTTTCTCCACTTCCAGTCACTGACATATTTGCATATATCAAATGAAAATATATGGACAAATAATGTTGCAAAATCGGAGATCAGTGTTCTAGTGTAGAAGGCAAGCAAAATATAACCTATGACAAAGTAGATCCCACATATTTATAGTGCAGCTTCTGGCCAAATTCCACTGGATGACACTGGCAGGCTGGTGTTTCAAATCCATGTTCAGTACATGTGTGATTCATTTAATTCATCCATATGGGATTCTGAATATTTATTTTGAATTAACAACATCTTTTTCAGTAATAAATTAATTACTAGTTATAACAAAAAAAAATCCTAATTCCTGATGGAGTAGAAACGGAGGTAAGGAATCCTGACTCTTTGTATATTAAGTCAGTAAAATTAGCCAATTAGACAAAATGGCAGGAAATCAGAAGGAACTAAACCCCTACTCGTATCCAGGAAGAAACTGCAGTGCTGGAAGCTCTGCTCATGAAGCTGAGAGCTTCAGCCACTACAGCACTCAGTGTCTTTCTCTGGTTCACAGCTCCAGCTTTCCACCCCTCTTTCCACAGGTGTTTTATTTCTGGTCTGTGCACTGCAGCCACGTTAGCTAATTGGTGAGATGGAAACTCTCCTTTTCCATGAAGAAGCCAATTCAAAAACAAGAGCAGGCTGGGCGAGACTGCAGTTCTGGCCCGTGCTAAGCCCCTCACCCCGCATCCCTCTGCTGGGGCTGGGTATCCCTCCCGCTATCCCAGCAGCACGAGCGTCGGGACAGAGCTGATGGCCAGATGCCACCGCAGCCTGCCCGTGCCCCTTGCACTCTCCCTCCTCCCAAAAGTGCCTGGCAGAGCACCCTCTGACTGAGAGCAGCATTGGCAGCTGTGGAGATGGAGAGAGAAGCGCTCGCTTGGGGCGGCCCAGCTGCCCCTCTGCCTCTATCAGGAGGTGACAGCCACAAAATATCAAAGACTGTTTTTCCTCTCCAAACTCCCTGCCTGTTGTTTTTTCTCCAAACATGAGTCCATCTGTGTCTTCCCAAGCTATGGATGTGCGGTGACATCTGCGTCACTTTGAAAAAAGCATTTGTGTGTTTGCTTCTCACGGGAAGTGGGAATTGCCAAGAAATAATTGTCAAGACCCTTTGTTGTTTTTCCCTTTTTGTACCTGTTATTTCTGAGCAACCTCACCAATGCAAATCTGATTTAAGCTCACAGAATTGTGGAGAATAAGGTTCTTGAAGCATCAGAAGAAATACTCTTGATTGCAGAGGATATCTATTTACTCCATTAGATCACACAGATAACCCATATCTGCGCTGAGCTCTCACTGACATCACTGTACTTCCTGCGTGGTAGCAAAGTTCTTAGGGCTGCTCTTAGGGCTCATACACTGTATTAGTCACTCAGAGATAGTCAGACTGACGGACAGTTCTGAGTATTCCCAAGACAGCACTGGAGACAGACACAAGACCATTTCTGTGAACTACTGTGGGACAGAAACAGTAAAAATGTTATTCTAGAAAAAGCTGAACCTGGTGATTCAGGAAAAATAGTAACAGCTTTTAAAGCAAAATTGCCAAAGTGAAATAATACATTACCATCATTCAGATTTGGTGCTTCCTTACAGTTTTGATAGCAATACCACTACAGGTGCCAATGTCCCAAAGAGGGCAAAATGTCATCATCAACAAGTTTCCACTTTATACTACATTTGCATAAATACAGATAAATCCTGGTGTAATGAGGCACTCTAAATACACAGTACAGGGTAGAGAGGAGAATTTGACCCACTGCATAGTCACTGTGCTTCTCAGATTTAATTCGTTTCGCAGTAGTGAAGAGAATATGATTGTGAAGGGGACAGCAAAGAAGTATCCAGGTAGCACTGCAGCCATTTCTGCTCCTGAGCCTGTGATGTTTCCACTGCATTCTGCACTTAGTGAGGTCATTGACGGGCACGAATCTCTGCATCACACCCTGTCCTTATCTCAGAAAGATGAAACAATGAGCCACTCCTTGCCATAAAATACCTGCCTTTCACAATTCTGCCTCTTTTTCATCACCATGATTAATTTATTTCCAGGCAGCTAATAAGTGCGAAACATTTTGTTTCAACTCTGCAAAAGATGTGGGATTTTCCTGAGGAAAACCAAGCCACACAAGGACAACGCTGTTGATTAAAACCAGAACATCTACCATCCAATGCAGTTTATGACTTATCCCTTCCGTGACAGGAGGGACATTATTTTGATAGTGGGGATGATAAATTATGGAAAGAAATTAAAATCTTTTATCCAAACCTATTGATGTATCCTTAAAAACCCCCATCAGTTCTTCAATAATTTTCCTTTTTCTTTGGAGATGGCATTTGTGGGTTGCAGCTCATCCTTAACCAATAAAAGTTTACTTACACACAAGGGAACCATAGCACGAAACATTCAAAATGATGAGATGAGAATAAAAAGTAAACAAAATTTAAATATTTTGGCTTCTCAAGACCAAATTATCTGTTCAATCACATTTAAAATCTCCTTTACATTCCCCAAAGTAAGAAATTCTGGCTCAATAGCCAAAAAATACAGACTTACGGGAATGGAGTACAACTTCATAAATATTGGCATTTATCTGCAGAAGCTCCCAGATTAGTAAGCAAAGTCACAGGTTTATCCATCAAATGAAAATCCATCAAATCTTAGCTAGTAGTGGCATTATGTAGCAGGTTGGTATTAATTTGAGACAGCTATCTTATGGAAAGAAACCATCTTTCTACAGGAGTATTCTTGGTGTCCACAAGATTTTTGTTTTAAATCACATTCCCAAAGTACTAGAAAGTTAAGGGAAGAGATAGATTTCCTCTGAGTCCGTCCTATCTCTGGGCACCAGCAGCTTTTTCTTCCAGACAGGATTACCCTGTGGGAATTGCACGAACTTTCTTTGAAGGACACAATTTTTGTTTCAGAATAGCTCAGACTGTTCTGAGCTGCAGGTATTTTGAAAATAAAATTAAGTTTCCATACAAGGTTAAAAATATTCCCTGAGCCCTCTCCCCCATCAGACTGCAGGAACTGGACACTACTGTGCTATCAATACAGTCAGTATATTTTTGAGGAGCAAAACACAAACATTGAGTTAGAACACTTAATATGAGTTTGCTAAGTACTTTTGCTTCCTTTCTTGGTCATGGTTCTGGGAGTGTTTGTTTAAATGAGGAGGAAAATGAATAGATTCCCCAGACTTCCCTCCATTGCCAGCAAACACAGCGCTCACCGTCAGCCTTTGCATAACATGTGGTGAAAAGCGAAAAATTAGATTCTCCTGTTAGAATACTTGTTGACTGTCACTACTCTGCTTTTCACTTTTCCTATAAATGTATACTTAGGGCCACTTCAGTTTCTACTGACTTCTGTAGAGACTTAGAGAAACATCTTTGGTCTAAATTCTGCTCTCTCACGAGCTGGCGTTAATCCCGAGCTTTCCTACCACCCTGACAGCAACGCTGAGGAGGAACGGGGACATGGCAGTGTGCTGTGGGACTGTCCCGAGGGTGACAGCTTTTACTGGGGAGGTTTAGTCAACCACAGCAGAAGTGTGGTGTTGACAAGAGAAGGATGCCGCTCCAGCCTCGCCCTTCTGCTGGGCTGCAGAGCTGCCTGGAAGCGGCACATTAAAAGGCTCTTTGAAGAGCGAGCTGTGCACCATGCTCTGCAGATAAGGATCTGTGGATCTCAGCCCCAGCACTGACAGATCAACCCCTTTCAAAGGACATTAAAACTCTTCCATGCAAATAAAAAAGCTTCTTTCCTTAGTTTCTGGTATATATAACTTCCAAGAAGGAATTTTAATGCAATGTGCACGCATCATTTCCTACCAGCTTGTGGAGATAGACTTTACAGAGATAAAGACAACAGTATTAACTATGCGTTAACTTCATACCCTTTTTCAATGAATTTCTGTCTCATCCCCATGTGTCAAACATCTGTGAACAATTCTGCCAAAGCTCTGGAAGCTGGCTAGGAACTACCAGGCATCAGGGTAAGCACCTGTGCTCTGGATAGCAGGGTGTATGGATGGTACTGCTCGACTGCCTGTGGACCCCAGGCCACGCCAGCTGTTTGACAGGATGACTTGGAAGGCAGATGGATGAGAGGCTCTCTGAGAGAGGCCATGGCACACCACAAAACCAGCTTTTCCCCTTTCACTCCCCTGCTTTTATGCACTGCTCATATTGCTTCAGTTATTTAACTTCTTCAATCTGATAAACATTAATAAAGCAGCAAGTTCTCCTCCCAGCACTGAATTTTTTAATCATTTCTTTAGGCAGGGAGCTTACAGTCTGCTCCCTTGCCAGGGTCAGACAGCTCAGATTACACAGCCACCTTCCTGCATTAGCACCCAGGGATTTACGGAGAAAGTTTCTATTCTGCTTTGTAGTCAGTGAAAATCAACAAGACCAGCAGCACAACCAGCTTTGTTGTAATGCCCTGTTCTGAAGGGAACATTGTTTTTGATTACTCAAATGTTTTTACCTTTAATGGTTTTCTTTAAATTGCTTCATTTCTTTGTGTTGTGCTTAGCTCACTGACTAATCTGCTCCACTGAGGAAAGAAGTGTCGGTTGTATTTTTCTCATTTTTGAAATAAAAACAGATTAAGTTGAATTCAAATTACCCATTTCGCCAACAAGGAAGAACGTAAATATTAAGAAAGATTTCCTCATCATTTTGAAGGCCTTTTCTTCTCTGTTTACAGCTCTTTTTATCTGAGCTCCGTGAACATTTGTGTGGGCAAAGCTGTGTTGGCATGAACCATACACAGAGAGAATTTTGGGCCTGTAACAGAGTTGCTATCTCCAAATTAGATTATTGATAAAATAAACCACATTTTGACAACCTTGGAGTTGCCTTCTAAAAGTCAAGACATTCAGCCAGAGAACAGAAACACTCTGTACAAAACACAAAGGCCTGGTCCATGTCCCAAGGCCCTTTGCTAAGCAGCACAGATCTGTGAGCAGAACACAGCGAGATCAAAAGGGGAGCAACAAAGCAGAAGCAGCAGAGTGCACGGTCAGATAATGATGGCTCTCTGTTGCTATTGACTTGTGTCTCTGAGTGCTGCCAAAGAAGAGTTTCCTGAGGGACGTGTGAATAGGAGAGGGTATTTTGCTCTTGCATTGGAGTGTAATGTGTATTTTCAAGCGCTAGTGATGATACAAGCAAGAACGAAATAGAATATGGTGAAATGTGGTGAGAACACCAGAGATACCAGAAAAGAACTTTACCCTTCAGCTGGAAGCTGGAAGGTCAATGTGCAGAGGCACATTTCTCCAATTCCTTCCAAAAGAAACTAAAACTAGGAGGGCGAAATTAGGCAAGGTGAAAAAGTCAGGCTGTCTTCACACTGTTCTTGCAGTAGTGGGTAAGACGTGTGAGCTCGATGTTAGCAGAGGGAAAGGAGCAAGAGAGCTGACAGAGTCCAGCCTGAAGCAGGAGAGCTGCTTGCTCTGGGAGCATCAGTATAAATCCAGCTGCATTTTTTCTATTTGTATTTTGTGGCTGCCAGGTTTTTAATTGAATCATATTAACACCTTCCTGGGACTGTGCAGAGCTACAGCTGAAGCTCCAGCACCAGCAGGATGCTGGTTCTCTGCCGCCTGGGTGCTGTTCCCTCCTGAGACGGTCACTGACACCCTGACTCGATGAAGGCATGAAAACCGTGCCTCTTTTCAACAGGACTCCTAATTTTTTTTGAGATATTCACAGTATTTTATTTATCTTTCCACTGGATGTACCTGATGCTGGCTAGTGAATTTGAAGGGTCCTGGAGTTGCAGGAGCTGACAGATATTCAAAGACAAAGATAGACACACAAACTGAAAGATATTTCAGATGTTTCACCCCCTCTTTTTTTATTAACTTGTAGTAAGAGCTTCAGAAATTATTTTTTACCATTCATGAGCATAACTCTTCAGAAACAGCAAGAATCCTGGGGGAATTAAAAAAAAAAAAAAAAGAAGAAGAAGAAAGAAGCTCTGTTTTTGAATGAGGGAGGCTGCTTCAATATGCAGCTTTCCTACTGAGATGTGAAGTGACCAAACTGTCCTAATGCTTCGAGCCACTTGGAATGGAAAACAGCCAGAACATGCAGGGACCCCTGAAGCAAGTAAGGCCTGTTAGCAAATGGAAACAATAGCACCGTGCGTGTTCCAGCTCGATGCTCAGCTGGGCTGTATCTGTGGTAAAATCTACTTTCTGCAAGTTTTTATGGCTGGAAAGCACTTGAGAGAACTTGCAGCATTCACTTTCAATTTTACCAGCTTGTTTTAGAACAACTTGTATTTTATTTCCTTTCCTTATTAGTAACTATAAACATTATAGAATTCCAATTCCTGTTCCTTTTGTTTCTATAGATATGTTTATATCCTTTTTTTGTTCTACACTTTCCATTCTAAATAATTCATACTCTAGCAAGCAATAGAATTACAAGATTACATGAATGCCAAAATTTGTTTTACCTGGTTGTAATATTAAACTCCTCGTGTAAGTTAAAATGAGTATTAGTCCATATAAAATCAACATCTTTCAACTTCACTAAAAATCCAAAAGGACCAAGAAGACTGATTTGGTTTGGGCTGGTTTTATCCTTTTGCTGGTTTTCATTCTGTATTCTCTTACCTCCCCTGCGTACTTTCAAGTAGCAAAACATAGTCAGACTTTTATTCACACACAGAGATCAAGAAATTAAGAGTCAGCCACTAAGTACTTAGAGGGAAGAGCTGTGATTTATCTCCCATAAACTAACAAAAATATTTTGCTTAAGACAGAAATGCTGGAAGGATAAATCAATCCACATCTGAAAGACAAACAGCAGATTAAAAGAAGACATAAATTTATAAAAAGAGATACTCTGGTCAATTAGGAATGACATGTTTGGTGTCCTTTACATTGAAAGCATCTGTGGCAGCAAACCTTTCCTGATTTACCCTGGGTTTTCAGGGCCTTAAAGTAAAAGCAGAGGAAAAGATGCGATTTAGGGGGCCTGAAGTAACTGTTCTCCTGTTAACACAGAATGCAGTCCTGTCAATACAAATTTAATCAGCTGCGAGGTTTTCCTCACAAAACCCATAATTCAGCTGTCACAGAAAAAATAGATTTTGGCAGTTCTAATCAAAAGGCACACACTGCAAATTCAGATAACACAGTATAAATGAATCTGAAGTCTGTATAAACGTACTGAAGTCCAGTACTGCAATACTTCTCTGTCTATGCTTTTACCTGTTAATGTCACTGTACTGGCAGTGTGTAGGTAGCATAAAATTCTCGTAAAACACAGAAACTCTTCTACATCACTAACAAAGGAAAACAAAATGGCAGAGAAAAACTATGTCCCACACACACAAAATCCTGCTTTTCAGTCCATTTTGCACCTCTGTCACCCAGTCTCACATGGAAAGGAGGAAAACAGCAGGGAATATGTATATGCTCAGCGCAGGATGAACTGAGAAGCCAGGCTGCAGCCTGCAAGCACTCAGCTGTCCTCGCAGGCTGGCCCATGCTGTGTCACTTTTCCTTTCCTCAGGGGTGCTCGTATTACTATTTGAGCCATGCAAACACCACACAAACTTGTTTCCACATAAACATTTTACTCTGGACATAAATAAAATTAAAATAAATTCAATAAGCTCAAATAAAAACTGGGGTTTTTTCAAGGTTCTAAAAAGAGACCAGACTTAGAAGCCAGAAAGCAGGAATGTCAGGCACAGCCGGTAGCTCACAAGCAGCTGGAAGGAGTTTCAGGCTCATCAAGAGTTTCCTTAATATTGTTCCGTATCGGAACAGTTTAGCAAAATTATGTGCTTATTTCCATCCTGCTGTCCCCACATTCCTCACTCGTTCTGGCAGCTTTCGTCTCACACAGTTTGATTCTCCCCTGGTCTAAAATCAACACTGAAGGCCTCAAAAGTGGGGTGCCACAGCAGGGAACAGGCAGGGATGAGCCAGCTACCTGTTTTCGGGGCTGAGTGGCCGAGGTTTTCCTTCAGCACGAGCCCAGGCCAGCAGATCAGGCAGCGAGCAGCGAGGGACACGCTGTTGCCAGATGCTCACGTTATCCATTCGGGAGCAAAGGTGCCGAATGAGGTCTGCCACATTGTTGACGCCACTCCTTCTGTCTCTCCCAGGACCCGGCACAAGCCGCCAGAAGTGAGTGTGGAACCCCTGCGGCTGTAGAAAGATAGATTAAAAATCACCTCCCTGGTGATTTAGAAGACTAAATGTAATACTAAAGCCAAGAGACTCATTTGATGTAGTTTTAGCTATGACAGAAACTTTTTCTATAACCTAAGTCAAATCCCATAAGCTCTCCATTTTGCTATGGACACCTGTAGTAGAAGACTAGTGACAACTATTGCTGTCCTCACTGATCTAATGCAGAGACAATGATTAATAAAAAAGCTCAATAGTGATGCAAATGATATTGGATTCCAACAAAAATGGATTTAATTTGTCCCTTGTATTGGTTTTACAGCAGCACGTGAAGTACCAACTATGTTAAAGGCTGCAGAAACACACGGAAGTGGACAGCCCCTGTCTCAGAAACCTAACGGTGTGCAACCTGCCAGTGATGAAATGTAAGTAGCAATTTCAGAAATATAGCACCAAATGTAAAAAGATAGGTAGTTATCACAATTTGGACCCAGAAGCTCTTGTAATACTCACTAATTTCCTGAGAAACACAGCTTCGGTTTTTCAGGAAGGCAGGGTGATGCTGACCCCAAGATATTTGATGGGAGAATCTAAAGATCCATTTCACTGATTTGCTCTAATAGTTTTCCTCTTTTATTTACCAGAGAGAAACTAGTCACCAAGTATCAAAAGGTTTTGAAAGCTCCAAGTGCTCACATCAGCCAAAGCTTTAAAAAAAAAAGAGATGAGGAGGCATGAACAGGCATTGTGGGGAAAACCTCTCCATGAGATTGCTGCTGACCTGGGATCAGCAATGGTACACTGTGAATACTCTCATTCAGACTCCCTTGGCCAAACAAACGTCTACGCCACAGATGACTTCAGGGATAGATATGAAAACTGAAGGAGAACATGGCAGGATCCTGAGTACACCATACCCCTCCAAAAAAAAAATCAAACGGCATAGACACAAATAAACACACACTCCTGTTTAACAACCTCTTTCCAGTCTGACTGTTCTCATACATTTTCTTCTTGAGTATAATTAAAATGCCATGCAAACCCATTATATTCATTTAGCAGTGCTGCAGTGAGCCTTAGTCACAAACTAATCTCTTACACACTTTCCTTTCATATTGTTCAGGACAGTGAAAATTTTGTGGTTATACCTTTAGGTTATAATATCAGTGTTACACATAAATAATCTCTTTATTCACTGTATTTACTGTTCAATATTTTGTTGCTCTTTCACAATCAAAGATTAACGTTTTCCTTTAATACCAGAATATCTGTGCATTCCTCAAATGCCCTGAAAACAATTTTTGTGCCCACTGCATAATACTTCACCAGCTCTGTGCCGCTAAAATATTCCTCATGTGATCTATTAAAGCAGAAATTCATGTGTTCACTACTAAGGTTTCAAAATACCAAGAAGTAAAATAATACCAGTTTAAAAGGTAAGAACCCTAAACCTCTGTAAGATAAAATTTAAAAGAACCAAACTAAGGAAAACATGTCTTGAAATCCCACATAAGATCCCCAAGACAGAGAAGAAGCAAGCATTGTTCCATTATTTAATAAGGAAATTGCAGATCATTTTGCCTGACATCAACGTCAGGGAAACTGATGGAAAGGCTGGTACAGGAAGAAATCAGTGTACAATTAAAGGATGATAGTATAATTAACGCCAGTCAACACAGAAAATTAGTTTTGTCAGGAATAAAAAAAACCTTCCTATTCTCCCATGAGACCATGAATTAGTTTGATAAAGTAAACTCCTGTAAGCTTTCATTAGGGCTTTGGCTCACAGCTTTACAGGATTTTTGATAAAAGCCCCAGCAATGTATAGTATCAGTCTGGTCCGTACTAAATGGACCCAAATCATACTGAATGATCTGAACAAAAATATAAAATTATTGAGGGAAAAAGCTACAAATTGCAAAAAGTTCTAGAGATGTAAATAACATGATGGGCAGGCCCTTAATACAGACCAACTGAGAACACTTAGTGAGGTCTGGTCTGTATTTTAACACACAAAAATCTAAGTTTTTCATTAAAAGAACAGAGAAAATTTACAAGACAGAAAATGATTTTGTGAAAGTTACTGTGAAAAGAAAGAAACAGTACTAATAGGCTGAAGCAAACACACATTCTCAGAGCAAAGTGTATGCAAAAGTTATTCTTATTGCCCAAGGTGGATTAAACCATGACACACGAGCTGGTGCTACTACACCTGTGGTTTCAAAAAGATCATTACTGGGAGAATGTGCTGAAAAAACCACCTCCAGAAAACCAAGGGTTTTACTGAGAGAAATGATACTAATTTGTGATGATAGGGGCCTTCAGAAACTCCAGTTGTTAGGTTAACGTGTGAGAAGTTCAACAGAGAATTGTGGTGTATGAGTACATAGAAATGAAAGAGTGGATGCCCAAACCGCAGTGGTATGTTCTTGAAAAACATCTGACTAATTTTTCATTTCTATCGTTTGCCATTGAGTCTCCATCTCCAGACAACAACAACTAGGAAAACAAGCCCCTTATAATTTGGCTCGATAATTACCTGTAAGACTAAATATAAACCAAATACTTCAATTCGAAATCACAATTACTAGAAAATGTACTAATAAGAGCAACTGCTAATTCAAAATTACTAACTAATTGCTAAGAAGCTCTTTAAAAATAAGCTAAGTGTCATGGAAATAAAGAAAGGGTTTTGTATGCTATTGAGAAGGGCCTGGAATGAAATCTGCCCTACACATTTCCTACCTACCCACTACCTCCTAAGGAAAATCCACCAAACCCCATGCATACGTTATCCACCCACAGTTTCACCTACCTGCATCAAACCCCATCACTGCCCAGACCTGTGCCCTTCTGCAAGTCTGCACTAAGCTCGGTGAGGCCAAGTACACACTGGAGGACAGGCACAGAATTCGGCACGAGCTTGATAAATTGGAGAGACGTATTGCAAGCACAGGATGAAATTAAAAATGTTCAAGAGCAAGAAAATGCAGTTAGGCAGAGATAAACATACACACGGGCAGCACCTGACTACATGGTAAGTATATAAAAAAGGGAAGAGAGAGTACAGAAGTCAACAATATCAGGCTGTTGCCAAGAAGGCATGAGCAAGGGTGACTGTATTAGCAGGAACAGAGCTTGCAAGGAACCCAAAATATTCCTTCTGCTTCACTGGCATTTGATCTGTGTTCAGCTGGATTACTTGATCCTAGCTTGGTGAGACACTGCAGGAATGGTAGAGACAATCTAGGGAATGCCCAAAGTGAAAATGAATGATCAGAGGGCTGGAGAATGTGATGCTCAAGGAAGAACTGAAAGATGTGGCAGTACTTAGCTTAAAGGAGAAAAGGCTGAGAAAAAGAGAGAGACTTGCTAACAGCTTTCCAACTTATCCTGAGACTTCCAATAGAAATCAGAAAAAGTTACAATTTGAGCATGCTGGCTGGTTTACATATCAAATGCTAATATGTTAAACTCAAATCCTAACTTACATTTTTCAGGAGATGAAGTTTGACAGTGTTTTCCAGACAAATGTCCGCGTATTACAAACAGCTTTGAGAAGCTGCTGCTTTCCTGACACGAACAATAATTTCGCCTGGTATTTTGATTGACGCAAATGCTCAATCACATTCAAATCAAAATAGGAGGAAGCTACTATTTTCCATGGCTTCCTGTAGGACATATGTACTGTTATCCCAGAGGAGAGGGCAGGTTATGCAATTGCTGAGCAGCTCTGGGGAAACATTTCCAGCAATTATTCGGAAAGCACTGAGAGAATAAACTTATAAGACATTCTCATCATTTAGTGTATTCATCACTAAATAACGATTAGATTTTAAGTGAATTGGATTTTGGTTGCTATTTCACTCTCCTTATGCAACGGAATGGAAGGGAAATGGAAACTTGCCTCTCTAGTATTAGGATTCTTCCACTAGTATTAGCATTTTTTTTCACTAGTATTAGCATTTTTCCACACACTGCGTGTGTGTGAAAGTGCTGGCTAATAAAGAAGTGGAATAGTTTCCTCTGCCTTATCATATTCTAGCCTCACTGGCCATATAGTACAGTCCAAAACTCGATTTGGGAGCCAAAATGGACCAACTGTTTTCCAGATTTAAGAGATGGTAGAAAGACAGCCAATTTCCACTTTGTAGCAAAGCTAAATGCTGCTCCAATTCATCTAATGAATAAGTCAGAAAAGTTAACAATGTTGACATCTGAAACCTTATTTTTTTCTCTTTTAAAGGGAAATGAAGAAGAATTATATTACTTTCAAATAAATTTAAATAAATATAGAGTTCATTAAGCATAAATTATCACATAAATACTTCTCCTCTGGTTACATACTTCCGTATTTATTCTTACTAATTATCCTGGGTTAGCAGAATTTCATATTTATGTGCCTTGAGCACACACACAAAAAAATCCCCACTTTTTTATCTCCTTATATGACAATATTTGCAAAACATCAGATGAAAGATTTCACCTAAATAATTTTTCCATCCACCAGTCCTGCAATAGCATGGCCTACTGATGGAAAAGCTTCCTGGCTTCAACACTGAGCTCTCAAGCAGCTTCTAAACCTGAACTGGACATTTTTACTTGTGTGTCATTACTACAAGCCCTTCTCAGGTTTAGAGCTACCCCACATCAATTCTATCCTCTGAGCTCTGGAAACAAACTGGAAAGCTGGGCGAGAGCTAAGATACACGGAGCTGTTTCAGAGCACTTTGGAAGCCAAAATTATGGAAGACTTTTTCCACTTTGAGCATTCATTCTTTGTTATGCTTGGCCTTCATCCCCTCATGTCACCTTAAAAATGAAAACAACATGTTCATTATTATTCATGGAAATTCATCGGATACAGAGTAGGTATCCCTTTTTCCCCCCAACTGTTCCATTTTTATTTCTTTTGGGAGAGACTGTGCTATTCTTTGCTTGGGTAGCAATCGTTCGAACTGTTGCTTTGCCACTGAATCCACAGGAAGAGAATCACTTGCATTGGCTTCACTGGTTCTTATCTGTAGGCTAAATAAGGACCCCAGCAGCAGCAGCTGCACCCATGGGTCCCAGTTCCTTGGGACATGGACTACAGGGATGCTGGATGCACCTCAGCTGGCCTGGTATTTAATGTTACATGTTTACAGCGCTCCTTGGTGCAACCTCTGTTCTTGACTGGGGTGTACTGGATGTTACCACAGGATAAATGCTTATTTCTATTAGTGCTACTCCTAATTACATGAAATGAGACGCTATCTATTGCAGCTGACATAATTGCATTGACCATTACCTTGTTATTCTCCTATGAGACAGAGAGAAAATACTATCTTACTTTTTAAATACCAGTAATTAAATTATATATTTGTATTTCTCCTTTTGTAAACAAACTCTTTCTGCCTCTTTACAGAAAAGATATTTCCATGAGTTTGGTTCTTCTTGTTTTTCCTGTCTAGATCACCTCTGATGATTCTGCAATTGCTTTTTGAGATTGGGTGAGCAGTACTATGATCAATATTCCATATGAGACCATTCAGGGAATGGCATTTCAGTTACTTATAAAATCTGCATTCTATAATTGTATGGTTTACATTGCTATTATACTTCAGCATTTTAATATAGTGTCATTTTCCAAAACCTCTGCCTAGCTTAGGAGCTTTAACTGCCATGTCTACTGTAGCCTCAGAATTCTTGCTCTGAAATGAAATGGTTAATGCAGAAATCTGAGATTTACACAACGGGTTTATTATTTTTTTTCTGACATACCACTCTTTCCAGGTTTTGGCACTAAACATCTGCTTCATTTATTGCCATGTTGTCTGTTTATGCAGTTTGCTTGGTAATTCTCTATTTCCCTGCTGAAAGATTTGTCTTTGCCTTGAACAGCAGCTTGACTCACGCTGCGTGTAACCGGCTTATGCTTTACCTTCACATTTGCTCTCTGGTCACCACGCACAACATTTCCCCTGAGACTCCCCTTATAACAGAGTAATGTTCATGTAAAACCTCCCTTTCTGTGTGCCTCATATTACACACAAACTCTCACAGCCAAAAGACACGTGTGTCCGAGTGAGTGCTACACACAGACACGACACAAAGACACAGAAGATAAAACTTTTCCCTCGAGCTCGTGGACAGACTCCTAATGCTTTTCCTGTGAAGTTCATGCTGCAGCCCCTTCTTAAGCTGCAGAATCCCACCTCTCTAGATACAGGACATGTATCTCTGTATCAGGAATCTATGTACACCTGAAAGGGGGTTAAGAGCAGCAGAAAACATTTCATACGATAGCTCTCAATTGACTACACAGGAGAAAAACTTCCAAGACTCTGTGTACTCCTTTTCCCTGAAACATTCTGCTATTTGTTATCTTACCTTCAAAGACACTGCATGTGTGGCAACACAGGAAGCCACTGATATGCATCAGACTTTGTGAAAGGTGTATTGTGAATGCAGACTATAAATTATTATAAATGAGTGCACGTGCACATCATAGAATGGAACTACAATACATGAAAGTGATGCTCAGTGCTAACCAAAATTTCAGTCCCAGCTGTCTAATTTTGAGAAAGTAGGAGCTGTGTGTTGAGCATCTTCAAAGCTAGACTGTGCTTATTCCGTGTCTAAAAGGGATCTAACAGCCGCATTGTAGGCATAAAAGACTGTAAAGCCAGGGCTTTAGTACTCATATCCAGGTTGAGGTCTGCTAGAGATCACACACTGACATCCGACAGCGGAACCCTCCAAAGTGTCACTCGATTTACCACTTCTTCGAAGCAGGCGGGGCCGCGGCGGAGGTGGAGCCGGCTCTGTCCGCTGCGGGACCGGCGGCCGGGCCGGAGATGCGCTGAGGTGCCGCGGGCCGGGCTTCCTGCTGCCCGCACACCTGGGAGCGGGGCGTAGGCGGGGGGTGGGAGCTCAGGGCACCGGCAGCTGGAAGCGGGCCGGGCCGGGGGAAGGGAGCGCCGGCAGCCGCGAGAGGAGGCGGCAGAGCGGCGGCAGGAGCATGGAGCGCTGCTCTCCCCCCCCGCCAGAGCAGGAAGCGGTGGAAGCGTGGCTGGACGATCACGGCGACTTCACCCGCTCTTACTTTGTTAGAAAAGCTACAAGGTAAGAACGGAGCGGCGGCGGATAGAGGCAGTTCCTTTCTTTCCAGCAGAACCTCGTTCTTTTCCATTTCANGCACGAACTGAAACCACCACGCAGCAGCTCCGTTCGGCTGCCACCGAAGGGCACATGCGGCGCTTCCCCGCGGGCTCTCGCCTTCAGCCCCCGGCCCGCGGCCGCTCTGCAGCGGGGAGCGCCCGCCCGGCACCGCGAGCCGCTCGCTGAAGCTGTCCCAGCCGCGGAGCTCCCTGCCCTGGGCTTTTAGTTATTCATTTTGTGTTCTCCTCGGTTCAAAACAGACATGGTCAACTTCTCGTGAGTAGCGAGCAACTATGTAATTCCCCGCTCTGCGAAGTAGGTAGAAGCCTCAAAGAGCATCTGCTGTCTCGGGGAGGGCGGGTTATGTTAGTACTTAGTCATCTCAAAACAAAGCGCTGCTCTTCGAGAGCTCCGTCACCCTGTGGGCTCGTCACCTTTTTTGTCGTGAGGGCGGCCCCCAGAGCGGCGAGGGCCACGGGTTAAGTGCCGAGCGAGCTGACGAGCCGTGCGCGGTGCATTCGAGACTGGAGCTCCGCCCGAGGAGGAGGGCGCAGAGCCCGTCCAGCGGGGCGAGCGCCTCTGGGACGCTGCGCTTTCCCCCGGGAGGGAGGCGGGGGTGCCGCCCGGGCAGGGAGGGATCGCTGCCCGGATGAGAGGGGTGCAGCCCCGGGCAGGGCAGCGGGCAGGGAGGGATCGCTGCCCGGGGAGCGGGCGCGCTGCCGGCAGGGGGCGGCGCGGGGCCGGCGGGCGCTGCCGCTGCT